>CM040618.1:107224413-107247217 GCA_022817965.1 Solanum lycopersicoides
AAATGATGGCTACATGGTTTTTGTTGACACCCCAATTTTAACCCTCGGCAAAATAAATTAATTAACAAGCTTCTTAATTCTGCGCGATTTAAAATAATTAAATTTGATAAAGTTTAAAATATTTTAAGTTACTTTTAATTAATCTCCTCACCTATTTATAATTTTTAGATAGCATATGCGCTTTACGTATTTATGTATAGGATTAATACATCTCTTGATTATTCGAAAATCGCTTCAAAAGATTTATCTCGTTTAAATATTTTTACTATTTAGTTCACTCATATAATACTTTAGGCTTTAAATTATTTAATCTATATTTAAAATTTTTCTTTTTTTTATCTCGTTAAAATTAAGAAGCCTACTAATTAGTTTATTCATCTTATTCCTAGCAAGAAGTATGTTTAGCCCATTTGTTAGGACCCTGAGTGGGCCATTTATTAACAAATTCCAGAAAAATCCAGCCCACCATTTTTTTTTAAAATCCAAAATGGACCCATTTTGATCTCCCAAAATCCCAAATTCTCAACCCAATTTCATTTTCCTCTACTCCAGGCCCATTTTCGTTTTAACCAGCCCACCTTATGCCTCTCACTTAATCCCAGCAGCCCAATATCCTACCCAACTCATCTTCCCCATCAGCCTACCTTCTTCCTTCAGTGACCCGACCCAAATTCATGTTCATCATCCCTCCACGCGCAGAAAAGAGAACCCAGAAAGCAATTTTTCAGCGATGGGATTTGTACAACGAGAATGCGAGTGTTTCCGACGCGCGCGGCGGGCAGGACAAGGCATCTCGTCTCTTTCTACCCGCGTCCCTTCCTGCAGATTCTCGTACAATTCTGCATTTCCAGCAGCTAGAACAGACGCATTTTCGTCCTTGTAATCTTTGGATAGAGACGCGTGGCGCAGGAAGGACGGTGGATTGATCCTAGGCGTCCAATCTTTTTCAAATCCGTTGGAGAATAGGAATAACTTGGCATATTCCTTCATACTTTGGGATAAGGTTGGAGATTTGAATTTCATCCAAGAAAGTAAAAACTCCGAATTTGCCCTTGTTCCGAAACCCTAATTTTCGACCCTATATATATTCTCATTAGTTCACTGTGTGGGAAGATTTTTTTTGTTGGGGGGGAATCCTTGAGAGATTATTTTTTTGAGAGAACTTTTTTGGGAGGAGATATAAAAAAAATTGGAAAGAAAATTGGAAAATCTTACATTCGAGGAAGTAGGAAAACGAAAGAAAGAGCTGTTATTCGTTACACTTAAGGGTAGTAGCGTTCATATAGTATTCTGGTTTTTCATATCAGGGTTCGTGGCTGTGGTGGTGGCGAAGTGGTCTCCGGCTCATTTAGTCTCTGTTCGCTGCCCAACAAAAGGTAACACCTTTTCTCCTTCGAATTCAAGTTCTAAATGGTGTGTAACTAACTATTTCGATGAATTTCACTAGCTTTGTTTTGTTCTCCCCTGTTATGATATTCACGGTTATATCGAAATGCAAGTTCTTGAGTTTTTTTTTTATTTCGAACTCTCCATTTATCATTAGTGTTCTTACTTCATAATTTTGGTTTTTTTTTTTATCATGGAGTCACTTGTTGTTTAGCTACTACTTTATGGTATTAAAATTATTATCATAAAGTTCCATGTCTCGACTATGCTTTGTTTTTCTTTATTTCTTTCTTTCTTTGTTTTCGTGACTATGGTCGCTCGTTTTCGTTATGGCTCTTCTGCAAATCTGAAGAACTCTTGAAGCAAAATTAGTTTAATGTTATCAATGGTTCTTGGCGTCTTAGTTCTATGTATGTTTTGAATCGATTTCAGTATTTGCTCTTAGTGCGGATTCGAAGGAGATTTGATGTTCTGTAGTTGGCTTTATTGTATCTACACTTGAATTGGACTGGTTTTTTCTCTTCTTTGTTTATTCGAATATTGTCGAGTCTGTATTCTTTATTTTCATTACTCTTTAAGCTACTGTTGATGTCATTAGGCTTTCAAGTCATGATTGAATCCTAGAACTGGTTATATGAAAAGTTGTGTATTGTTCGGTGATGTAGTAACTCGTTTTCGTCGTTTTGATGTCCTTTGTTCATTCTAATGCCTAGCTAAGTGTTTGACTCAAGCTTACACCTTCATTTCTCTTAAAATCTGATCGGGAATGCTTACAACTTGTAGTCTTAAGTTGATAAAATGTGAGTGTTGCTTCTTCCCAATTTCTCTTTTACTGATTGTTCTTGTTTCCATGCCTAGATTACTAGTATTAGTTATGTTTTGTTATGTAGTAGTTTACAGCATGCCTTACCTTAGAATAGGATTTGTTCATTAATATGATTTTATTTCGCATAAGTTAGCATTCGCGTGGTGACTAATTAACTGTACGTGTCCATATTTTAAATGCAAAGTGCAAATGGGTTAGCATGTTTGCCTTTCTGTAAATACAAATCAATGTTAATCTTACTCCATTCTTAAGCAAATATGAAATGTGCTTGTTTTATTTGGTTATTTTTATCTAATTGTGATATATTAGTTGGTTATGAAAAAATAAAATATAAAAAAAAAAAAAAAAAAAATTCAACTCGTGCAATTAATTTTATCAATATGTCACTGCTACATCTCCATTATGATTCGTTTGGAGTATTTAACTTAAGTTTTCCTTTTTGTTCATTTGTGTATGTAAAATCGGCCTTGAGTTCGCCAAGAACTCGTTTCTTCCCTTGCATTCCAGAGGGACATAAAGGCTTGAAAGTTCTTGTGTCGAGTCAAACCATGAAGTTGACGAACATGTTCAAGCGGGAAAATTAGCAGCAATCCAAGAAGTCGAAAGATTCGAAGAAGTTGGGCTGAAAGAAGCCCACTTTATTGATATCTCTTATTGTATTGGGCCTAAGCCTTTGTTGTCTTTTATCTATATTATTGTATTGTTGTCTAAGACAGGTCAAAAAAATTGAAATGGGCCAAAAACCCGAAGCAAATGGGTCAAAAACCCAAAACAGGTGGGTCCAAAATTCCGGTCAAGGCGGACAGAAATCCGGATTTGGACCCAAGTCTCTTTCCCTCTCTCTTTATTTGCTTTCAAAAATATTTATTGCCTTAATTATCGTTAGTTTATAAGTTAGAAAAATCCGAATCCCCGGAAATGCCGTAGATGTTTTATCGACTTAAAAAATAAAAAATAATTTTGCAAAATGAAGTATCTAAAAAGCTAAGTTGGTATTTTAACTCTCTATTTCTAAATATTTTTTCAGGTCAAGTTAGAAGCTTTTTTTAGCCAAATAATTAGTTGTCGGATAACCGAAAGTTAGCGACGTCTTAGGTGCTTTCAAAACCTTCCTAAGAGTTAATAGGAATCCCGAACCCCTTGAAATATTTTCAAATGATTTTAACTGTTTAAGTCTTTTGAAAATGCTAGTTTTTCTTGATTTTAACTTAAAAATTAAGTGGCGACTCTAAAAAAGTCTCAAAACCTCGAAAACTTATTAATTTCTATTTTTTCGATAAAACAGAAATGGCGACTCCGCTGGGATGTAGGAGATTCTAACCTTAAAACTAACGTGTTTTGGCTATGTGAGTTAACTGTTTATCTGTTTATTTATTGTTTATTGAACTGTTGCATATCATGGCATATTTCCGATATATATGTATAGTATATTAAAAGGACGGTTTGCGGAACCGCAGCCGGACTTTTTTATTACTCACCCTTTTTCGAAATTAGCGGCAATTTATTGGTTCGTTAGGCGTCCAATGGTTGTCGCGAGTTTCAGCCCAAATGTGTCCGTTTGGTTCCCGTTTTTTCAAAACCACTCATAGTGAACTAGCGTAGAGCCGAGCCAAATCCCAATTTTAGGAGCATTTGAACTAAGATGACCCAACACGCAAGGCGTGTTGGGCCCATAGAAGCCCACCTTGTGTCTACTTGGCCCTAAATTGCCAAAAAATAGACAATCATGCTTACGTGTTGATTGAAGGATGCATATGTGTTTTTAAAAAAACAATTTATTGTCTATGGGGGTGGGGGTTGACAAATTTGCCTGCTATTTTTGTAGGAGAATCCGACACACAGCCTTTGAAAACAAGAATGGTTACTATCCCCGACCCTTTCCTCAAAGTATGGTGGAGGTTCATGAACAACGACGACAAAATGATCGTTCAGAAACACATAGGTTACCTTCCGTCGCTGCTAGAGATGAATGCTTGGCCTGGCTTAATTGGAACGATGGTGAAATTCCTGGGATAGCGAGAACATGGTTTTTCGGTTCGGGGAAGTAGAGTTGACGCCAACTATTGAAGAAGTCCTTATCAGCTATGAAAGTGTCGCCATGTGCAACAAAAGGAAGCGACATCCAGATACAGATCTTCTAAAATCCCGTAATATGGGATTTCGCGCCAAATTTAAAGAAAAGTTTGTCATTGGTTAAAGCCGAATGGATGGACAAGCTCCCTGGTCCAAATATACCATTCAGAAAGTTATATTATCGATTTGGGCGTGCAAGGGCTTATGAGAAACATGAAGACGAGTTCGTCTCAAAAGAGAAATGGACAGAGACGCGTCCCTTGCATTTGCGATATGTTGCTCGGAACGATGGTTTTCCTCAAGGGCCAAAAATACACTATTCATCCTAGTGTATTTATGGTCACTCATGCCATCTTCTATGGAGTGGATTACAAAACATCGACAAAGTACTACATTTAGCGCCTATGATTCTGGCCGACATCTACAGGCTTTAGACAAGTGTCAGAACGGAGAACGTTTCTTTCAAGGGTGTAATCTGATACTACAGTGGTGGATGATGCGACAATTTAATCAAGCTCATAACCACAAAAGAACCAGATCCCCTAAGACGGTCCGACGAGCTACATGGTCATGATTGGTGGTTGTATCACAATCGTTGCAACAAGACTGGAGGAGAGAGTTTTTGGTATCCAAGGCTTCGAGGGCTGAGAGAGTTGATACCAAATATTTTTGTCTAGCTACTAATTTGATATAAAAGATTGGGTAAAGTAAGTATGATTTTGGGAGTTCAGATAATAAGGAGTGAAGATGGTATAATGTTGTCACAAGAACATTATGCGGAAAGACTTCTAAAAAAGTTTAAATATTTTGAGGTGACACATGTAGCCACTCTTTATGATGCTAACTCTAAATTAAAAAAGAATTATGGTGACTCAGTTGCTTAATTAGTCTAAATATACTCAAATAATTAAAAGTCTATTAAATTTGATGAATTTTACTAGGTCTGATATTGCATGTGTTGTGTGTAGATCTAGTAGATATACTCTGTTCCATTTTATATGTCACTTTTTTACTTTACACTTGCATTAAGAAATGATCTAAATTTTCCTTTATACTCTCATTTAATATTTTCTTAAGTCAACTTTATTAATAAATGACAAAAATAATTAACTATTTTATCAGGTGTATGGTTGGAAAAATATAGTTATTTATGCATAAATTTTATAAAATTACAAGTATTGTGGTCCAAATATTTATAGAAAGGATGGCATAGAAAATGGGATGAAGAAAGTATTATTTAAGGTAAGTATATGAGAAAAAGGAAAGGGATTGGCTTTGTTTTTTGGTAGTTAGTATAATGGAACATTTATTATTTGTAGGGAAAATACATTTAATAAAAACCCTGAACTTAGACTGATAACTTACTTTAGTACTTAACATTTTTAAAGTGATTAAAACACTCCCTAAGGGTTAATGTGACAGAGAGAGTTAGTGCACTCTCTTGAAAGTGTGTGAAAACTAAGGGGAAAAAAAGGTGAATTTTTAAAGACCTACACATGGCCTTCTTTTATTGGCCTATATATAATAAATTATTTAAATAGTTTTTTTATATACATTAAATCTTTAAAATATGTATATTTTTTTAATAAGAGGGAAATGAAATTAGTGGGGCCCTTTTTAATCTCTTTAATTATTATTTTTTTTCATTTTGTTGTCTTCTTCAATACACATTTTTCTCCATTGAAACATCTCCTCCTCCATCTTCATCCCACATCAATCCACTATTTTCATTTCACTAGTCTTTTACTAATTCATAAAATTCAATATCAATGCCAATTTTTTTACTTCGATTTCACTCTATATTATTGGTGTCGATTTGAAAAATGTTAACTTTCTTAAATTTCTGAGTGACCCATTTTGATTTCTAGATCCATTCAAATATTTTTTTTATCAACTTTCTTATGCAATCTTCATTTTTTACTTGAGTTGTCAAGAAAATATTGGCTTTCAAAAAAATCCATTCTCCAAGTGGTAAATTCGTTGGAAGGGTTCAAAGAAGATATTGTGAATATTATAGTGAATTTTCTTCTTTAGTAACTTAAAAAATTGTTGAATAGTAAAGAAGAAGAAGAAAATAAAGTATTGAAGGTTGGAATAATGGTGGACAACAAGGAAGAAGAAAGAGAGGGGTGGCGATATACATTTATAAATTAATCAATTCATATAATTTTTAAGAAAAAATAGTGAATAAGTTAAAAAGAAATAAAAATTAATGACATGGTGCTTACATGGTTATGATATGGCGCTTATATGGCTATGATGTGGCGAGTGAAAGTGGTGTCATAGTCTCAAGGTGGAAAAATATCACTTCAAAGGTGTTAAGGGGGTATTTAAACGCCCGTATAGTTTAAGTACTAAAGTAAGTTATTTTTACATCTATAAAAAAAATTAAAAATAATAATGGGAGGTGAATTTATTAACCTAATCAGTAATTAAAGTATAATCATGTTTGGTAAGTTACAGAGTAGCTAAATCATTTTTGGTAGGTTATAAAACAGTCATCCAAAACATTTTGGGTAAATTAACACCGAAACTATTTTTAAAAAAAATCTCAACTCAACTATGTGATAGCTTTTTCACGTGTGTTGCATGTGTTTCATGCAAATAGTATATAAAGTATGAACTATATTAAAATTAAAGTGTAATGAGTAATATCAAATTCAATGTGGAAAAAATACAATCTAAAATTAATGTCCAATTAATTTGTTGATCGACAAGTGATTAGATATTCTCTAATTCTTCAAATGTGAACAATTAACACCTTCTTGTAACTAATATTTTCTATTCATGTTCCACTTTGGTGATCAGATGGCTATGTTAGGACTAAATAGTAACATCTTTTTTGTGATTCAATTGGGAAAATGAGCAACTTAACAACTATTGATTTTGTAAACCAATAATCCTAGTAACTTAAATGAAAAAGATTATAACAGTAAATTAAATCTACTGAGAAAATCCAACTTCACCAATTCAAGAAAGTTCATAAGAAGGCAAAAGTCTAGGCAAGAGGGAAGAACAGGAAAAATATATATTTGGTCAACCTAAGTTGGTCAATGGACCTTGCAATGACAAGCCATCACAAGAAGGCCAACATGGTCAAGCCCGAAAGACTCTTATCAATAGCGAGTTATAAGGACTCTCTAACTATAAATAAATAAGAATAAGACAGAGACAGATACAGACAATATTTTTTGGAGTTGGAGTTACTACAGTATGAAATTTTTGAACTTCAAAGGAGGTTTGAACCAAGAAGGAAAAAATAAACCCTACTAAATGAGGTAACTGGTTTATGATAATGTTACCGAAGTAATTACAATTCATTTATGTTAGCCTAATTCTGAACTCTACATTTTTCTAGAATTCACAATTCTCTGCTAAATCTATCAAAGTGATAAAGGTTATATAATTAAACTTCTAAAAAATATCCACTACTCGTAAACTCATTTATTGCGTACAAATGTACATGATTATGTATGCACGAATTTTTGAATGTGATTCCTACACTAAATAATAAGCGTTATACTCAAATAAAAGATCAGGTGATGTGCTCCCAATTTACAAAAAATAAATAATTGTATATACATCTACAAGAAGGTAAAAGATCTTGCTAAAAGTATTGGGTGCAAATATTATATGATTCACTCTAATTTTATCGTAGAGTACTTATTGAATTTTTTTCCGAAAGGTATAGAAAATCCTTGATAAAGAGCACTTCACCCTAAATGATATTCTGCGCGATGCTAATCCAAATTAGTGGACTCTAATAGAGATATCAAATAAGAAACAAAAAAAAAAAGATTTTTCCCAAAGGATGAGATACATAGCTAATCAAACTTAGACTTCTGCTGCATATACTTACTTTAATGAAGATGTTAGTAATGAGCTTAAAAGTAATAACTTGGCTATTTATCAATTAGAATTAGCATTATTTCCATAAACTAACTAAAATAATAATAGCTAATCCTGACATTGTAAGATATTAAGTAGTTACTATCCATTCAAATTATGAGAAGTTAATTTTTTATATCATCAAAATCATAATATATGATGTGAAGTGTATATATAAATAGACATAAAGTGTAACGACCCATTTGGTCGTTTTGAGTACTAGAGCTTTTTATTTCATAAAATACTTTTTGATAGACTTTAAATAGGTATTTTAGACTATTTGTAACTACCTTTATGAATTTATTAGGGTAGTTTTGATAATTAATTTAGTTGGTGGTTAAGAAAAATAAATGTTAACTTAATAGTGAGTTACTTTCACACTTTTATAATTAGTCTTATATAATAATTAAGGAGTAAATATTCTGTAGAAAGAATAACGGTTTGAGGGGAGAAAACTTACGTGTGCGGCGACTAAGCAGAAAAGTGTGAATTCTTGAGGTAATCATTCATCACGTCTAAATACATATATTTGATAAATTTAATTGGAAAGTCAGAAACTAAATCACACCGAAATTGAACTTTAAGGGAATATTATTAGGATGGGATAAATTTAATTGTTGACAAGAGGTTAAGGTTGAAAAAAATATCTAATTTAGGAAATTCTTAGGCAGATTGTTGGTACAAGTGCTGATTGATTTATAGTGGAAAAATTAATACCAAAGTGATTTGGTATTAGATTTAAGTTTAAAGGTTTGTTCTTTCTGCACAAAGTCAGGTCAACACGATAATTTTGGTATGTGGTGCCGGTTGTTATTTTCTTTAGTTATCGTATTATGAATCAAGTTTTGATATATTCAGATAGGTAATTAAGTATAAGGTATAGTATATTATATGGATTACATTAAAGTTATGTTAATTGGTGGAATTAAGACCTACCCTTAGATTTGAACTTTAGAAAATTGATTATATAATTAGGCGAGTTTTTGGGTCTAGGCTAAACATAGAATAAATTGAGTGTTTATAGACTCGTTAACTTACAAGTTATGCATATATATACTTGATAGATTGGAAACGTTCAGAGGCGTTAAATGAAAGGAAAGGCATTGGAGAAGTAGTTTGCATGACTTCGGTTATTCGGTGGAGGTAGATTATGGTTTATTTCTATTTGATAGATAAACTATTAATAGTGGTTGATATGTATTGAGTGATATTGTGAAATTTCCTATGTACTTGTTTGTGTGGTTGTATGTCTTGGTTGTGTGGTTTGTGATTGGCTTAAAATTTTGAGACTGTTGAATTTATAATCTTGAACACTCTTTATCGAAATGACGTCTTGAATAAAAAAGGTTTGACGAAATAAATTAATGAGATAATTCGATTTGAGTGTTACGTTTCGACACGATATTATGGGATCGAAGTGTCACGTTCCGACACGGTATATGGAATCGGAGTGTCACGTTCCGACACGATAACATTAAAGGAAAGGAAATCTTGAATTAACTTAATATACTCAACACCAAAGAACCTATTTTCCAAATGAGTATGGTGTGGAGGCATGAGTCCTCATAGATGTGCTTGATATTGTGATTGATTGTGTACCTGCTATGGTGTTGTTGTCACTAGATCATGTTGTTTGTTGCTTGCCACCTGCCGAGTATTGTAGTTGATTTTATATTATTATTCAATATATATTGGTTTCTCTCTTGGGTTGGTCGATGATACCTACTCAGTACGTGTTCCTTGTACTGACCCCTACTTGTATTTTTCTTCGTTGTTCTTTCATAGAGTGCAGCAAGTGTACCATCGACTTTGACTTGCCCTCAGCTCTAGCTAGTCTCCAGCACATCAGAGTTTAGGATGAGCTATTATTTCTAGCTCGTGCTGGATTTTCTCATTCATGTCATGATGTCCTTAAATTTCGGACATGGACCATCTGATTTACTTATTTCTGTATTTTCAATATTCTTAGACTTAGTATTTGGAGATTAGATGTCGTTGATGTGATGACTTTCAGGTATTGGGAAATGATACATTAATAAGTTTTGGATCTTCCACATTATTTTTTCTATTCATAGTTGAACTATTGGTATATGTTGGGGTTTGGATTCGTTGGTTCGCCCACCTAGGAGGTTAAATGTAGGTGCCACTCACGGCTCATTTTGGGTCGTGACAAACTTGGTATCAGAGCATTAGGTTAGAAGATCTCATCACACAAGGACAGGTCTAGTAGAGTCTTGCGGAACGGTACGGGGACGCCTTTACTTTTCTTCGAGAGGCTATATGACTTTAGGAAAACTCATATTTTCCTTTCTATCGCGCAATTACTTGGATCTAATTGGTATCTAGGTGATACAAATTGGTATCTGACCTTCTTAACTCTATTTCGCAGATGGTCAGAACTAGAGCAACAATTGTGACAACACCGGCAAGACAGGGTGCGTCTGAGCCAACCATTGGGGCTACTACTCGAGGGGGAGCAGTGGTGAGAGGCCATCGTAGAGGTCTCGGAAGAAGGACAATTAGAGGCAGAGGATAAGCACCTGGTCCAGCTAGGGATAGAGTGGTGACTCCTCCACCGACTGAAGAGGTAGTGAGAGAGAGTGATAAGGGGAAGATGAGCAGATTCAGGAGAATGAGGTACCACCCCAGCCTACTCTGGAGATGATTAATCAGGTTCTCACTTATCTCAGTGGGTTATCTGATCAAGGCCAGACAACCCCAGTATTTTCTACACCAGCACCTCAGGTTCAGGGAGTACAACATGCAGCTGTTGTGTCTCCCCGCATGGATGCATCATTGGAAACAAGTACGTTTCCTCGATTGACTACAGGGTCTATAATGACAGGTGACCAGCACGACCTCTTCAATAAGTTCTTAAAGTTGAAACCTCCAGTCTTCAAGAGTGCCGAATCTGAAGATGCCTATGATTTCCTGGTTGATTGTAATGAGCTGCTACATAAGATGGACATAGTAGGGTGATTTGGTGTTGAGTTTGTGACCTGCCAGTTTCAAGGGGATGCCAAAATGTGGTGGAGGTCTTATGTTGAGTGTCGACCAGCAAAGGCATCACCTATGACTTGGTCATCATTTTCTAGCTTATTCATGGGGAAGTATATACCTCGGACTTTGAGGGACAGGAGAAGAGATGAGTTCGTGAACCTAGAGCAAGGAAGTATGTTTGTTGCCGCTTATGAGGCCAAATTTCGTGCACTATCCAGGTATGACACTCAGTTTTGCTTCAGTCCACAAGAGTGGATTCGCCGCTTTGTGAAAGGGTTGAGGTCAGATTTGAAGATTCCAGCTTTACATGTAGCTGCTTCTACAAAATCTTTCCACAAAGTGGTTGATTTTTTGATAAAGGTAGAGGGGGTGAAGCCACATGACTTCACCAAGGTGACAACACTTGAGAAGTTTCGTAAGGGAGGTGAGTTTAGTGGTTCTTACTCCAGAGGGCAGAGTTCAGGGGGTTATCCAGCCCATCCTATTCAGTCTCCATTGCAAGCTTCAGTTGAGGGTCCGTTGCAGACCAGTTAGCCTTTTTCTGAGTTTGGGGGTTATCTCCAATCTTGTTTGTCTTCACAGAGATCTACACTCAACTCCAGGACTTGTTATGGATGTGGGAAGGATGTACATATCAGGAAATATTGTCCAAAGCAGATTCAGGCTCGATATGATCAAAGTTACAAATCTCCAGCAGTTAGGGGTAGAGGTGGTCATGGTAGAGGTCGTTATTTTGGAGGACGTGGTGTCCAGGGTAATGGTGGTCACCAGTTCAGCCGGGGTGGCGGGCAGGTTAGAACTACTGGAGCGCAATCCAGCAGGGGCAATGGACAGACAGGTGATAGGGCCTATTGTTATGCTTTCCCGGGGAGGTTAGAGGCAGAGATATCTGATGTTGTTATCACATGTACTCTTCTTGTCTGTGATTGCATGGCTTCTGTATTGTTTGATCATGGATCCACATTTTCATATGTATCTTCCTCATTCGCTACTGGTCTTGATTTATGTCATGATGTCCTTAAATTTCCGACATAGACCATCTGATTTACTTATTTCGGTATTTTCAATATTCTTAGACTTAGTATTTGGAGATTGATTTCGTTGATGTGATGACTTTCAGGTTTTGGGAAATGATACATTAATAAGTTTTGGAGGTTCCGCATTATTTTTGTTATTCATAGTTGAACTATTGGTATGAATTCGTTGGTCCGTCCACCTAGGAGGTTAAGTGTGGGTGCCACTCACGGCTCATTTTAGATCGTGACATAAAGCAATATTTTTGCAGTTACAAGAATAAGAAAACCATGTGGGTGACGAAAACTCCTAATCATATATGCATTCTTCATGTGAATCATCATCAAAGTACCTGATCAGAAGGAAAGGAATAAGTAAAAGATAAAAATCTTACAAAAAAATAAGATCTTTCTTGTCTAAAAATGCAACATTTGTGATATTTTTGTTCGGTATAAAATAGCTCATTTAGAACACAGTAGTGTTAATGAAACTTATAACAGTAATTATTTGGTTAACTGTTGATGAAATTCCGGTGCACTAAGCAACTGAACCACAAGGGTCTATTGTACGCAATCTTGTTGAGAATATGTCTCCGGATATTGCAGAAATAAATCAGTTAGCTATTTTTAGAATTTTTAAATTATTTTATTAGAGTGTTATGTGACTTGAATTTAGGAGTTAGTTCTATTATTTGTTATTTAAATTGTACTGATAAGTTAGTAGCATATTGTTTTTTAGTTAGGAATTATATCTATAAATGTATGTCTCTGAACTATTAATCTTTGATATTACTACAGTATTTTTTCTCTCAAAATTTTTCTCTATTATTTTCTTAATTTCTTTATATAAAAAATCAACAATTGGTATCTAAAGCCTTCTTCTTGAAGGTAGAAGAAAAATGGATTCTGAAAATAGTTTTTCACGAATGGCTCCTCCTATTTTTTATGGTGAGAATTATCAGCTACGGGTTGTGAGAATGAAAACTTACTTGGAGGTTCTTAATCTTTGTGAAGCCGTGGAAGATGATTAGAAATTAATTTGCTGCCAAATAATCCAAATATTGCCCAAATCAAGAGTCACAAGGAAAAGAAAACCATTAAGTCGAAGGAAAAAGCAACTTTAATTGTTGTTGTTTCGAATATTGTTTTCACGAAAATCATGACTCTCACATCACCAAGATATATTTGGAATTATCTGAAGAATGAATAAGTTGAAGATGAAAGAATATGAGGAATGAAGGTATTAAATTTAATGAGGGAATTTGTTTGACAGATTGTTTGGTATTGTCAACAAGGTAAGATTACTGGGCATTGAATTTAAAGATACAAGAATTGTTGAAAAAGTTCTTGTTATAGTGCCTGAAAGATATGAAGCATGTATAATTACCTTGGAAAACACATAAGATTTGTCCAAAATTACCTTGGTAGAATTTCTAAATTCCTTGCAGGCTTACGAACAAATGAGACTTATGAGGCAAGATGGCATTGTTGAAGGATCATTAGTAGCTAACCACAAAACTCAAAGCAGGGTTAAAATTTTAAAAAAGTTACCCACCTTGTCAGCAATGTGGAAAAATGGATATCCTCCATATAAATGTTTGAAAAGACCAAATGCACAGTGCAAGAACTACAAACAACTTGATCATGAAGCTGTGATTTGCAAAAATAAATTTCAAAAGAATGAAATAGTTGCCCAAGTCACTATTGAAGAACAAGAAGACTACTTATTTGTGGAAATTTGTTTTTCAACCAAAAAATCTGATTTTTGAATGATTGATAGTGATTGTACAAACCACATGACATATGAAATAAATCTTTTTGAAAAGTTCATTCCTATGAAAAATAAAAGTAACTTGAATGAAAAGGATTATAACATTAAATTTAACCTAGTGATAAAATTCAACTTCACCAATTCAAGAAGGCTCATAAGAAGGCATAAGTCTAGGCAATAGAAAAGAACAAGAAAAACTATATATTTGGTCAACCAAGATGATATCATGAAAAACTCACGTAAGTGGGTAAATGGACCTTGCAATGACAAGTCCATCACAAGAATGCAAACATGACCAAGACCCAAGGACTCTTATCGATAACGAGTTATAGGACTCTCTAATTAAGGAAAAAGATGAATTTAGCCTCGAACTTTGCTAAATGGTACGTCTATGCCCTCTGTTATACTTTGGGTCCGTCTCAGCCCCTACCGTCTAATTATCAATGCATATATGCCCCTCTCACTAACGGCCCCCTCATTCTGTACACGTGTCTTAAGCCTAGTCAACTACTTATTTGACCATTGTTTTTAACCCATAAACTAACAATTTATCCCATCAACCCAACCCACAATTAAAAGATCCACCCTGCCCACAACCAAATAACCCTTCATTTTTTTGTAAGGAACTATCATTGATTCCTTGCTTATAAAAAAATGGAGAAATAAAAAAACTTCATGTAAACTAAACTCAATGCATCCTTCTTACAGTTTCAAATAACAACAATTAATCAGTCTCTCTTTCAACAAAACAAATAGATTGTAAGAATATTTATAAACCTATGCAAAATTAAAATAAATAACTTTCCAAAAACAACCACAAAAATATGATGCACATTCACTTGGCTGGAGATGAAGCTCGTCGTTGATTTGTTGGTTTTTTCTCCGTCCTTGGAATCTATTTGTTGCTGACTGAATTGCTAACTGATTTTACCAAACATCAATTTCGCCAGAGCTTGGAGCTCGCCATAAATGGCGAACTCAAGAAAAAGAAAACCCAATTTAAAGTTTGAAGCTTTATTCGTCAATGGTGATAGTATTTTTAACCCGTTTCAACAACAACTAATCAATTTAAGTTCAATTTTCTTATTTGATTGCAAACTCACTTTTCTTGAAGTTTTGTCCATCAATGGTGGTAGTATTTCCAACCCCTTTCAACAAAAATAAATCAATTAAAATTCAAAATTTAAGTTTCTATTGAAGACTCACTTTTAAACCTGAAATTTTGTCCATCAATGATAATAGTATTTCCAACCCCATTCAACAACAAATTAAAATGGATCTCTTGCTTTTCAGTGAAAGCACATGTAGTGAAGAACAATTTTGTCTTTTGCTTGATTTAGAAGGTTTTGGGTTATGTTTTAATATAGGAGGGCTCTTTGATTTTAATTTAAATTTTAAATGTCATGGTGTTTTAATTTTGGTCATGGGTCGGTAAATTGTGAAAAAATGGGTGGATCTTTTAATTTTAGGTAAAGAAAAAAAGAAAATCAAGTAAATGGTTGAGATGAAGTCACGTGTTCGTCCGTTAATTTCAAGGGTATACGCAACCCAAAAGAGTAACGGTAAGGGTATATACAACCCTAAAATATAACGAAAGGTATTGACATACCATTTGTTATAGTTCGGGAGTATATTTTCACTTTTTCCCCTCTAACTATAAATAAATAAGAATAAGACAAAGACAAATACAGACAATTTTTTTGGAGTTACTACAATATGAAAATTTTGAACTTTAAAGGAGGTTTGAACCAAGAAGGAAAAAATGAACCCTACAGATTGAGGTATGTGGTTTATGATAATCTAAAGTAATTACAATTCATTCATGTTAGCCCCAATTTTGAACTTCACATTGTCCTAGAATTCACAATTTTCTCCTAAATATATCAAAGTAATTATATATATATATATATATATATATATATATATATATATATATATATAAAGATACCCTAGTCCCGCCTACGTGGCTCCACCACAAACAAGATTTTTTTTTTAATTTATTTATTTTCAATACTAGTTTCTCCTTTTAATGAAAAAAAAATATGACTTTAATGAAAAGTTGTGAGTTTGATGAAAAGTTGTGACTTTAATAAACAGTTGCGACTTTTATGAACAGTTGATAACTTTAATGAAAGGTTATGACCTTTCAGAAGGGTTGCATCTTTTCCAAATAGTTGTAACCTTTCTGATAAGGCATAACAAACATTTGCTCACACTACCATTTGTTGTCTATAAATAGAGAGATTTCAGGACTCTATGCATACTTTAATAAGGCATTGGCCTTAGGCCCCAAATTTTAGGGGGGCTCAATTTTTTACCAAGAATAGATTATGTGTTAATTTTTTTATCGAAAAAACATTGATTATTTATGATAAGAAGTATATATTTAAAATTATTATTTTATTCGCTTCAACCCCATTCAAATAGAAGAAATCAAGAAAATATTGTTTTATTTTCTTACACTCTCTCCACTAATACTCACATTATTTTATTCTTTTGAACTCTTTTTACACTATCTTTTTTAAATTGTTGATAAGTTAGAGTAATATTGTCACGACCCGAGTCTACACCCTTGTCACGATCCAAAAATGGACGTGATGGCACTCGTCTTATCCTACCAAGACAAGTCAGCCTAAAACTCAACCATTAGCGAAAATTTCAGAATCAATTCAAAACACCCCCAAAATCTGGATGAAACATGTACAAGCCTCTAAAGTATTGCAATTGATTCAAAAGAAACTCTAGTCTCAATGAACTTATTTCTAGAATAGAACAAGGTCATAACTAAGGAGAAGGAAAGTCCGCTGAGGTGACAAACAGCTACCTCACAAATCTCCAAGAAGCCTCAGACAAGGAGAAGAAAAATATCACAAAATCCGAGCTAGTAACCTACAAAAAAAAAATTATAGTAGCAAGAGGTGAGTACCAAACCACACGGTACCCAGCAAGTAAATGTCTAAACACAAGCTAAGGGGATAAAATACGAATACTCCTTACACACCAACCAAACCTCCACAACTACAACCTGCAGAAAAAGCAGCCCAACCTAATAGTTCACAGTTTTCATAGCACTCAGTCATCAAAATCATTTTTAACAAATTACACATCCTCAACTACAACTCAATATTCAACAATCACAACCTTCACAAAAAGGCACTCACAATATGAGTAACACGCAAGATTAAGTTCTTCAAATAGAGGTAATCAAATATCAAGTACTTTCCAACCACCAATAAAACACATAATCATCAAGAATGAAGAATGTCATGGAATGTAAATGCAATATGACACCATGAAGTGATATGCCTCAGAATACCAATTTCTCTCTAAACCGTATATACATGATACTCCTCGGAAATACATCGAGAGTTCATGAACCATGGGGGACTCGCGAGGTCCATATACCGACACGGACGATCTCCACGTGTCTGTGCGGACGATCTCAACGCACTATCATAAATCAAACCAATTCGCACGGACGATCTCCACGTGCCCAAATCATAATCATAACTTTTCTATCGCACGGACTATCTCCACGTGCCCAAAATAATCAAAACTCGATCTCAACACGGACGATCTCCACGTGTTAGACCCTTACTCACACCCAGTCTCATGTCAATGCATGTGCACAATATGATATCAAATAAAGGAGATGATGCAACATCTCAATAAACCAAATATCGCTATGACATATAATCACCTCAATTATCACATTTATACGGATTCAGTGAATAACATAATCACACATAATAAATCAAATCAATAATATTTCAGTAAATGCCCATATGCTTTGGCATTCTCGAATTACAATCCACATTCTATAGTAATAAATCTTCCAATTGTAACACCGGTACTCGTACCATTCACAACACATCACATACAAACAAATAATCACATCGTCTTTTATTACCCTCTTTTATCATTAGAATTAATAAATGTGGACAAGTCAACCCATCACCAAGTCCAATTACTCCCAAACATTTACCACAAGGAAAACACGCATTTCATACACTTAGCAAGGGTTTAGAAATCCACTTGCCTGAAATAGTTGAACAATTACTCCGGGACTTGAGTCTTTCCCTTCAATTGAACTTCCAAATCAATGCAATCTATTCAAGTACATGACCCCAATGAGATTTCGAACTAACAACACCCAACTCTATAATCAAGTTCCTAAACTTCAAGCTTATGTATAAGTCCCAATTCTTTCAAATATGATAAATTTAATAATTTGCATGTAATGTAATACACCTAATATTTAATTACATAGATTAATATACCAAACATAAATCTTAAAATGGTTGCCAAATTTAGAAGGGTAATTAACATCCTTTAACTACTGAAAACTTAACAAAAATCCAGACTTCATCTTTAATTTATATAATCTTATCACATTGTATTAAAAATGAAAATCATTGGCCAACATCACATGGAGAGTAATCACTTAGCGACCTGTTCTTCTTTTCCAATTTACAAATACTACAATTCTTGACCAAAATCTTTAATTAAACCCACAATTCATACGATAACTACGCTACAAGGTCGGCGTGCCCTCCTAATTCCTCCTCCAACATTATTTTAACATATAAAATGGGTAAACATTGAGATTTTTGACATTTAATTAATGGTTTCCCAAAACTCCACAATCAATTAACAAAACGACACTTCGGTCAACCATATAAAAAGAAAAACAAAAATCCTTTATCCAATTCACTCAATATGCATGTGAAATTGCTTTAAATCATGTATATGACAAATACAAAATTTTGTTATGTGCAGGTACGTACATGAATGAATTTTTGCTTACCGAAGGTTGCCGTCTTCATTAGATGTTGCACGACTAACACTTTAGGGTAGTTTATTTTTCTTTTCCCATTTTGCTAACTTTAATAGTTCAGGGCTTTTCCCCTTAATTCTTTATTTATTTATATATTTATTTTCTATTAGTATCAACAAAAAAATCCTTTATTAAATTTGAAAATCATGCCACTCATTCGTATAAGTCATAAATTATTTATAAAAGATACTAAAAGGGTTAATATAAATATAATTATTAAAATTCATAAAATGACTAAGAAGGTCGTTACAACCCTAGACGTGGCCGGCACTAGAAGTTCATTGTTGGTCCCCAAACGAACCCTCATCCTGGCTGACTACAAACGGAAGACTAACTTAAGCATACAAAAGCTTAAAACTAAAATAAAATTCAATAAACTCAAATGAACAACTTTGAATAAAATAATATATTCAACTAGTCATAAAATAGGCAACTTTAGTCTTTAAAACATTTAATAAAATAAATGATTAATACAGACTCCTCAACTATACTAACTATCTATGAAGCCTCTAACTGATAAAGATGAAAGTCGAGCCAAGACCCACGACATTCTGACTAAACTGAAAAGTAAATGAAATCCTCCAGAAGCAAGGAGGCTCATGATACGCTTAAACTTACTTCTCAAATAAGAAGTAAAGCGGTCATATCAAGTAAAGAACCCAACTAATGAGGTTGGGATCGATCCCACAAGGAAAATAGTTCAGACTTAACTTTATTGTATTATTACTATTATTTAGCTAACTGTTTTCCAAAAAAAAAAAAACTAAAAGATAAAAAGGGGGGTTTTATTTCTAAATTAATGAGAATGATTAACTAAATAAGATCGAACAACTAACAAATTTAACTTTCGGAGTTTTAATCAAATTGTAAAATTAACTAGGGCTTTAGTGTTCCCCACAGGTTCCTAACTTGGTAAATCTAACTATAACATCTCTATCCTGATATCTTGCATGTAAAGTGATAAGTTAGGTATCTCTAAATCCTTGGTCCGGCATCTAGAGAATTTCACTCCGCACCTTGGTCCGGCTACGTGTGTTGCTATACTAACCCTTATCTTTACCTCACATTAAACATCGTATTCGGTATTTGACTAAGCTATTAACTCGTACCAACCAATACTAGTCTATTAGATAGTATACACTAAATCTATGTTGATAATTCTATTTCCTATTATCTACCTCCTTGGTCCGGCAGGTAGCATTAAGGCGAGTTCTAACGTTGGCCACCGTTAAAAAGAATTCTAAACGAAAGAATTATCAATACATGCAAGACACCACTCTAGAAATTGTTATTGAAGTTAGATTTCTACCTTGTTATTCACCCATGGTTCCCACAACCCTAGCTATGAGGTTTAGTTACCCATGTTCGTAATTACACAATTCATATCGTTAATGGAAGAGTTCATGCACTTACTTTTATGAAAACGAATAATTTCCCAGAATTCAACTTGATTAATCACCGAAATCCACAACAATCAATTCCCGGAAAATATCTTAATTTCCAAAATCAAGAGTTTACTAATATAATCGAAGAACTATAAACTAAAAATTATCCAGAAAGTCTAACCTAAAAAACGAGGTTTTTCCAACTATTTATAAGAAAAATAAAAAACCTAATCAAATAAGGATTCTATTTACTAAAAATCTGTCCAAACGCGTCTGGATCGACGGACCACGTGACGGACCGTCATGGACACGACGGACCGTCATAGCCTCCATCGTCCCATACTTCACATCTTCTCATGTTGCTTTCTTCATTCCCCTCGACGGATAGGTATGACGGACCGTCGCAAGCATGACGGCCCGTCGAGGGTCTTCGTTCCAATACACTTGAACTTTGAATTTTGGGTACTGGGATTACTCTCTGATAATTATGACGAACATGCAGGACGGACCGTCGTAGCTGTGACGGTCCGTCACGAACTTCCGTAATCCCACACTTGGTCAGACTTCCCCAAATTTCCTTCAGCAACTTCTTCCTTCACTACGATGCCACCTACGGACCGTCACAGCCGCGACGGACCGTCATAGGCTCCGTATGTGGTCTCTTCTGCAATTCTTTCTCAAAAACTCTCGCGTTCTTCCTTAGACAGATTTTCTGCAAACAAAGAGAAACTTATATCAAAATCAACACAAAAAGGCTCTCGACACACACTAAACTTAAGGAAAAAGTATTAGAAATACCGTGAAACCACGGTACATCAACACCCTCAACTTAAATTCGTTGTTTGTCCTCAAGCGACGCACTATGACTCACTACAAATTCTTTGTACAAAAGTATCCATATTTTAACTTCCGCAATCATTTGGCTATCAATCTCGATTATTCTCATTATGTTCATGCATGGTCTCACTATTAGGCATTGATTTGTGTAGAATCAAACCATAACCCAGATTTACTACGCAATGATGCCTATCCTCTTCAATTTCTCACCGAGATGCTAATATTTCTGGTATTACAACTCCTGTCCTCACTTCAAATAACATCCTCATTTTTCACACAATGATTTTAGTTTGAGTATAAGGATCACGTTTCGACACTCACTCTCAGAACAAATTCACCACTCATTTATACATATTGCCATAGGCTTGCCCTTATTTTCACTACTTCAAATTCCTCATACGCACTTAGGATCACAATAGGACTTTTTTAGATTGTAACATAGGCTCAGGGTCAGGTAGGGTGTTTTAGGTATACTTTAGTGACTTGTTGCCCTCCTTGACATATCATTCTTATTTCGCCCTATTACTCAATTTTCTTTTCACTTTGCTGTTTTCCCTTTCTTATCCTTATGTGTAAGTGACTTTTCTCTTTTCTTGTGTTTATTTTGCTTTTTATTATTTTATTATTATTTTTTATTTTTTTTTTATTTTTTTTTTAGTCACTTCTGTTTTATTCTTTCTTTCTCTTCATTCTTTCAACCCCACTTTCCGTGGTTTTCCTTATAGCAGCCACCCTCAACTCATGATTTTGCCATGAGTCAAGGTTCACAATACCCATGGTTGGGTCAGGGCCAAAACAAGGTTGCTTTCTGCATTAGCCACCCTCAACTTATGCTTTTGGCATAAACTGAGGTGCACATGTCCAAGGAGGGACCAGGGCCAACACATTGTTCCCAGAGAAGATCATTTGGGGTAAAAAAAAGAAAGATCTAGTTTAGGCTCAATTCATTTGGATCAAAAAGGGATTAACTTCATTTGGTTTTCTGTTATTTTTTTGGCTCAAGATTGACTATTTCGAACAAGGGCCTATGATCCTTTCCTAAGTGATTGTTTTGACTCACTTTCAGTAGGACTAACCAGGCAAGTTCTAGCTCAGTATTAATGGTGGTCATTCGACTTTACCTCACACTCACATGACATTCCTTGCATTCCCAGAGTATTAGACACCTAGTTCAAATCTTAGATTCAGGATCATGCAGAAGTGTATCCTTGTTTCATGTTTCAAACCACACAATTATCTCTTACTATGCCTAGTCATGCAAATGATTATCGAGATATCATATTTATATTAGCCATCATGCTTCAGATTTATACTGTGTACATAAGATATGACATGCCGGTTCAACAGTAAAAGTAATCAGTCTTTTGGGGAAAAAGAACACAGGCAAGAAAACCCCAAAAGAGGATCGTGAACTTGGGCTACTCAGCATTTCACCCAAGTGTTCACTTTCCATTTACCCCCACCCCCTACAAAAAATATGCAATTGTCCCCAATGCATAGAAAAGTTAAACTACGTAAAAGGGTAAGTGAAGCAAACCTGAGGCGCTAAGCGCCGGTGATCAGCAAGCTGGTGGGTCCGGTTCCCCGGAACCTGCTCCCTGCGTAGTCTGGACATCCTCAGTAATGTCCTCAGCATCCACAGCACCATCAGTAGCGCCTCCCACAGAATCTACAATTTTGGAGCTAGACGCCCCGGCAGCTACTTCTACAGCCCTCACCCTGCGGGCCTCCCCCTCGGCAATCGAGGCTCTCCTCGCAGATTCCATCTCACGGCGCTCCTTCTTCCTT
>CM040618.1:107247242-107262901 GCA_022817965.1 Solanum lycopersicoides
AGGTAGTGCCACAAAGTTGTTAACTCTATCTTTGTGATTTTTTCTTGGAGACCGGGTTAGTAACGTGCTAAGAAAATCCCTTAGTTGGTTCCAAGTGAAGATGGAGTTGAAGGGAAGCTCAGTGAACCAAATGAGCAGCCTCTCCCCGTCAGTGAAAGAGGAAATACTCTTAGCCCTATTACATCCAAATTCAAATCAGGCCTCCCTACACAGCTTTTACACATTGCCCTACCTTAGCTATATGAGCATGTGGATCCTCAGACGTAGTCGGAAACAAAACCTCTAGCAGTGAGCATGCATCAGACTACTAGTGACTACAAGGTGTGACCTTCAGGTAGAGGGGGCAAAGACAAGTGGCCCATCAGAATCTGCAATATTGTCATAGCCTCTGTAGTATCTTGAGGACGTGGTGCGGGATTTTGTCCCCTTTGTGCACCTAGATCAGGATTATCAGGTAATTAATCGACCATGAGCATCAATCGGAGCTGGTTGTCAGTTTGGATCATCATCATTTTACCCAAGTTTCGATTCATTCTTCGTAGTGTACGCTCTAACTCGTGATCGTAGGGAAACAAGGGTCTCTTTCTCTCCGTGTATTTGGCATACAAGGACGTCAAACCTAGCAAAAATCAAAAACAACAGAAAAAGTAAAATCAGGAAAAATAAACTACAATTTTAGTAATAAATTAAAGTTAATCTAAAAGCTACTTTCCCGCAGCGGCGCCAAATTTGATCGCTCAACTTACTTCTCAAATAAGAAGTAAAGCGGTCATATCAAGTAAAGACCCAACTAATGAGGTTGGGATCGATCCCACAAGGAAATAGTTCAGACTTAACTTTATTGTATTATTACTATTATTTAGCTAACTGTTTTCCAAAAAAAAAAAAACTAAAAGATAAAAAGAGGGTTTATTTCTAAATTAATGAGAATGATTAACTAAATAAGATCGAACAACTAACAAATTTAACTTTCGGAGTTTAATCAAATTGTAAAATTAACTAGGGCTTTAGTGTTCCCCACAGGTTCCTAACTTGGTAAATCTAACTATAACATCTCTATCCTGATACTTGCATGTAAAGTGATAAGTTAGGTATCTCTAAATCCTTGTCCGGCATCTAGAGAATTTCACTCCGCACCTTGGTCCGGCTACGTGTGTTGCTATACTAACCCTTATCTTTACCTCACATTAAACATCGTATTCGGTATTTGACTAAGCTATTAACTCGTACCAACCAATACTAGTCTATTAGATAGTATACACTAAATCTATGTGATAATTCTATTTCCTATTATCTACCTCCTTGGTCCGGCAGTAGCATTAAGGCGAGTTCTAACGTTGGCCACCGTTAAAAGAATTCTAAACGAAAGAATATATCAATACATGCAAAACACCACTCTAGAAATTGTTATTGAAGTTAAATTTCTACCTTGTTATTCACCATGGTTCCCACAACCCTAGCTATGAGGTTTAGTACCCAATGTGTGCGTAATTACACAATTCATATCGTTAATGGAAGAGTTCATGCACTTACTTTTATGAAAACGAATAATTTCCCAGAATTCAACTTGATTAATCACCGAAATCCACAACAATCAATTCCCGGAAAATATCTTAATTTCCAAAATCAAGAGTTTACTAATATAATCGAAGAACTATAAACTAAAAATTATCCAGAAAGTCTAACCTAAAAAACGAGGTTTTTCCAACTATTTATAAGAAAAATAAAAAACCTAATCAAATAAGGATTCTATTTACTAAAAATATGTCCAAACGCATCTGGGTCGACGGACCACGTGACGGACCGTCATGGACACGACGGACCGTCATAGCCTCCATCGTCCCATACTTCACATCTTCTCATGTTGCTTTCTTCATTCCCCTCGACGGATAGGTATGACGGACCGTCGCAAGCATGACGGCCCGTCGAGGGTCTTCGTTCCAATACACTTGAACTTTGGAATTTTGGGTACTGGGATTACTCTCTGATAATTATGACGAACAAGCAGGACGGACCGTCGTAGCTGTGACGGTCCGTCACGAACTTCCGTAATCCCACACTTGGTCAGACTTCCCCAAATTTCCTTCAGCAACTTCTTCCTTCACTACGATGCCACCTACGGACCGTCACAGCCGCGACGGACCGTCATAGGCTCCGTATGTGGTCTCTTCTGCAATTCTTTCTCAAAAACTCTCGCGTTCTTCCTTAGACAGATTTTCTGCAAACAAAGAGAAACTTATATCAAAATCAACACAAAAAGGCTCTCGACACACACTAAACTTAAGGAAAAAGTATTAGAAATACCGTGAAACCACGGTACATCAGCTCACCATAGCTAACTCAAACTCTGGGATGAATCAACGAAGCTCCTGTTGATGATTCTGAATACTTGTGTCTGCATCATCAAAAGATGCAGGCCAAATGGCTCAGTATGTGAAATGTACGAGCATGGAAGAGGAATTCTAAAGTATAACATAAGCTTGAAACTTGAATAAAAGGAAACATACTTACCTCTTTCCAAACTCACTCAACTTAAGAATAAGATACTCAACTCAAGGATTAAATACTAAACTTCAAAGACATGATAAGCACATATTAACTCGTGATACTCAACTTAAGGTACTCAACTCGAAATACTCAACTTCCAATACTTAACTTAACTCATTTCAATATAAAGCAATTTAAAACAAGTGCAATATAAAGAAAAGTTGTTTAAAAATATGATGTCAACTCTGTGTTTATAACAAGGATACAACATAACTCTGAAATGTATATGAAAATACAATTACTAAACTTCTGTGGATCTTCTCTAACCGACAACCATCACTTAAGAGTTATAGTGATGATATAGTGTTACTCGGTCCACGCTGCCCGGCCATCCTAACCTTGCCAGAGTATAGGACCTGAACTGCCTAATGGATCCACTAGTAAACTGTAAAAAGGATTCATCTAAAAAGTATGACCCTTTTCTACCCATGATGGCTACATGGTTTTCATGAAGACTTGAGTTAATCTGAAACTCGCATCCCCACATCGGCGCTCAATATTACTCCCAAAAATATATTGGCTCTTATATTTTTAAACACACTGATTCTGTGGTTTGAGATTAGTGCTCAAAACTTAGCTTTAAAAGCTCTCTCGGAAGTCATAGTTTCCCTGCTTGCTTTATTTTATAAAGCAATTACTTCTGTCTGAAAACTAGCCCGAAGGCTTTTTACTTATTTAATTGTGAAAACATTTGTAACTCTTAGGGATTACTTAGTCCCCTTATAACTTTTGATAATAAACTCAACTCTTTACTCTTGCTTAACTTGCAACTTGAGTCTTAAACAAAGTTAGAAAGGTTTGTTAAAGACTCTTGGAAAATTTAAGAACTCACTTTGACTTGTTTTTTAACTTTTAGACTTGACTCTTAACTTCTTTGACTTTGATCTTAACTTTCCTTGAATTGGATTATGGATTCAAGGATCATGACCTCAAATTTATGGATGATTTCATGATTTTCAACTTGGAGGGTTCGTGCAGACTTATGAGCGTGAACCACTCAACTCGAGAACTCAAAGGTACCTCTCATCTCAAGACTGTTCGACACATAAGGTTCATGCGGAATTATGGGCATGAACAATTCAACTTAAGGACTACATAACTACATGGAATTCATGTATATGACTCTTCTCATTCTCTTGTTTACTTCCTCAAAACTTAGTTCAATCAATGATGGATCTCAAAAATTTCACAATTGAACTTGAAGGCTTTCTTGAATTCTAATCTTAACTCTCTCTTGAATGTGAATTATGCAAAAGTTATAGTTCCTGATATGAATGAACTAGGTGATATTGTAGGCTCATGAATACATCCTCCTCACTCTCATTCTCACTTACTTGAGTGTAACACCCTAAAATGAACCAGGTCAAACTAGAGATTTGATTGTTTCTCATGAGTTAATTTTGTGTTAAAATGGTTTATAATGATATCCTTAGGCAGTGTATAAAGTTTGGTGACGTTTGGGGCTCAAACGTCCATGACGTTCGGAAGGTGTGTCTTAGAATGTGCTTGTGTGTCCTTATGTGTTTTAGCCAGTTTTACGTGTTCGTTTTTGTTAAATTTATGATCCCAAGACCTAGATGACCCTTTTTAGGGGTTCAACGTCCGGATACGACCCTAGATGACCATTTTGGTGCTAACTGCTAAGTCTAGTGTAATGACCTTAATAATTAAGAAATTTTAATTCCTTGGTAAAATCTCACTCACTACGATGAATAGTTCGAGTCTTAGTTCGAAAAGATTTATGGGTTTTACAAATATTTTATAAAGAATATATCAATTAATAATCAAAAAAGTGTTAAGCAAAGTGAATTATAAATTCTTCTTTCATTTCTTCTTAGATTTTCAAACATTACAACAACCATAGTAAAATTAGAGGTAACCAAATCATCAACTTCATCAAACCTATAGTTCTAACCAGTGTTTTAAAAGACTCTATTGGGACTCGCCTCTGGAATCTAGAAGAACGCCTCGAGACTCAAGTTTGGGGCTTAGCTCTGTAAGACATGCGTTCTAAGCGTCCGAATGTACGCCCTGAGCACGCCCAACTCTCGGGGCTCGCCTTACAGATCTTACACAAATTATGTGTTAGAAACTTTAGCTAACATTGTTGACCGTCATAATTCTTGAATAAATGAAGGATATTTAATAATTTTTTAATCTATAAAAATAAGAAGATCGAGAATAACTCAAATAACAAGTTGTGGTATCACATATTTACTATTTGGTAACATTGTGAAGGTGATGATATAGTACATAACATTTCTTTTAAAAATATGTAGTAAACTTTTCCACTTATCATTGGTCTTCATGATTTTATCATATGTCTCAAGATTATCATATTTGATTTAGCTATTTGGAAGTAATTTTATTTTTATTCATGATGGAGTGATGTTTTATTATAATAGTAGGGGAAAATGCACAATTACCCCCAAAATCCCAGAGACACACTTATACTATACTAAGGTCCTATTACCACCCTGAACTTATTTTATAAGTAATTTTCTATCCCTTTTCGGTCTACATGGCACTAACTTGGAAAAAAAAGTCAACCAGCGTTGGGCCCACAAGATAGTGTCACGTAGGCCGAAAAGGGTAGAAAATTCTTAATAAAATAAGTTCAGGGGGATAATTGGACCTTAGTATAGTATAAGTGTGTTTCTGAGATTTGGGGTATAGGTTGAGGGGGTACTTGCGCATTATCCCTAATAGTAGTAAGTTCTATTGATTATTTTCTTTTAGGGAGGGGGGTAAACTATATAGTAGGATAAAAATACTTTTAGAAATAAAGATTTTTTCATTATAAAAAATTAAGTTATTAGATTATTTATACTTGTATAATCATGTTAGAAGTTTAATTCTATGAGCTTTCTTAATTGTGTTGGTAATTATCTCAAACTATTGATGTTTTTTAAATAATTTGTGTTATTATATTATTATATTATATTGTAAATTAAAATTTTAAAGATCCATAGGGCTTACGCCCCAGGTCTCGAGGCTTGACCCTCGCCCTACACTAAGTAAAACGCCCCGCCTCACGCCCTAGCCTTTTAAAACACTGGTTCTAACTCTTATGTTTATTTCAAATTTGTCAACTTATTATTTGTAGAAGCGAAAATGCACAAGTACCCCCCCCCCCCAACATATGCCCGAAATCTCAGAGACACACTTATATTATACTAAGGTCCTATTATCCCCTGAACTTATTTTATAAATAATTTTCTATCCTTTTTCGGCCTACGTGACACTATCTTGTGGGCCCAGCGCGTGTTGACATTTTTTTCAAGCTAGTGTCATGTAGGTCGAAAAGGGGTATAAAATAAGTTCAGGGGGGTAATAGAACATTAGCATAGTATAAGTGTGTCTCTGAGATTTCGGGCATAGGTTGGGGGGTACTTATGCATTTTCCCTTTGTAGAACTCTGTTAACAATTCATATAATGATTGCCCGAGTAAAATAATATTTTCAACTTTGAATATTATTTTATGTGAAGTTTATTTAGATTTTAGGCATCTAATTAAGATTTTGTTTTAGGCATCTGAATACGTTGAGTCGCCTCTGAGGGATGTTTTCTCATTTTAAAACAACGAAAATTCTGAACCTCTTCTTCTTCTGCACAATTAAATATTCATGTACTTTGTTCATGTTGAGTGGCTCACTCACATCATTGTTTATGTTACAAATCCTGCTATTTCTTTTTACAATCATTAATTTATGCTTATGTTATTAAGGATAAATGACAAGATGTAATAATTTTAATTTTAGTTTACATTATTAATGTTTGTTAATATGTAATCTTGTATGTAAGATAATATAATAATTTAGTTTGAATGACTGATAGGTTTTAAGTATTATTTTATAAATTCCATGATATTAAATTTTGGCGCGGCGCGGGGGTAATTTAAATAGTATATATATAAAAGAAAACCCTAGCTCTGCCTACGAAGCGCTACCACAAACCAGGATTCCCTTTTAATTTATTTATTTCTAAAATAGTCTTCTCTTTCATGAAAAGTGACTTTTATGAAAAGTTGTGATTTCGATGAAGAGTTGCGAAATTTATGAAAAGTTATGACTTTTAAGAAAGGTTGTGACCTGATCTTAGGCACAATGACGTAGCTAGGAATCTTATGAAGAGTGTCCAAATATTACATAAGTAATTATTATTTTCTTGATGAATGGATGAATAAATCTAAAATTGAAATACATAATAATAATATTAGTTTTTTATACGAATAAATGTTCCAAAAATTTTAAATCACGCTGCATAATATTGAGCTTTAATATTTGTGTTTAATTTATTATAAAGTGACCGAACAAAGCAAAAAAAAAAAGGGTGGAGATTAAGCTTATAATGAAACCATTTTTAAGTTTCAAGTTTTCACTAATCTATGGTGATGACAACAATAATGAGACATAAATAATGAAAGCGGAATCAAATGAGGTGTTCTTTTGTTCACTTTTAGCAGTTTTATAGACATAGTATTGAATTTGTTTGGGAAAATGTACAAGTACCCCCTCAACCGATGCTCGAAATCTCAGAGACACACTTATACTATACTAAGGTCCTATTATCCCCCTAAACTTATTTTATAAGTAATTTCTCGGCCTATGTGGCACTAGCTTGGGGGGAAAAGTCAAACGGTGTTGGGCCCACAAAATAGTGTCACGTAGGCCAAAAAGGGATAGAAAATTATTAATAAAATAAGTTCATGGGGGTAATAGGACCTTAGTATAGTATAAGTGTGTCTCTGAGATTTCGGGCATAGGTTGAGGGGTACTTGTGCATTATCTCAATTTGTTTATTAACTTTAAATTGAATAATTACAGTTTTATTTCAAATTTTAATGAAAAGAAATAAAAAATAAAATTCATTGAAAATTATTATCTACTAAAACTAGATTTTCAATTAAGAATGTAATTCAATTAGCTTAGATAACTGAAGAAATAAGTTAATGAATAATAAAATAAGAGTGTTCTATTTAAAATTTAAAATGATTATATAATGCACTCGAGGGGATTCAAACCCGCACCATCAAAGTAAGGCACGAGACCCTCACACCGTTGGACCATATATAGTATCTTGATATGTTTAGGGTGTCCAATCTATTAATTTTAACCGTTACTAGTATCATTTTACTTATATATACGGTATAATTTTTCGGCAAAAGATGTCCAATTGGACACCCTCGGGACACTGTAGCTCCGCTCCGCCCATACTTAGGCATATTTATATAACTAAATTGACAACATTTTCCCATGACTTGATTGAATTAAAGAATGATCGTTAGTTATTACCTTGATATCATGTAACTTGCAATGATTGTGCATTAACACACGTGATTAGTTATTTCAGGGACCTTTAAAGAAGTTGGAGTTGATTTGGTGAAGAAGAACCTGAAAAGAAGAAGAAAAAAAGACTAAGGCAAAAAGACACAGTGGCTGACGCACTGTAAGGCGCAAAGCACCAACACCTGAATTACTTGGACGCCTTTCAGGCGCACTGCAAGGCGTGACGCGCCAACACTTGAACTTCTGAGGCGCCTACATGGCGCTCTGCTAGGCGCGGCGCGCTAAGGGGGGAAACTTCAGAGATGATTGTCAGGCACGAGGCCCCACGAAAGTTCCGACTTTTTCAATTATAAAGGCTTAAAATAGGAATTCTAGTTGTAGTAGACTTTGAATCTAATTTTCCCACCTATATTATAAATAGACCCCTAGGTCTACATTGTTAAGGTTCGACGTTTTATTGGTGTGCAATAGCAAGTTTCAACATTTGTAATAGGTTTCAATCTTCTAACTCTTCTATTTTTCGGAAATGACATGAACAAAGTGATATTCTAATAGCAGGAGAGGCTAAACGCCTTAGTTTTGAGGTTGTAACTACGAATTGATTGTTGATTATTTAAAGGTTTTTTGAATTAATTTTTTGTTGTCATTATAAGTTACTTCTATATTCTTGTTTTCGTATTTTTTGCTTGATAATCATAAGATAAATATATTGTCTAATCTTTTAAATTGAGAGATGAGAGGTTAGATAGATCAAAAATATACAGAGCTCGATCGACCCATTTGATTGAGGTGATTTGTGTTTAGGAGTGACGCCTGGATGAACAACTTTCTTGGTCACGAAACAAGACGAAATATAAATGCTCGACAGTTACTATATTTATCGCCGCTCAACAATGTAGTTAGATACCTAACTAGAGTAGGCGACTAGAAGTGTGTAACTGGACTCATACAATTAAGTCTGTAAACCAGTAACTTAGTTCTGAGCCAATAATATGATAAATGAGATCCAATGCATGCTGCAGCCCTGAAATTGTCTTCTACTTGCTTGAAACATCATCTTAAATAGGGGTGTACATGACTGGGTTGGTTCGAATTTTTCAAATATCACATCAAACCACTTGTGTCGGGTTTTCATATTTATAAACCAAATCAAACCAGTAAAACTTGGAATTTTCAACCTCGGGTTTTTTGAGTTTTCGGGTTGTTTGGATTTTTCCGGTAAAGTATTCATACAAACATAGAATTTACTTGTACTTCAAATATTTTTTTAGTCCTATCAAAAATACAACTATCTAGGGTGTTTCTTAAAAAAAATAAGGGAAAATGCATAAGTACCCCCTCAACCTATGCCCGAGATCTCAGAGACACACTTATACTATACTAAGGTCCTATTATCCCCCTGAACTTATTTTATAAGTAATTTTCTGTCCCTTTTCGGCCTACGTGGCACTAGCTTGGAAAAAAAAGTCAACCAGCGTTGGGCCTACAAGATAGTGCCACGTAGGCCGAAAAGGGATAGAAATTATTAATAAAATAAGTTCAGGGGGGTAATAGGACCTTAGTATAGTATAATTGTATCTCTGAGATTTCGGGCATAGGTTGAGGGGGTACTTGTGCATTATCCCAAAAAATAACACAAAATATAATATGATTACTAACACTAAAATATCCAATAAAAATAATAATGAATCGCGTAAAATAAATACTAAATGGTCATAACTTAAAAGTACTAAATCATGCTAAAATAAGTTTAATAAGTACTAGTAACATGGCTATATATTAAAGGAAATTAAAATTAGATTATATATTTTAATTGTCTACACCAATGTAAAACCAAAGAACAAATATTCAATATTATTGTCATTCTTAGTGTTGAGTTGATTTTCTTTTCTTTTTGCATTGGTATTAATTTGATTTTGATTTAAGCTTCATTGTAATTACCAACATATGTGGACTATAATTTTTATTGGACCATTCAGAATTCTAAATTTCAAACTTGAAATAATATATTAAAAGATAAAAAAAATGAAAAGTATAAGAAATATTTAGAAATTATATCAAAGTAAATATTTTTATGTATAAAATAAATCTTTAAAAATTATATGTATATATATATAATGTCGGGTTGGTTTGGTCTCGTGTTGATTCTTTTTAGTTAAAACCAAACCAACCCAAATATAGTCGGATTTTTTTTTTCAACACCAAACCAAACACTAGTCGTATTTTTCGGTTTGACTCGGTTTGTGATTTGGTTCGATTTTTAATTCGGTTTTGTACACCCCTAATCGTAAATTCGTTCACAATTAGTTACTTTTATTTATTGCATAATTTGTAGTAGTTAACAATCACCACAATTTCTGAATACGGTTACTCTTATTTTATTTATAGAATTGAGTATCAAATATAAGTTTATCATAAGTTTCTTGGGAACGATAACTCGTTTCTTTAAGAATCTATGTTACTTAAGCGACCACGTACGTGTATATTGGGGAGCAACATGACCTTTCTGAAGGGTTGCAACTTTTCCAAAAAGTTGTGACCTTTCCGATAAGGCATAACAAACATTTGTTCACATTACCCTTTGTTGTCTATAAATAGAGAAATTTCCTCTCATTTTAAAACAACGAAAATTTTGAACTTCTTAGTCTTCTTTTTTTCCTTCTTCTTCTGCACAATTAAATATTCGTGTACTTTGCTCCTGTTGAGTGGCTCACACAAAATCTAGAGACATTATAGAACCTTGTTGGATCAGGTAATTGGAATAATTTTAATAGTGATCTCTCTATCTTCTCCTTTGGCACATTTACTGTATTCTGGAGAGTAATATAATTCTTCTGTTCTTGCATGTTATTACGGAATGTTGAAACATCAACTTAATTAGCTTTTGACCACCAAGTTCTTTAACTTTATTGTTCTCCATGAGCTTAAACTGGTAATAACTTAGCTTTTTACCAACTAGAATTAACATTATTTCCATAAACTAACTAAAATAATAATAGCTAATCCTGACATTGTAAGATATTAAGTAGTTACTATCCATTCAAATTATGAGAAATTAATTTTTTATACCATCAAAATCATAAAATATGATGTGAAGTGTATAAATAAATAGACATGAAGCAATGTTTTTGCGGTTACAAGAACAACACCTTGTGGGTGATGAAAACTCCTAATCTTATCTGCATTCTTCATGTGAATCTGCATCAAAGTACCTGAAACCAGAAGGAAAGGAATAAGTAAAAGATAAAAATGTTACAAAAAAAATAAGATCTTTCTTGTCTAAAAATGTGGTATTTGTGATGTTTTTATTCGGTATAAACAGCTCATTTGGAACACAGTCGTGTTAGTGAAACTTATAGCAGTAATTATTTGGTTAAGTGTTGAAGAAAGGGCATTCCGGTGCACTAACCAACTGAACCACAAGGGTCTATTATATGCAATCTTGAATAGGAGGTTGTCAAGGCGAAGGGAGCACCGAAGGAGAGGGTGGTTGGAAGAATCAAAGTCGCGGCAAAAAGTTTGAAGGTAAAGTGCTGCAATTGGAAGAAGAAGGGACATATGGCCAAAGATTGTCATTTCCCACTTAGAAGGTGCAAAATTCCAAGATTGGCAATGCTGTCATAGCAGAAGAACGAAATGAAAAAGAACCAGAGACTGAAGCATATCAGAATCGGAAGTGGTTTAAAGCTATGGAGGAGGAAATTGCTATGTGCTAGAACGAAATCAAACGTGGAAGCTCGTGACAAATCCAAAGGATGTCAAACCTATATCTACTAAATTGGTCTACAAGATACAGCATCACACAGATGGATCATTTGAAGGGTACAAGTCTTGTAGTTCGGGGGCTTTCCCAGCAATATGCATATGGACTAGACTACGATGAAACATTTAGTCCAGTGGAAAGAGTCCTACTAGTAAGGATTGGAACCTGTGAAAAATGGATGTAAAAAAATGCATTTCTGCATGGAGAGTTTGATATAATGAGATTTACATGTGTCAACCGACAGGTTTTCAGGGTCAGATTGGCATCATTAAAAGGAAAGAAGCAGGTGTTGAGGGAGACTGTTACAAGACCAACCCCAGCTTCTTGTTTTTAATTTAATGCTTGAGAATAGAGTCCTTAGTTGTTAGTTTAATTTTTCCCTGTTGCTTAGTCAATTACTTAGTCAGTTACTTGTTCTTCAGAATATTATTCTTAGTGCCCAGTGGAAGTTAATCCTACTCTTATGCTTAGGTTAATTGTGTTAGCATATGATAAGCTTCACAGATTGTTGGTATTTAACAAATACATTATTTAGAATCTTTCAGAAAAATGCTTACTGATGGTATGGTAGTGTACCTGTAATGATGGATGGCTTCAAAAATTCCTCTAACAAGTGTCCTTCGCAACCCAAAATATGCTACAACTGATCTGATAAGAAAGAGATAAAGCATTTGAACCATTTTTCAAAGACAGGCAGTAAACAAAATACACTAAACAAGTCTGACTGCTTCATGTACCAGCAAACCAGAAGAAAACACATATATACAAACCTAGCTGCTTGGTTTTGGAGGACAAGAATTAAGGCATGTTGTAGGCGGCACTACACGTGGTGCATGAGAGAGCTTTTCAAAAATATGACGGAGGCCTTCATGCTCAACCATGGATTCTAGTATGTTATCTTCTGACACAGAATCCATCTTGGCTTCATTATTCTTAGACAGAAGAACATCTGAATGGTACTTTTTTCTCGTCTGCTGTTCAATCTTGTCAACCTCCCATTTTGATGTTACTGGACAGTAAACATGCACAAATTTGGTCTGCCCATTCCTGTAAGCTCGACTGATGGCTTGCTGTTCTACTGAGGGATTCCAGAGAACGTCAAGCAAAACCACTCTTGAGGCCCCTATCAGACTTATTCCTTCTGAACAGGCTTTTATGGATGCAAGCAGCACTTTTACATCACTCTTAGGGTCATTAACAGAATTTATAGATATCTGCCGCTGCTTCACGTCAAGTTTCCCATCCATATAGAGAATCTCCCGACCTAAAGTCCAGTCAAAGAGAGAATTGAGTTGCTCCTTGATCAGGTTTAGAGGATCAAGTAGTTGGCTAAATATTATAACCCTCTCCTTCCGCCCACCACAAAGTCTGATAAGCTCAACAACAAATTTCATTTTTACACCGCTATCTGGATCCAACCGACATCCTCTCTCTTTAAGCTGACTTTCTAAGTCAGAGAACTCCTTCCTATTGGCCACTAATGAAGGATGAACAGAGATAAGAGAAAACAGATTTTGTTCATAAAAGGAGCTTGGATTCTCAGGAATCCTTCTAAGCAACTCCTTCTGCAATTCTGTCGGTTTCAAGTGAATTACAGTGTCCCTTATACCCGGTAGGCTTACCTTCTTTACATTTTCACTACACTTATGGACAAGTGGTGAAATAATATCCCTAAGCTCTTCCAATGCTCGGGCATTCTTGTCGATGGAACTGCTAAGAGAAGCCCATTTCTGCTCCAAATCTGCAGCAAACTTTGGACTGACTACACAGAGAGTGTTGTATAACTCCTTGATGTTATTCTGGAAAGGAGTTCCAGACAAAACTATGCGCTTCTCAGTTTCAACCTTTTTCAAAGCTTTCCAGACAAGGCTTTGCTCATTCCGAGCAGTGTGCCCTTCTTCAAGAACCAGAAGACCAGGATATTTAAGAAGGATTTCTCTAATCGGTTTGGCATAACCGTCTCCATCATCTGCAGTAAGAATCCTGAACAAGTCATAGCTTATCCCCAAAACACTCTTACCTTTAACCCAGGATCCCAGCTTCACCATTCGTATAAGGTGTGGATTTCTCTTTCCCGCATGGGATAAACAGCGAAAGACACTCACAGTAGCTTCATCTTCCTGTAAAGAGAAATCTTTGCTGTTCAAGTTGTGGAAGGGAATGTCCACCTCCCATTTCTGGAACTCAGCTTCCCAGTTAAGCAGCAAACTGGAAGGAGCTATGATTACTGGTCGAGACTTTGGAAACAGCTTCAAATATGACTGAAGAAATACTATGGTGAGACGGGTTTTCCCGGTGCCAGGTGGATGTGAGATTATGCATCCTCCTTTGCTATCAGATAGGGGCTGTCTCAGCCTCTCGAGATTTATATCTCCAGCGACGTTTTTCCACATAAACTCAAATCCACCACGTTGATGAGGATACATAGTTGATTTGGCTCTTTGGGGAACTAAATCCCACACAGTTCCTTCTTCATTAATCAGAGAATCTTCGACTGCAAAAGAATCAGAGAATCTGAAGCCAGCAACATCCAAGAGTGATGGCGACTGTCCTAAATGTTTTTTTTCATATCTCCCTCGAGTTCTCTGAGCCTGCAGATAACAGAAATGCAAGAATTTAAGGGTCAAGCAAAAATAAATTGGAGAGCCAGTTGACAAAATCAAATATAAGGATAGCATGTTGAAGGAAGTAACATAGACTAGAGGAGTAAAGTAGTAAAATGAAGTTGCTATGTACAGCAGACAGGTGAAAGTGCAGCATACAATGTGATTCCCAAAGATAGTTCAGGAAAGGAGGCTTCTCATGCTGAATGTTCACAGAGGGCACAACCAGCGTTTGGTATGGTTTCAACACAATTGTGAATGATCAGCGTAAAAATGCAGGCAGCATGGAGCAAGTTCAAACCAAAGTAAGTCATGATGAGGTAAGTCCTTTCACACAAGAGCAGTATAATCACATAGTGCAGCTGCTGACACAACAAACTCCTCAGATCAACTGATCCTACCTCTTAACACATCTGCAAATTTGACAGGTATGATTGAATCTATGGCTATGATACTCTCTCATAATATGGCTTCATACTTGAATTTGCTAAATAAATCCTCAATTAATAAACGGCACAATCCTAAGAAAGTGCAACTGCCTAATTGAGCTGACACACAGGTTACACACACTGGATCAAGTACTATATCCAATGTGTTGTATATACCATAGATTAAGTTCAATTTACATTCAGTTTCAAAACTAACATGAGAGTTGCAATGTTTTGTTTCCTTCTTCCTGATTTATTTGTTTTTCAGGATCTCTTCACTGGGAAGGTGAAGGAGATCGGTAAAGAGACAATGGGCTATACTGGCTACTGAATCAAGCTGCAGGAAAACCTATTAGTTTAGCTGCTCAAACATCAAACTGGACATTACTCTTTGGCACAAAAGACTAGGACACACTTCTACTTCAGTGCTTAGTAAAGTGTTTGCTACTGATATCACTACTATTAGAAGTAAAATAATAGACTGTGTAGTATGCCCTTTTGCTAAACAGTGTAGATTACCTTTTCAATCTAGTAGCATAAAAAGTAGTTGTTGTTTTGAATTGATTTATGTAGAACTTGAAATTATGTTCCTAATTTTAAAAGAAAAAGTGTTTCACGGGACAAAACTTGTATACTTACAAAAGAAGGGAAGATGTACTTGATCTCCAAATGCACATAGGAACAAACTTTACAGATGAGTCCAATCTGTTCATCTAGAACAAGTTGGTGGTTCCCCATCTGACAGTCATTTAAATCTCCACTCTGCATCGGCGATACGGATGGATTGTAAAGCCAATATTTGACTCTAAAATACACATCTGCATTTCAGCAAAAAGATTTTCAACTTCCTTTTCCATTCTTCTTTCTCAGGGGAGGAGGTTCCTCGTCTTCAAACTGAAATACTAAAGGAAGTGTTTCCTTGACAGGAACCTGTTCCTTCTTTTCAAAAGGAGTAAGTATATCATGACCAATCAACATTTATGATAGAATCAACAACAAACTTCATAAATTCAGAATCTTCAAGCATCT
>CM040618.1:107263814-107419654 GCA_022817965.1 Solanum lycopersicoides
GTTGATGCACTCGGTGAGCTTGAAGAATGTTGTTCAAAATGAGTCGTTCAAAAGGATTTGGTTCGAAACGACAGGAGGCTGGAAAGAGTTATCATCAATTTTGATGGATGAAGAAGACGCAGAAAAGACAGCTTTTATTACACCGTGGGTGTATATCACTACAGAGTGATGCCATTTGGCCTCAAGAATGCTGGTGCCTACTATATGAGGGCTATGACGACCATATTTCATGACATGATTCATAAGGAGATTGAGGTGTATGTGGATGACGTCATAATCAAGTCCCGCGAGAGTTCGGACCACTTGATGCATTTGAAGAAGTTCTTTGATCGTTTGCGTCGTTACAACTTGAAGTTAAATCCTCGCCCAAATGTGTTTTTGGGTGCCAGCCGGCAAGTTGTTGGGGTTTATAGTCAGCAGAAGGGGTATCGAGCTCGATCCTTCTAAGATTAAAGCAATTCAAGAGTTACCTCCGCCGAAGACGAGAAAAGAGGTGATGAGTTTCTTAGGTAGGTTGAACTACATTAGTCGATTCATAGCTCAATCAACCGTGGTGTGTGAGCCTATCTTCAAGCTGTTGAAGAAAGACGCTCCGACGAAGTGGACTGAAGAGTGTCAGACTGCTTTTGATGCAATATCAGAATTATTTGTCAAATCCGCCAGTATTGGTTCCTCCGCGAGAAGGGAGTCCTTTGTTGCTATATTTGTCCGTATCAGATAGTGCATTCGGATGCGTGCTCGGTCAACACGACGAGACAGGGAAGAAGGAAAGAGCTATCTATTACATAAGCAAAGAAGTTTACCCATATGAGTCTCGATACACTCTGTTGGAGAGAACATGTTGTGCTTTGACTTGGCTTGCTCAGAAATTGAGGCATTACTTGTCTTCTTACACTACATATCTCATTTGCAGAATGGACCCATTGAAGTATATCTTCCAGAAGGCGATGCCAACAGGAAAGTTAGCTAAATGGCAAATGTTGTTTAGTGAATTTGATATTGTGTATGTGACTCAGAAGGCAATAAAGGCACAGGCCTTGGCTGATCATCTTGCAGAAAATCCTGTTGATGAAGAGTATGAACCGCTCAAGACTTATTTTCATGACGAAGAAGTGTCATTTGTGGGTGAAGATATTTCTGAAGCATATCCTGGTTGGAGATTATTTTTTGATGGAGCAGCAAATCACCAGGGAAAAGGTATTGGGGCAGTCTTAGTGTCAGAATCTGGCCAGCACTACCCTGTGGCAGCTAAGCTTCGATTTAATTGCACGAATAACATGGCTGAGTATGAAGCTTGTATCCTTGGTTTGAAAATGGCCATTGACATGAATGTCTACGAGTTGCTCGTCATTGGAGATTCAGATCTGTTGATTCATCAAGTTCAAGGAGAATGGGCCGTGAAGAACCCGAAGATTATTCCTTACGTACAGTATGTACAGAAGTTGTGCAAGAGATTTCGCAAGATCGAGTTCAGACATACTCCCAGAATACAAAATGAGTTGGCCGATGCTCTTGCCACCATTGCGTCAATGATTAAACATCCAGATACTGATTATATTGATCCTTTGGATATAGAGTTGAAAGAACATCCAGTTCATTGTTCCATGTTGAAGCGGAACCAGACGGTTTACCTTGGTATTTTGATATAAAGAAATACTTGGAGTCTGGTATTTATCCAGAAGATGCTACATCCAATCAAAAGAAGTCGATACGCCGCATGGCTCTCAATTTCTTTCTAAGTGGAGAAGTCCTTTATAAGAGAACTCCAGATTTGAGTCTTCTAAGATGTGTCGATGCTGTTGAAGCCGCGAAGCTTATTGAACAAATACATGCTGGAGTTTGTGGAACGCATATGAATGGGCTCACCTTGGCAAGGAAAGTCCTTCAAGCCGGTTATTTTTGGATGACTATCGAGAATGATTGTTGCAAGTTTGTGCAGAAGTGTCATAAGTGTCAAGTACATGGTGATTTGATACGAGTGCCGCCTCATGAACTTAATGCTATGAGTTCACCTTGGCCGTTTGTAGCTTGGGGCATGGATGTCATCGGTCCGATAGAGCCAGCCGCTTCCAATGGACATAGATTTATCTTGGTTGCTATTGATTACTTCACCAAGTGGGTGGAAGCAGCTTCTTACAAGTCGGTAACCAAGAAAGTTGTAGCTGATTTTGTTCGCAACAATCTGATATGCAGATTTGGAGTACCAGAATCCATTATTACAGACAACGGTGCAAATCTCAACAGTCACTTGATGAGAGAGATATGTGAGCAATTTAAGATTACTCACCGAAACTCAACCGCTTATCGTCCGCAAATGAATGGAGCTGTAGAGGCTGCCAACAAGAACATCAAGAAGATTTTGAGGAAAATGATCGACAATCATCGAGGTTGGCATGAAATGTTACCATATGCTTTATTGGGTTATCGAACGACTGTCCGAACGTCGACTGGAGCTACTCCATACTTGCTAGTATATGGAACAGAAGCAGTCATACCTGCCGAAGTTGAGATACCTTCCTTGAGAATTATCCAAGAAGCTGAGCTAAGTAATGCTGAATGGGTTAGCAAGAGAATTGACCAGTTAACTCTGATCGATGGAAAGAGAATGGTTGCCGTTTGTCATGGTCAACTATATCGACAGAGAATGATTCGTGCTTTCCACAAGAGAGTCAGAGCCAGAATTTTCGAAATCGGTCAATGGGTCCTTAAGCGCATTTTTCCTCATCAAGACGAGTATAAAGGAAAATTCGCACCAAATTGGCAAGGACCCTATGTGGTTCGTAAAGTATTATCTGGAGGCGCTTTGGTCCTGTCAGAGATGGATGGCACCACATGGCCGAAACCGATCAACTCAGATGCTGTTAAAAGATACTATGTGTGAAGTTTCAGTTTGTTTTTCTGTCATTTACTTGTAATTGTTCCATTTTGCTTGTATTTGTTTTGTTTAAAATTTTATCCCTCTTGTAATGAACTACGTCTGACCTGAATTCTCAAGAATGAGATACGTAGGCGGCCTATGTCGGCCTCGGTCACCCCTTTATTCTCTTTTAAATATTTCCTTGTATTTGAACTACGTTCGACCTGAATTCTCAAGAATGAGATACGTAGGCGGCCTATGTCGGCCTCGGTCAATTTCTTTGCAAATTTCTTCTATTATTAGCCTTGAGGGGAACTACGTTTGACCTGTTTCCTGCCTCAACGGGATACGTAGGCGCCACAAGGGTTCGGTCATATCTCCCGCAAGATTTCTATTCCTCTTTACAATAGAAACTGGGACAGAATTTTTGAGAGGGGCTAAAAAATTCTCAAGAAAAGAATTTTCCTCAGCAAGTCGAGACTGAAGCTACTTCAAGATTTACAACTGGGACAGAATTTTCGAGAGGATCTCGAAAATTCCACGGATTTACTTACCGACATTTGAAGATAAACAAAACTTGTAACTGGGACAGAAATTTTGAGGATGACCTCAAAATTTCAGCATGGGTTTATCGACAGTCTAGAGTAACTCTGAATACTCCCCATCGCATAATCAGATATACCTCCCAATCATCAAGCTCAAAGAAGTTCGCTAAGCCTGACGTGACATGACATTTGGCATTGACCCTTTTCAAAATATTACTTCTCGAAAATTTATTTTCTTAAAAAAAAAAAAAAAAAAAAAAGAGATTTTCTTTTTATGTTTTATTTGTCTTGGCATAAATATTTTGTCTTGTCTATCAAGAGTCGGGAGATCTGGAAAACAACCAGAGATAGCAGGACAAGGAGCGGATGATTGAAGAATCGACACAGATCAGTTCGTTTTAAAACTAACAATTTTTCTGTGAATGTAGGTTTATATCTTTGCTTTGATATCAGCAGATTCCTCCGATATATGAATTTGTAGAAGTCAAGGGAGGAGAAAAGCTTTCCCAGAATTTAGCGATATTCTTGTAGACGTAGGAATTATTTTATATTGCTTATACCAGAGACATGGGAATATGATTTGTTTATTTCAGTCAATTCTCAACAACATGAAGTTTGCAAGGAAACGTCCAGCTAAATTCGAAGGTGAATCAAGCAAAAATCTCAAGAAAGAGTTTACGGTTTTCGTAAAGGATGTCGTCTGCATTATAATGTCATATATGATATTATACATTACCCGGAAGGGTCATTTATTTTATTGTCGATCAAGACGATATACTATTCGGAAGTCATTTTACCATTATCGTCAATTAAGACGACATGATTATCCAGAAGGCACTCAGAAGATCGCTATGTTGCTCGATTCAAGCACTATCTTCATTTGGTATCAAGGATGACATCAAGATTTAATCACAAGAGGATATTCACGCATAGCGGAAGAACATGCATCGCGAGTCAATGTTCATGCATTGCGGAATTTATACATTGCGGGAAGATATCCATGCCCAGCAGAAAATCATGCATCGCGAGTCAATATTCATGCATTGCGGAAAATCATGCATCGCGAGTTAATATTTATGCATCACAAGTTAATCGCGAGAAGATATTCATGCCTCGCAGAAAATTATACATCGTGAGAAGATTTCATACCTCACTGAAATTTATAATCGCAAGAAGATTTCATACCTTACGGAATTTATACATTGCGGGAAGATATTCATGCCCCGCAGAAGATCATGCATCGAGAGTCAATATTCATGCATCGCGGAAGATCATGCATCGCGAGTCAATATTCATGCAATGCGGAAAATCATGCATCGCGAGTTAATATTTATGCATCACAAGTTAATCGCGAGAAGATATTTATGCCTCGCAGAAAATTATACATCGTGAGAAGATTTCATACCTCACTGAAAGTTATAATCGCAAGAAGATTTCATACCTTGCGGAATTTATACATTGCGGGAAGATATTCATGCCCCGCAGAAGATCATGCATCGCAGGTCAATACTCATGCATCGCGGAAGATCATGCATCGAGAGTCAATATTCATGCATCGCGGAAAATCATGCATCGCGAGTCAATATTCATGCATTGCGGAAAATCATGCATCGCGAGTTAATATTTATGCATCACAAGTTAATCGCGAGAAGATATTCATGCTCGCAGAAATTATACATCGTGAGAAGATTTCATACCTCACTGAAAGTTATAATCGCAAGAAGATTTCATACCTTGCAGAATTTATACATTGCGAGAAGATATTCATGCCCCGCAGAAGATCATGCATCGAGAGTCAATATTCACGCATCGCGGAAAATCATGCATCGAGAGTCAATATTCATGCATTGCGGAAGATCATGCATCGCGAGTTAATATTCATATATTGCAGAAAGTCATGCATCGCGAGTTAATATTCATACATCGCGGGAAGATCCACATTCCCCGTAAGAAATCATGCACTACCAGAAAGGGAATCGTGCATCTGAAAAAATATTCACTCATCGTTATCAACTGCATTATTTTATTAAACATCAAGAAGAACATCAAAGACGACATCAAGATAAATATCAGCACTGCATCTGTTTTTATTTATTTCAACATCAAATGAAGAACACATTGAAGATTGCATTACATACATAAGACATAAGCTCTATTTGCTTTACGTCAAACCGATTGAGTTGACGTCAAATATCGAGGAGGACAATTAAGTTTCGACATGGTAAAAGACACTGTCTCTCATTTTAAATATTTTTTTTTATGCTGACGAGTTTTATCTCAGTCTTTGTCGAGAGCATCCGAAAGGATGAATTCTCCAAAACTTACCACAGGTGCGGATGACATCAGAAAGGATGCAGCACAACGTGAAACTTTTTCTTAGCAGCGAACTGGGACATAGTCCAAAGAGGAGTGTCAAACTCTTAGGACGCGAGCAGAATGATGACTTCCACCACGATCAAACCACACCCCTATCAGAAGGCATGTGGGTTTTTCTTTAGGTTTTGTCAGTTTCGGTCTCGCATCCGGAAATTTTGATCTACCGGGAGCAAGTTTCCAATCCAAGTGACAATGCGCCGAGAGCTTTGGAAATTATGTCCATGTGAGTTCTTAATTATGGGTGTGAAGTGCACCGCATTCATGGCTAAGAGGTTACAAGCCTCCTTTTCATACTCGTTTAATTTTGTCACTTGTCCAGAACCAAAGGTTATCTAACATAATAGATTTCCTTTTCAATCGATTGAGTCGAACTACAAACAGCCTGATTCCTATGGTTTAAGGATATGTAGGCGGACTCAATATTGAAAACTCGGCTGTATTCCAACATTCGATTTCGAATTTTATTCTCAAACATTTTGATACCTTCATAATCCGGTATCAGGATGACTCTGAATTTCTTTCAAAATCGTGCGTTAAATCAAGCGCATCGAACTACAAGTGGCCTGAATTCTCATATAGCTTGAGATATGTAGGAGATCCGTTTCCAAGGTTCGGCCATAATTCCTAAAGTCCGTACCAAATCCCTTTCCTAAAGATGAATATGGGAAAGGTCAAAATTGGCTCGGTCAATTTCATTTTCCTCAAATTTCTTGCATCAATCCGAGGGAAATGAGGGACAGTTGTTGACACCCCAATTTTAACCCTCGGCAAAATAAATTAATTAACAAGCTTCTTAATTCTGCGCGATTTAAAATAATTAAATTTGATAAAGTTTAAAAAATTTTAAGTTACTTTTAATTAATCTCCTCACCTATTTATAATTTTTAGATAGCATATGCGCTTTACGTATTTATGTATAGGATTAATATATCTCTTGATTATTCGAAAATCGCTTCAAAAGATTTATCTCGTTTAAATATTTTTACTATTTAGTTCACTCATATAATACTTTAGGCTTTAAATTATTTAATCTATATTTAAAATATTTTCTTTTTTTTATCTCGTTAAAATTAAGAAGCCTACTAATTAGTTTATTCATCTTATTTCTAGCAAGAAGTATGTTTAGCCCATTTGTTAGGACCCTGAGTGGGCCATTTATTAACAAATTCCAGAAAAATCCCAGCCCACCATTTTTTTTTAAAATCCAAAATGGACCCATTTTGATCTCCCAAAATCCCAAATTCTCAACCCAATTTCATTTTCCTCTACTCCCAGGCCCATTTTCGTTTTAACCAGCCCACCTTATGCCTCTCACTTAATCCCAGCAGCCCAATATCCTACCCAACTCATCTTCCCCATCAGCCTACCTTCTTCCTTCAGTGACCCGACCCAAATCCATGTTCATCATCCCCTCCACGCGCAGAAAAGAGAACCCAGAAAGCAATTTTTCAGCGATGGGATTTGTACAACGAGAATGCGAGTGTTTCCGACGCGCGCGCGGGCAGGACAAGGCATCTCGTCTCTTTCTACCCGCGTCCCCTTCCTGCAGATTCTCGTACAATTCTGCATTTTCCAGCAGCTAGAACAGACGCGTTTTCGTCCTTGTAATCTTTGGATAGAGACGCGTGGCGCAGGAAGGACGGTGGATTGATCCTAGGCGTCCAATTCTTTTCAAATCCGTTGGAGAATAGGAATAACTTGGCATATTCCTTCATACTTTGGGATAAGGTTGGAGATTTGAATTTCATCCCAGAAAGTAAAAACCCGAATTTGCCCTTGTTCCGAAACCCTAATTTTCGACCCTATATATATTCTCATTAGTTCACTGTGTGGGAAGATTTTTTTGTTGGGGGGGAATCCTTGAGAGATTATTTTTTTGAGAGAACTTTTTTGGGAGGAGATATAAAAAAAATTGGAAAAGAAAATTGGAAAATCTTACATTCGAGGAAGTAGGAAAACGAAAGAAAGAGCTGTTATTCGTTACACTTAAGGGTAGTAGCGTTCATATAGTATTCTGGGTTGTTCATATCAGGGTTCGTGGCTGTGGTGGTGGCGAAGTGGTCTCCGGCTCATTTAGTCTCTGTTCGCTGCCCAACAAAAGGTAACACCTTTTCTTCCTTCGAATTCAAGTTCTAAATGGTGTGTAACTGAACTATTTCGATGAATTTCACTAGCTTTGTTTTGTTCTCCCCTGTTATGATATTCACGGTTATATCGGAATGCAAGTTCTTGAGTTTTTTTTTTATTTTGAACTCTCCATTTATCATTAGTGTTCTTACTTCATAATTTTGGTTTTTTTTTTATCATGGAGTCACTTGTTGTTTAGCTTACTACTTTATGGTATTAAAATTATTATCATAAAGTTCCATGTCTCGACTATGCTTTGTTTTTCTTTATTTCTTTCTTTCTTTGTTTTCGTGACTATGGTCGCTCGTTTTCGTTATGGCTCTTCTGCAAATCTGAAAGAACTCTTGAGCAAAATTAGTTTAATGCTTATCAATGGTTCTTGGCGTCTTAGTTCTATGTATGTTTTGAATCGATTTCAGTATTTGCTCTTAGTGCGGATTCGAAGGAGATTTGATGTTCTGTAGTTGGCTTTATTGTATCTACACTTGAATTGGACTGGTTGTTTTCTCTTCTTTGTTTATTCGAATATTGTCGAGTCTGTATTCTTTATTTTCATTACTCTTTAAGCTACTGTTGATGTCATTAGGCTTTCAAGTCATGATTGAATCCTAGAACTGGTTATATGAAAGTTGTGTATTGTTCGGTGATGTAGTAACTCGTTTTCGTCGTTTTGATGTCCTTTGTTCATTCTAATGCCTAGCTAAGTGTTTTGACTCAAGCTTACACCTTCATTTCTCTTAAAATCTGATCGGGAATGCTTACAACTTGTAGTCTTAAGTTGATAAAATGTGAGTGTTGCTTCTTCCCAATTTCTCTTTTACTGATTGTTCTTGTTTCCATGCCTAGATTACTAGTATTAGTTGATGTTTTGTTATGTAGTAGTTTACAGCATGCCTTACCTTAGAATAGGATTTGTTCATTAATATGATTTTATTTCGCATAAGTTAGCATTCGCGTGGTGACTAATTAACTGTACGTGTCCATATTTTAAATGCAAAGTGCAAATGGGTTAGCATGTTTGCCTTTCTGTAAATACAAATCAATGTTAATCTTACTCCATTCTTAAGCAAATATGAAATGTGCTTGTTTTATTTGGTTATTTTTTATCTAATTGTGATATATTAGTTGGTTATGAAAAAATAAAATATAAAAAAAATTAAAAAAAAAAAATTCAACTCGTGCAATTAATTTTATCAATATGTCACTGCTACATCTCCATTATGATTCGTTTGGAGTATTTACTTAAGTTTTCCTTTTTGTTCATTTGTGTATGTAAAATCGGCCTTGAGTTCGCCAAGAACTCGTTTCTTCCCTTGCATTCCAGAGGGACATAAAGGCTTGAAAGTTCTTGTGTCGAGTCAAACCATGAAGTTGACGAACATGTTCAAAGCGGGAAAATTAGCAGCAATCCAAGAAGTCGAAAGATTCGAAGAAGTTGGGCTGAAAGAAGCCCACTTTATTGATATCTCTTATTGTATTGGGCCTAAGCCTTTGTTGTCTTTTATCTATTATTATTGTATTGTTAGTCTAAGACAGGTACAAAAAATTGAAATGGGCCAAAAACCCGAAGCAAATGGGTCAAAAACCCAAAACAGGTGGGTCCAAAATTCCGGTCAAGGCGGACAGAAATCCGGATTTGGACCCAAGTCTCTTTCCCTCTCTCTTTATTTGCTTTCAAAAATATTTTATTGCCTTAATTATCGTTTAGTTTATAAGTTAGAAAAATCCGAATCCCCGGAAATGCCGTAGATGTTTTATCGACTTAAAAAATAAAAAGTAATTTTGCAAAACGAAGTGATCTAAAAAGCTAAGTTGGTATTTTAACTCTCTATTTCTAAATATTTTTCAGGTCAAGTTAGAAGCAATTTTTTAGCCAAATAATTAGTTGTCGGATAACCGCAAGTTAGCGGACGTCTTAGGTGCTTTCAAAACCTTCCTAAGATGTTAATAGGAATCCCGAACCCCTTGAAATATTTTCAAATGATTTTAACTGTTTAAGTCTTTTGAAAATGCTAGTTTTCTTGATTTTACTTAAAAATTAAGTGGCGACTCTAAAAAAGTCTCAAAACCTCGAAAACTTATTAATTCTTATTTTTTCGATAAAACAGTTTTCATGAAGACTTGAGTTAATCTGAAACTCGCATCCCCACATCGGTGCTCAATACTACTTCCAAAAATATACTGGCTCTTATATTTTTAGACACACTGATTCTGTGGTTTGAGATTAGTGCTCAAAACTTAGCTATAAAAGCTCTCTCGGAAGTCATAGTTTCCCTGCTTGCTTTATTTTATAAAGCTATTACTTCTGTCTGAAAACTAGCCCGAAGACTTTTTACTTATTTAAATGTAAAAACATTTGTAACTCTTAGGGATTACTTAGTTCCCTTATAACTTTTGAGAATAAACTCAACTCTTTACTCTTGCTTAACTTGCAACTCAAGTCTTAAACAAAGTTAAAAAGGTTTGTTAAAGACTCTTGGAAACTTTAAGAACTCACTTTGACTTGCTTTTTAACTTTTAGACTTGACTCTTAACTTATTTGACTTTGATATTAACTTTCCTTTAATTGGATTATGGATTCAAGGATCATGACCTCATATTTATGGATGATTTCATGATTTTCAACTTGGAGGGTTCATGCGGAATTATAAGCATGAACTACTCAACTCGAAAACTCAAAGGTACCTCTCATCTCAAGACTGTTCGACACATAAGGTTCATGCGAAATTATGGGCATGAACAATTCAACTTAAGGACTACATAACTACATGGAATTCATGTATATGACTCTTCTCATTCTCTTGTTTACGTCCTCAAAACATAGTTCAATCAATGATGGATCTCATAAAATTCACAATTGAACTTGAAGGCTTTCTTGAATTCTAATCTTAACTCTCTCTTGAATGTGAATTATGAATTCAAAAGTTATGGTTCCTGATATGAATGATCTATGTGATATTGTAGGCTCATGAATACATTCTCCTCACTCTCATTCTCACTTACTTGAGTGTAACACCCTAAAACGAACTAGGTCGAACTAGAGATTTACTTATGTCTCATGAGTTAATTTTGTGTTAAAATGATTTATAATGATATCCTTAGGCAGTGTACAAAGTTTGGTGATGTTTGGGGCTCAAACGTCCATGACGTTCGGAAGGTGTGTCTTAGAATGTGCTTGTGTGTCCTTATGTATTTTAGCAAGTTTTACGTGTTCGTTTTGGTTGATATTGATGTGGGATGATCCTAAGACCTAGATGAACATTTTTAGGGGTTCAACATCCGGGTACAACCCTAGAGGAGGATCTAAGACTTGACAACCAAGCTGCCAAAAACTGGGCAATCAACGCCCATCACCTACGGGCAGTAGGTAGGACGACGCCCTGTCATTTGGGGGCGTAGCTCCACCCTTAGTGGTGGGAGATTAACCCCTATGTTGCACACCCTCAGTACCAAACGATGCCCAGCATCACGGGTCGTCGTTCAATCAACGCCCCGTTGCTTGAGTCCGTCGATGGTGGTCCTGCAAAAGTTGCTGGACGGACTGTCAAGGCTTGGGGTATTTTGTAAATTCACCCCAAGTAATTTATGAACCATGGCTGATATTTTTAGGGTCTTTTAGTTATATTAAGTTAGTTTTAAGTCCTAGACCTAGACAAGACCGCTCATTTAAAATATTCAAAACCCTCCCTCAAGAAAGAACTCTCCCTAAACCCCATAGAAGTTTGGACTCAAGGAAGGGCTAGAAAGAGATGGTTGTGGACGTTTCTTCATCAAAAATTAGTGGTTTTCTTCTCATTGATGTATGGTATTCATCCTTGAACTTCCTTTCATTCAAGGAGCCACTTCTAAATGATTTCAAAAGGGTTTCAACTTCAAACTTTTTTATTCCTTGACTTTAAGTATGGGTCTTGCGTAAAAACGTTTAATGATTAAAATGAGTTATTTCTAATGTTAAATGATGATTGTAATGTCAAAACCCCAATTAAACCATGTTTGTACTTTTATCAACTCTTGGCTTATGAAATGAGTTTAATGAGCATGATTAGAGAATGTTAGAGTTAGGTTTTGTATATGGTTATATTGTGTTTTAGCTACTATTATAAGGGCTATTTTATGATGAATTATTGAAGAATTTGTGAATAGGTGGTGAAAGATTGGATTATTAGTAAGTTCGTTATACTGTCTAGTTCTTATTATGAAATGATCTTGAGTGGTATGGTCTACCTTTGGTGACGGTGTTTACTTGAAGTATATAAATATGAACTTACATGTGCATTGTGAATAAGGACATGAAGGCATATTATGTGAAGTAAGATGATAATGATGTTGTTCTTGTTGATGTGCTTTATAAAGCTTGTTATGTGAAGTATGCTAGAGAATATGTCTAAGTGAATTATATGCTTATGTGAAGTATGCTAATGTGTGTAATATGATGATTGAAGAGGTAAGCATGTTTAGAAGTCAATGTTATGAAAATGGTGATTATGTGAAAGGTGTGCTCACATGTACACACACACTTACACTTTGAATGAATGAACGAAGCTAACGAATGTGAAAGGGGAGTTTTGGGGTGAACACTCTTCGTGAGTTGAGATGTAGTGTTTAGTAGAAACCTCACTACCTCCCAAGAGCTTTTCTAATATAGGTTGAGGGATGGATTATCCTTCGTGAGTTGAGATGTGGTTTCCAATAAGTTATTCCTTAACCTATAGTAATGAATGTTTAAAACTCCGTAGGGGAGTTATGCTTAGCACCGAGAGGATATGAAGAAGAGGAGATTAACTTCGTGAGTAGATATGTTATACCCAATGTACCTCTTGAGATGAGTAACTATGCGCTTGCATAGGTGTAGCTATTGGACAATCCACGTAAAGGCTAAGAAAATGACCGTACCTTAGGCAAGTGGGTATCTCTCATCCGATAGGGATTAATATCGAGATTTCATGTCTAGCTCTCATGGTCTATGTCGATAAAGTTATCCCCCACAAAAGAATGTAATGAACTAAGTCTTATAAAGACTGTACTACTTAGAGTAGTGGTGGTATGGGACACTATTTATCCATTGCACAAGTAGACACTTTAAAGGGGAGTCTTGGTGTGTCCTTGTCTTTAATGTATGAATGTGTTATTATGTAATGAAATGAAGTTATGTGGCTTAATGTTTAATGTTAAGAAAAGCATGTTAAAGATATGTCTTATATAATGAAGTTTATGAATGATGAATGTGGTGTACCTAACCTCATGGAATTCTCAAGGAGCACAAAGTTGTAGTAGTAGTATGAGATGCTATTATCACATTGCACTTTGTGTAACTTGCAAGTACACTTGGGGAAGGGCACCTAGGTGAAGTTCTATTGCAAGTATGTTCCTCTAATGTCTAGTTATAAGGTGTGGACTTGTTACCTCAACGAAGTAAGCCTATAATGGGTAGTCTTGAGGGTCACTTGGGTGTGTATTGAAGGAATTGTATGGGTGGTTACTCCATGTCTTACTTTAGTAAATCTTAGAAAAACCTTGGTTAGGGAAACTTCTAGGGGGTGAGATCAGTGTGTGTTGGTTTGACTTGAGTTCACACTGTAAATCTTGAGTTCACACTGTAAATCTTCTTGAGTTCACTGTAAAGTGACTCTTTGTGTTAAAATTCTTGAAAATCCTTTTCTATGTGCTAAATGGTGACTTATGTGTTATTTCACTTCTGTATTCATGAAAGTTTTACTTAATTGGCATGAAAGCTTATTTCTACTAAAACGTCCCTTTTGCATGTTTTTGCATATGTCATACTTAGTACATTGTTTATACTAACCCCATACTTTTCTATACTCTATAAGTATAGGTTGGAGGCAAGTTGAAAACTAGAAGGCAAGCTTGGGAATCAACTCTCTCAAGAATAGTATTTCCTCATATATTCGAGGGTATAGTTCTATTTCTTTAGTTTCTACTATTAAGACTTTATGTATTTTCATTCAATGTAAAGGGCCGTGACCCTAGGATTTTTAAGTTGTGTCTTTAAGTTGTCTTGTGAAGACGAGACTATTCTTTAGTATTTATAAAAGATATTTTTATTATTATTATTAATGTCGTGAAAAGTTTTAATTTCGCACTACTTTTCATGTCTTATGCGATGAATGATAGCTAGTAGGCTAGTAAAAGACCTCTGAAGGGTCAAGTACGCAATTGTTCTGACCTAAGGGTTGCCCCATCTTCTAGGGGGCACTCTCGGGTCGTGACATTGAGTCTTGAAACAAGTTACTAGAAGTTGTAGAAGAGCCCTCAAAATGACTCGAAGAGACTCTCTCAAAAGGTTCGGAAGAACTCTCAAAACTTAATCTTAACTTTACCTTGATTTTGAATTATTATTTCAAGGTTATGATTCATGTTATGAATGATTTACAAGTGTTTAGAAGTAGTTTAAAGTGTTTAGAATCAAAAGGGGTGAAAATACACTTTAAATGAGTTCAAACGGAGCAACTGGGGGCAAACTGGAGGAGGCATGCGACCCTGATGCTATTGGTGACGTGGGGCGCCAGCCCCTGTAGGACAGAGAAGGTTTTGGGGCACTCTGGAAGGCACGCCGCTCCAGGCCCCAACACAGAAAATTCTTCCCCTAAATCGCCTAAAATCAAACGATTTCTTCCCCAATCACTCGGATTCGATTACTTAACTTAATTACACTCTAATCTACTGAAAACAACACTCAAATTACTCAATTTCATCTCAATAATTCATCAAAAACCCAACACAACAAGAATTAGAATGAACCTCAAGAACACCTATCAAGAATTCATCAAGAACTCTAATCTTTAAACTTTAAGCATGAGATTTCGCTGAATAATTTCATGATTGGCGTCTGGGTGAACTAACCTAACACTATGAAAGCTTACATACCTCTAGGTATTAGAACCATGGCGAAAATCCGCAACTAAACTCAAGAACGTCGATGAATGCCTTCATCCTTTCATCCTTTCTCCTCTTTTCTCTTCTTGCCTCTTCTTCAACTATCAACTAAAGTCCTAGGTGTATATTAGGATTTTAAAATTTAACCTAAAAGGATTAGAACCCTAAAATAATACTAAAAATGAATTAAAACTGATTGGGTAAGAAAAGGACCAAAATACCCCTCATATTTTTGGCTAACTTTCCTTAACAACAAAGCATAACTTCAAAAGGTCATATCTCACTCATCCAAACTCAAAACTTAGAAAACTTAAAGGATTTGGAAAGATAACTCAAAGATCTTTCCTATGGTATCTTGTAGCACACCTAACTCATCCTGTGCTAGGAGTTATGGTTGTTTGAAGTTGATCCAAAACTCATACCTAACTTAAGTCTCCAAATTTCAGATTTTTGCTCATTCCAATTTAGTTCTTTTTGGAATTCTTGGTGCTAACTGCTAAGTCTAGTGTAATGACCTTAATACTTAAGAAATTTCAATTCCTTGGTAAAATCTCACTCACTACGATGAATGGTTCGAGTCTTAGTTCGAAAAAATTTCTGAGTGTTACAAATATTTTATAAAGAATAGATCAATTAATAATCGAAAAATTGTTAAGCAAAGTGAATTGTAAATTATTCTTCCATTTCTTCTTAGATTTTAAAACATTACAACAACCATAATAAAATGAGAGGTAGCCAGTGTTTTAAAAGACTCTGTTGGGACTCGCCTCGGGACTCTAGAAAAATGCCTCGAGACTCAAGTTTGGGGCTTAGTTCTGTAAGACATGCGCTCTAAGCGTCCGAATGTACGCCCTGAGCACACCCAACTCTCGGGGCTCGCCTTACAGATCTTACACAAATTATGTGTTGGAAACTTTAGCTAACATTGTTGACTATCATAATTCTTGAATAAATGAAGGATATTTAATAATTTTTAATCTATAAAGATAAGAAGATCGAGAATAACTCAAATAACAAGTTGTGGTATCACATATTTACTATTTGGTAACATTGTGAAGGTGATGATATAGTACATAACATTTCTTTTAAAAATACGCAGTAAAATTTTACTTTTCCACTTATCATTGGTCTTCATGATTTTATCATATGTCTCAAGATTATCATATTTTATTTAGCTATTTGGAAGTAATTTTATTTTTATTCATGATGGAGTGATGTTTTATTATAATAGTACGGGAAAATGCACAAGTACCCCCTCAACCTATGCCCGAAATCCCAGAGACACACTTATACTATACTAAGGTCCTATTACCCCCCTGAACATATTTTATAAGTAATTTTCTACCCCTTTTCGGTTTACGTGGCACTAGCTTGAAAAAAAAGTCAACCAGCGTTGGGCCCACAAGATAGTGTCACGTAGGCTGAAAAGGGATAGAAAATTATTAATAAAATAAGTTCGGAGGGTAATTGGACCTTAGTATAGTATAAGTGTATTTCTGAGATTTCGAGTATAGGTTGAGGGGGTACTTGTGCATTATCCCTAATAATAGTAAGTTCTATTGATTATTTTCTTTTAGGGACGGGGGTAAACTATATAGTAGGATAAAAATACTTTTAGAAATAAAGATTTTTTCATTATAAAAAGTTAAGTTATTAGATTATTTATACTTGTATAATCATGTTAGAAGTTTAATTCTATGAGCTTTCTTAATTGTGTTGGTAATTATCTCAAACTATTGATGTTTTTTAAATAATTTTGTGTTATTATATTATTATATTATATTGTAAATTAAAATTTTAAAGATCCATAGGGCTTATGCCCCAGGTCTCGAGGCTTGACCCTCGCCCTAAACTAAGTAAAACGCCCTGCCTCACGCCCTAGCCTTTTAAAACACTGGTTCTAACTCTTATGTTTATTTCAAATTTGTCAACTTATTATTTGTAGAAGCAAAAATGCACAAATACCCCCCCCCCAAACCTATGCCCGAAATCTCAGGGACACACTTATATTATACTAAGGTCCTATTATCCCCTGAACTTATTTTATAAATAATTTTCTACCCTTTTTCGGCCTATGTGACACTATCATGTGGGCCCAGCGCGTGTTGACATTTTTTTCAAGCTAGTGTCATGTAGGTCGAAAAGGGGTATAAAATTATTTATAAAATAAGTTCAGGGGGATAATAGAACCTTAGCATAGTATAAGTGTGTCTCTGAGATTTTGGCATCGGTTGGGGGGTACTTATGCATTTTCTCTTTGTAGAACTATGTTAACAATTCATATAATGATTGCCCGAGTAAAATAATATTTTCAACTTTGAATAATATTTTATGTGAAGTTTATTTAGATTTTAGGCTTCTAATTAAGATTTTGTTTTAGGCCTCTGATTACGTTGAGTCGCCCCTGAGGGATGTTCTCTCATTTTAAAACAACGAAAATTTTGAACTTCTTTTTCTTCTGCACAATTAAATATTCATATAATTTGTTCATGTTGAGTGGCTCACTCACATCATTGCTTATGTTACAAATCCTGCTATGTCTTTTTACAATCATTAATTTATTCTTATGTTATTAAGGATAAATGACAAGATGTAATAATTTTAATTTTAGTTTACATTATTAATGTTTGTTAATATGTAATCTTGTATGTAAGATAATATAATAATTTAGTTTGAATGACTGATAGGTTTTAAGTATTATTTTATAAATTCCATGATATTAAATTTCAGCGCGGCGCGCGGGTAATTTAAATAGTATATATATAAAAGAAAACCCTAGCTCTGTCTACGTAGCGCTACCACGAACCAGGATTCCCTTTTAATTTATTTATTTCCAAAACTAGTCTTCTCTTTCATGAAAAGTTGTGACTTTTATGAAAAGTTGCGACTTCGATAAAGAGTTGCGACATTTATGAAATGTTGTGACTTTTAAGAAAGGTTGTGACCTGATCTTAGGCACAATGACGTAGCTAGGAATCTTATGAAGAGTGTCCAAATATTACATAAGTAATTATTATCTTCTTGATGAATGGATGCATAAATCTAAAATTGAAATACATAATATTAATATTAGTTTTTTTTACGAATAAATGTTCCAAACATTTTAAATCACGTGCATAATATTGAGCTTTAATATTTGTGTTTAATTTATTATAAAGTGACCGAACAAAGCAAAAAAAAAGGTGGAGATTAAGCTTATAATGAAACCATTTTTAAGTTTCAAGTTTTCACTAATCTATGGTGATGACAACAATAATGAGACATAAATAATGAAAGCGGAATCAAATGAGGTGTTCTTTTGTTCACTTTTAGCAGTTTTATAGAATTAGTATTGAATTTGTTTGGGAAAATGTACAAGTACCCCCTCAACCGATGTTCGAAATCCCAGCGACACACTTATACTATATTAAGGTCCTATTATCCCCCTGAACTTATTTTATAAGTAATTTCTCGGCCTATGTGGCACTAGCTTGAAAAAAAAAGTCAAACAGTGTTGGGCCCACAAGATAGTGCCACGTAGACCAAAAAGGGGTAGAAAATTATTAATAAAATAAGTTTAGAGGGTAATAGGACCTTAGAATAGTAGAAGTGTGTCTTTGAGATTTCGGGCATAGGTTGAGGGGGTACTTGTGCATTACCTCAATTTGTTTATTAGCTTTAAATTGAATAATTACAATTTTATTTCAAATTTTAATAAAAAGAAATAAATAATAAAATTCATTGAAAATTCAATTATCTACTAAAACTAGATTTTCAACAAGAATGTAATTCAATTAGCTTAGACAACTGAAGAAATAAGTTAATGAATAATAAAATAAGAGTGTTCTATTTAAAATTTAAAATGATTATAAAATGCACTCGAGGGGATTCAAACCCACACCATCAAAGTAAGGCACGAGACCCTCACACCGTTGGACCATATATAGCATCTTGATATGTTTAGGGTGTCCAATCTATTAATTTTAACCGTTACTAGTATCATTTTTCTTATATATACGGTATAATTTTTCAGGCAAAGGATGTCCAATTGGACACCCTCGGGACACTGTAACTCCGCTCCGCCCATACTTAGGCATATTTATATAACTAAATTGACAAAATTTTCCCATGACTTGATTGAATTAAAGAATGATCGTTAGTTATTACCTTGATATCATGTAACTTGCAATGATTGTGCACTAACACACGTGATTAGTTATTTCAGGGACCTTTAAAGAAGTTGGAGTTGATTTGGTGAAGAAGAACCTGAAAAGGAGGGGGAAAAAAGACTAAGGGAAAAAGACACAGTGGCTGACGCTCTGTATGGCGCAACGCACCAACACCTGAATTACTTGGACGCCTTTCAGGCGCACTGCAAGGCGTGACGCGCCAACACTTGAACTTCTGAGGCGCCTACCTGGCGCTCTGCTAGGCGCGGCGCGCTAAGGGGGAAACTTCAGAGATGATTGCCAGGCACGTGGCCCCACGAAAATTCTGACTTTTTCAATTATAAAGGCTTAAAATAGGAATTCTAGTTGTAGTAGACTTTGAATCTAATTTTCCCACCTATATTATAAATAGACCCCTAGAGCTACATTGTTAAGGTTTGACATTTTATTGGTGTGCAATAGCAAGTTTCAACGTTTGTAATAGGTTTTGATCTTCTAACTCTTCTATTTTTCAGAAATCACATGAACAAAGTGATATTCTAATAGCAGGAGAGGCTAAACGCCTTAGTTTTGAGGTTGTAACTACGAAATGATTGTTGATTATTTAAAGGTTTTTTTAATTAATTTTTTGTTGTCATTGTAAGTTACTTCTATATTCTTGTTTTAGTATTTTGTGCTTGATCATCATAAGATAAATATATTGTCTAATCTTTTAAATCGAGAGATGAGAGGTTAGATAGATCAGAGAATATATAGAGCTCGATCGACCCATTTGATTGAGGTGATTTGTGTTTGGGAGTGACGCCTGGATGAACAACTTACTTGGTCACGAAACAAGACGAAATATAAATGCTCGACAGTTAGTCTGTTTATCCCAGCTCAACAATGTAGTTAGATACCTAACTAGAGTAGGCGACTAGAGGTGTGTAACCGGACTCATACAATTAAGTCTGTAAACCAGTAACTTGACAATTAGAATTAGTTCTGAGCCAATAATATGATAAATGAGATCCAATGCATGTTGCAGCCCTAAAATTGTCTTTTACTTGCTTGAAACATCATCTTAAATAGAGGTGTACATGAGTGGGTTGGTTCGAATTTTTCAAATATCACATTAAACCACTTGTGTCGGGTTTTTATATTTATAAACCAAATCAAACCAGTATAACTTGGGATTTTCAACCTCGGGTTTTTTGAGTTTTCGGGTTCGGGTTTTTCCGGTGAAGTATTCATACAAACATAGAATTTACTTGTACTTCAAATATATTTTTAATCCTATCAAAAATACAACTATCTAGGGTTTTTCTTTAAAAAAAATAAGTGAAAATGCATAAGTATCCCCTCAACCTATGCCCCGAGATCCCAGAGACACACTTATACTATACTAAGGTCCTATTATCCCCCTGAACTTATTTAATAAGTAATTTTCTACCCCTTTTCGGCCTACGTGGCACTAGCTTTAAAAAAAAAGTCAACCAGCATTGGGCCTACAAGATAGTGTCACGTAGGCCGAAAAGGAATAGTAATTATTAATAAAATAAGTTCTAGGGGGTAATAGGACCTTAGTATAGTATAAGTGTATCTCTGAGATTTCGGGCATAGGTTGAGGGGGTACTTGTGCATTATCTCAAAAAATAACACAAAATATAATATGATTAATGACACTAAAATATCTAATAATATGATTAATGACATTATATATATATATATATATGTATATATATATATATATCGGGTTGGGTTGGTCTCGGGTTGATTCTTTTTAGTTAAAATCAAACAAACCCAAATATAGTCGATTTTTTTTCAACACCAAACCAAGTCAAACCAAACACTAGTCGTTTTTTTCGATTTGACTCGATTTGTGATTTGGTTCGATTTTTAATTCAGTTTTGTACACCTTTAATCGTAAATTCATTCACAATTAGTTACTTTTATTTATTGCATAATTAGTAGTAGTTAACAATCATCACAATTTCTGAAAACGGTTACTCTTATTTTATTTATAGAATTGAGTATCAAGTATAAGTTTATCATAAGTTTCTTGGGAACGATAACTCGTTTCATTACTTAAGCGATCACGTACGTGTATATTGGGGAGCAACATGACCTTTCTGAAGGGTTGCAACTTTTTCAAAAAGTTGTGACCTTTCTGAAGGGTTGCAACTTTTTCAAAAAGTTGTGACCTTTCTGAAGGGTTGCAACTTTTTCAAAAAGTTGTGACCTTTCCGATAAGGCATAACAAACATTTGTTCACATTACCCTTTGTTGTCTATAAATAGAGAAATTTCCTCTCATTTTAAAACAACGAAAATTTTGAACTTCTTAGTCTTCTTTTTTTCCTTCTTCTTCTGCACAATTAAATATTCGTACACTTTACTCCTGTTGAGTGGCTCACACAAAATCTAGAGACACTATAGAACCTTGTTGAATCAGGTAATTGGAATAACTTTAATAGTGATCTCTCTATCTTCTCCTTTGGCACATTTACTGTATTCTAGAGAGTAATATAATTCTTCTGTTCTTGCATGTTATTACGGAATGTTGAAACATCAACTTAATTAGCTTTTGACCACCAAGTTATTTAACTTTATTGTTCTCCATGAGCTTAAATTGGTAATAACTTTGCTTTTTACCAACTAGAATTAACATTATTTCCATAAACTAACTAATCATGACATTGTAAGATATTAAGTAGTTACTATCCATTCAAATTATGAGAAGTTAAATTTTTTATACCATCAAAATCATAAAATATGATGTGAAGTGTATAAATAAATAGACATGAAGCAATGTTTTTGCGGTTACAAGAACAACACCCTGTGGGTGATGAAAACTCCTAATATTATCTGCATTCTTCATGTGAATCTGCATCAAAGTACCTGAAACCAGAAGGAAAGATAAAAATGTTACAAAAAAAATAAGATCTTTCTTGTCTAAAAACGCGGTATTTGTGATGTTTTTATTCGGTATAAACAGTTCATTTGGAACACAGTAGTGTTAGTGAAACTTATAGCAGTAATTATTTGGTTAAGTGCTGAAGAAAGGGCATTCCGGTGCACTAACCAACTGAACCACAAGGGTCTATTGTATGCAATCTTGCATAGGAGGTTGTCAAAGCGAAGGGAGCACTGGAGGAGAGGGTGGTTGGAAGAATCAAAGTCGCGGCAAAAAGTTTGAAGGTAAGTGCTGTAATTGGAAGAAGAAGGGACATATGGCCAAAGATTGTCATTTCCCACTTAGAAGGTGCAAAATTCCAAGATTGGCAATGCTGTCATAGCAGAAGAACGAAATGAAAAAGAACCAGAGACTGAAGCATATCAGAATCGGAAGTGGTTTAAAGCTATGGAGGAGGAAATTGCTATGTGCTAGAACGAATTCAAACGTGGAAGCTCGTGACAAATCCAAAGGATGTCAAACCTATTTCTACTAAATGGTCTACAAGATACAGCATGACACAGATGGATCATTTGAAGGGTACAAGTCTTGTAGCTCGGGGGCTTTCTCAGCAATATGCATATGGACTAGACTACGATGAAACATTTAGTCCAGTGGACAGAGTCCTACTAGCACTTGCAGCTAGTAAGGATTGGAACCTGTGAAAAGTGGATGTGAAAAAATGCATTTCTGCACGGAGAGTTGGATATAATGAGATTTACATGTGTCAACCGACAGGTTTTCAGGGTCAGCTTGGCATCATTAAAAGGAAAGAAGCAGGTGTTGAGGGAGACTGTTACAAGACCAACCCCAGCTTCTTGTTTTTAATTTAATGCTTGAGAGTAGAGTCGTTAGTTGTTAGTTTAATTTTTCCTTGTTACTTAGTCAATTCTTAGTTATTAAGTATGATTGTATAAAAGGCCATCATTTACCTTGAATGTATGTAACTCCCAAGTTAATTCATTAGCATATGATAAGCTTCACAGATTGTTGGTATTTAACAAATACATTATTTAGAATCTTTCAGAAAATGCTTACTGATGGTATGGTAGTGTACCTGTAATGATGGATGGCTTCAAAAGTTCCTCTAACAAGTGTCCTTCACAGCCCAAAATATGCTCCAACTGATCTGATAAGAAAGAGAAAGCATTTGAACCATTTTTCAAAGACAGGCAGTAAACAAAATACACTAAATTAAACAAGTCTGATTGCTTCATGTACCATCAAACCAGAAGAAAACACATATATACAAACCTAGCTGCTTGGTTTTGGAGGACAAGAATTAAGGCATGTTGTAGGCGGCACTACACGTGGTGCATGAGAGAGCTTTTTAAAAATATGACGGAGGCCTTCATGCTCAACCATGGATTCTAGTATGTTATCTTCTGACACAGAATCTATCTTGGCTTCATTATTCTTAGACAGAAGAACATCTGAATGGTACTTTTTTCTCGTCTGCTGTTCAATCTTGTCAACCTCCCATTTTGATGTTACTGGACAGTAAACATGCACAAATTTGGTCTGCCCATTCCTGTAAGCTCGACTGATGGCTTGCTGTTCTACTGAGGGATTCCAGAGAACGTCAAGCAAAACCACTCTTGAGGCCCCTATCAGACTTATTCCTTCTGAACAGGCTTTTATGGATGCAAGAAGCACTTTTACATCACTCTTAGGGTCATTAACAGAATTTATAGATATCTGCCGCTGCTTCACGTCAAGTTTCCCATCCATATAGAGAATCTCCCGACCTAAAGTCCAGTCAAAGAGAGAATTGAGTTGCTCCTTGATCAGGTTTAGAGGATCAAGTAGTTGACTAAATATTATAACCCTCTCCTTCCGCCCACCACAAAGTCTGATAAGCTCAACAACAAATTTCATTTTTACGCCAGTATCTGGATCCAACCGACATCCTCTCTCTTTAAGCTGACTTTCTAAGTCAGAGAACTCCTTCCTATTGGCCACTAATGAAGGATGAACAGAGATAAGAGAAACCAGATTTTGTTCATAAAAGGAGCTTGGATTCTCAGGAATCCTTCTAAGCAACTCCTTCTGCAAATCTGTCGGTTTCAAGTGAATTACAGTGTCCCTTATACCCGGTAGGCTTACCTTCTTAACATTTTCACTACACTTATGGACAAGTGGTGAAATAATATCTCTAAGCTCTTCCAATGATCGGGCATTCTTGTCGATGGAACTGCTAAGAGAAGCCCATTTCTGCTCCAAATCTGCAGCAAACTTTGGACTGACTACACAGAGAGTGTTGTATAACTCCTTGATGTTATTCTGGAAAGGAGTCCCAGACAAAACTATGCGCTTCTCAGTTTCAACCTTTTTCAAAGCTTTCCAGACAAGGCTTTGCTCATTCCGAGCAGTGTGCCCTTCTTCAAGGACCAGAAGACCAGGATATTTAAGAAGGATTTCTCTAATCGGTTTGGCATAACCGTCTCCATCATCTGCAGTAAGAATCCTGAACAAGTCATAGCTTATCCCCAAAACACTCTTACCTTTAACCCAGGATCCCAGCTTCACCATTCGTATAAGGTGTGGATTTCTCTTTCCCGCATGGGATAAACAGCGAAAGACACTCACAGTAGCTTCATCTTCCTGTAAAGAGAAATCTTTGCTGTTCAAGTTGTGGAAGGGAATGTCAACCTCCCATTTCTGGAACTCAGCTTCCCAGTTAAGCAGCAAACTGGAAGGAGCTATGATTACAGGTCGAGACTTTGGAAACAGCTTCAAATATGACTGAAGAAATACTAGGGTGAGACGGGTTTTCCCAGTGCCAGGTGGATGTGAGATTATACATCCTCCTTTGCTATCAGATAGGGGCTGTCTCAGCCTCTCGAGATTTATATCTCCAGCGACGTTTTTCCACATAAACTCAAATCCACCACGTTGATGAGGATACATAGTTGATTTGGCTCTTTGGGGAACTAAATCCCACACAGTTCCTTCTTCATTAATCAGAGAATCTTCGACTGCAGAAGAATCAGAGAATCTGAAGCCAGCAACATCCAAGAGTGATGGCGACTGTCCTAAATGTTTTCTTTCATATCTCCCTCGAGTTCTCTGAGCCTGCAGATGACAGAAATACAAGAATTTAAGGGTCAAGCAAAAATAAATTGGAGAGCCAGTTGATAAAATAAAATATAAGGATAGCATGTTGAAGGAAGTAACATAGACTAGAGGAGTAAAGTAGTAAAATGAAGTTGTCATGTACAGCAGACAGGTGAAAGTGCAGCATACAATGTGATTCCCAAAGATAGTTCAGGAAAGAGGAGGCTTCTCATGCTGAATGTTCACAGAGGGCACAACCAGCGTTTGGTATGGTTTCAACACAATTGTGAATGATCAGCGTAAAAATGCAGGCAGCATGGAGCAAGTTCAAACCAAAGTAAGTCATGATGAGGTAAGTCCTTTCACACAAGAGCAGTATAATCACATAGTGCAGCTGCTGACACAACAAACTCCTCAGATCAACTGATCCTACCTCTTAACACATCTGCAAATTTGACAGGTATGATTGAATCTATGGCTATGATACTCTCTCATAATATGGCTTCATACTTGAATTTGCTAAATAAATCCTCAATTAATAAACGGCACAATCCTAAGAAAGTGCAACTGCCTAATTGAGCTGACACACAGGTTACACACACTGGATCAAGTACTATATCCAATGTGTTGTATATACCATAGATTAAGTTCAATTTACATTCAGTTTCAAAACTAACATGAGAGTTGCAATGTTTTGTTTCCTTCTTCCTGATTTATTTGTTTTTCAGGATCTCTTCACTGGGAAGGTGAAGGAGATCGGTAAAGAGACAATGGGCTATACTGGCTACTGAATCAAGCTGCAGGAAAACCTATTAGTTTAGCTGCTCAAACATCAAACTGGACATTACTCTTTGGCACAAAAGACTAGGACACACTTCTACTTCAGTGCTTAGTAAAGTGTTTGCTACTGATATCACTACTATTAGAAGTAAAATAATAGACTGTGTAGTATGCCCTTTTGCTAAACAGTGTAGATTACCTTTTCAATCTAGTAGCATAAAAAGTAGTTGTTGTTTTGAATTGATTTATGTAGAACTTGAAATTATGTTCCTAATTTTAAAAGAAAAAGTGTTTCACGGGACAAAACTTGTATACTTACAAAAGAAGGGAAGATGTACTTGATCTCCAAATGCACATAGGAACAAACTTTACAGATGAGTCCAATCTGTTCATCTAGAACAAGTTGGTGGTTCCCCATCTGACAGTCATTTAAATCTCCACTCTGCATCGGCGATACGGATGGATTTGTAAAGCCAATATTTGACTCTAAAATACACATCTGCATTTCAGCAAAAAGATTTTCAACTTCCTTTTCCCATTCTTCTTTCTCAGGGGGAGGAGGTTCCTCGTCTTCAAACCGAAATACTAAAGGAAGTGTTTCCTTGACAGGAACCTGTTCCTTCTTTTCAAAAGGAGTAAGTATATCATGACCATCAACATTTATGATAGAATCAACAACAAACTTCATAAATTCAGAATCTTCAAGCATCTTCTTTCCAGTCCTCCTGTCCTTTCGAACAACATCCTTTTGAACGACATCCTTTTGAACAACATTCTTCACCGAGTCATCAACCTCGCAATCCTCTTCAGATTTAGACTCCTCGCCATCAGACCCCGAGTCATCAAACTCCTCATCATCAGTAAGAAGAATTGGGCTGCTACTATCATTTCCATTGTTCAACTTCTTCTTTTTGGACTTAGAAAGTAAACGCGCACGAAGAAGATATGATCCGCCTTTCTTATGCTTTTCACTCTCAACAACAAGCTCAGGTACTAACCCCTCGTTCGACTCTTTTTTTCCTTCTTCATACTTTTCATCTTCTGATTCCGTATCATCAGAATCACTTATTACATCATCACATTGGCTAGAACTTGATGATTCAATCAACCCGTAATTCTTATCTTCAGGGTCATCATTATCCTCATCACTTGAAGCTTCGGAATCCGACTCAGACTCAGAAGATGAGGTGCTATCAGTATACACTTCCAACGATTTCACCGGTGTCCTACCACACATGCTTGAGGTAGATGAAACAACTTCCTCATCTTTTGCATTCAACATATTACTCTGTTCCTCCTCTTCAATGATAACAACATCATCATCCTCCGAATCATCCGTATCATCTTCATCAAGTATTTCCTCGACGTAAGGCCGTTTCATGATAGACTCACAAGTTCCTGGACTGAACTTGCTCCTCCTCCCGTTATCCACTTTTTTTTTTCCTTTTCTTAACTTTCTTGCATCTTCTGACCATTTTCCCATTTTTTTCTTATCACCTTCAGAAACTAGCATTTTTCTTTTCCTCCCAGAACCCACACCCTCTTTGCCAATATTCACCGAACAAGTCGAAGAAGACGGAGTAAGATTACCATTTTGACATGACCTGTTCCTTTTCTCAATAAAATCAACACAATATTTCAAAAACTGTTGTCTAGTTCTCCTCTGTTTTGGACCAGAATCATCCCCTGAATCCATGTTTCACCACCTCAGTTCAAAAAAAACAAAACTTTCTTGATCAAAATGCACAAAAAAGAACAGTCAGATGCATATTAAACACATTCTTCACAAGAAACACTAACCTGAATAAAGAGATAAAAACAGAGATTTGAATTCTTGAAACTGTAAGAAAACAGAGTAACAGGGTCAGAGGGACAGATGACTTTGAAACTTTTTAATGTTTAGCACTAATATAGAATGAGATAGAGAAAAAAAAAAGACAAAGCTGACTGAGAACACCCTTTTATGGAAGATTAGTACTACAGAGGGTGTTTTTTTTGGTTTTGCTGAGGAAGAGAAACCAGAAGAGAAAGAGAGGGAAAATATATACCATCTCCTCTTCCATCTCGATTTATATGATATAATTTAACTAGATACGAAAATTTATGTCTAAATTATAACATTTGATTATAAATCTAACTCATTAAAAAAGTCGATATTTCTGTCGTTTCAATTTATATAAGTTAGTTCGACTAGATACAGAATTTAAGAATAAAATATTTTTGAAATCTATGATCTATATTACATTAGTAATGTTTGTGCGGTTATAAATTATCTAGGTATAGAATTGTGTTTGTTTTAATTTGAATTAAAGAAAAAAGTGAATCGTATAAATTTGAAGAGTAATAAATATTTAAAAGAGAGTTAAATACTGAAACAAACTTTTATTTAAGGTAAGTATAAGAGAAAGAGGAAAGAGGTTGGCTTTGATTTTCTTTGGTGGTTATAATGGAATTTGTATTGTTTTTACAGCTGTAAATTTTTAAAAAATAATAATGGGAGGTGAATTTATAATCTAATTAGTAATTAAAGTATAATTATATTTGGTAAGTTACAGAGTAGCTAAATCATTTTTGATAGGTTATAATAAAACATTTTGGGTAACTTAACAATGAAACTTTTTTTTACAAAAAACTAAAACTCAATTATACCCTTGATAGAGTAGTTAATTAATGTGAAAATATATATTTTGACCAACCTAGAAAAACTAATAAGTAATTAATATTTATTACAATACTTTTATTAATTACTCTCTCCATTCACTATTCTATAAAATCTTATTTTGAAAGAAAAATCTTAATAAAAAAAATTAAAATAAAAGATGGAGAAAAAATCAAAAATAATCTTGAAAGTTTTAAAATTTTTAGATCAATTGGTGAATAAATTTGGCTCCAAAAATAAACTCAAAAATTAAAATAGTCATCCAAATGCATTTTAATTTTTGAAATCTAACATATTCATCATTTATTAAAAAGTTGACTTAAGAAAATATTAAATAAGAGTAGAAAGATAAAGTTATTTAATTTCTTAATGCAAATGTAATCTAAAAATTTGACATAAAAAAAAACGGAGAGAGTATCATATAAATTGGCACCAACAAAACATTACTAAGTTTAAATAATATTGTTAAATGTTATTGTGACCAAAATATCATAATTCTAATTAAACTTAATAACAAAGAATAATAGCATATGTATTTAAGTTACTGATAAATTTTGATGCTAGTGATAGTGACTTGGTATAAAAAAATGTTTGTGTTTTATTTAATAGAAAATATGATATATTTGGACTACTTCTAAAATATATTATCATCAAATACTAAAGTAATCACATGAATTTAACATAACATAGGATAATTAAATAAAAACATCGATTAATATTTATTTTAAAAAAAATGATGATGTGGCCGAATTATAATTGACCACGTCATCTATTTTTTTAATAAAAAATCAAAATTCTGAATAAAATTGAATTATTTTTTTTATTTTTTTATTAAAAAATTAATGACGTGATCGAATTATAATTGGCCATATGTCAAAAATGATTTTACAAAATCATTGTTAAAAATAATTGCATGAATAAGTCTTTTCTTTAACGATAATGACATAAATAAACCTTTTTTAAAGTTTAATGACATATTTGAGCTTTTTCCTTTCTTTGTTTTATATGTTTGATTTAGGAAATCTTGGCTCATTGAATTTTGTAGGCACGTTAATATTTTTCTACTTATATAAGATTTTCCTTTTCTTTTAAACTTTATTGTTTTTTTCATATAAAGTGAAAAAAGTTTGTGTATTGATATCACTTTCAGATAGCTTTTAAAAATAAAAATAAAAAAGAACTTCATAGGCTAAATTGGATAAATATTCTGTTCATTTTTTATTTTATAACAGATCAGAATCCACTTTTAGCTTTAAACAAAAGAAGAAGATGTGAAGTGTGAACCCTTGAATTTCCTAAAAAAAATAAATTGTTTTATTCACTTTCTTGTTAACCATCATTTTATTAAAGCAATTTTTTTTAGGCAACAATTTTTCATATTTTTTTGGATTATTGTTATGTGTTGTTTTATAGTATATCTATTGTATAGTATAGTATTGTACTATATTAGTTTAATAAATACAATATTTTGATAAATTATATCATTTTCCGCCATTATATAATATCATATATTTATAATTTAAATGATAAACATATCAGAAAAATAGGATATAGAGTAGAGTTACTATGAAAAAGTTGAATAAAAGACAAAATGTGATTATTAAATATAATATATAGAGAGAGACAAAATAAGAAGAAATATTAAAATAACGATGTGATTATACGAAAACGGTCGTTATCGTTATCGTTAATTTAAACGATATGATACAATATAGTTTAAATAATAATCAAAATAAATATTATATTTAAACTAACAATATAATATAATACGTTCTCTTATAATTATTGAATATTTTAATGTCTCCGCAAACAGTTAAATTATTTGCTGTAAAATTTATTATCTTATAAAAGATTAAATTTTATTTTTTGGCGTCTTCTTTTAGATTTTAAGCATTGCAACAAGTAATTGTTATATTGAAGGAACATAACATTATTTCGATATCATTATTAACCATTATTAAGTTTTTGAACATATTCTAATTTTATATAATATTTTTTAATTCATAATCTTGTAGTATTGATATTTTTACTTCATAAGCTAGAAATATGAGGATCTTTTCTTGAAAAAAGAATTGTTAGAATAAATCAATTACTGTATAAAGTATTAAATAGTACTAATATTTAATGATTTCACGTCTGAATTAAACTAGAAAATTGACTTTTTATTAAAATATATTTTTAACGGTATTTTCTTTTAAGCAAAAGTAAATAAATTAATGTGTGAACCCTTGAATCTCCTTACAAAATATCCTAGACACACGTTGTAATTAATGTGTCATATTTTGTTTTACCAGTTTAATGACATATATATAATCAAATAATTTTGGTTTTAAAGTAAAAATTATTTATAAATGAAAAGTTAGTTTTGTAAACAAATTTTAATGTGTGATTAACCTAAATGTGTATTATTACTTTATTAGTATTTAAAAAAAGGAAATAAGCACATAAGGTCCAGTTCGAACATGTGATTCGTTCTTTTCTTTAATTCCCATCTTTAATGTCTTTTACTTGCAATTTTTTTTTTTGGGAAAAATTACATAAATTGGTATATTTTAATAAATAATTACTGATTTTGGCGATACTTTTTATTTATTATCATTTATAGCAATCTTATGTAAAATCTGCAATATGAATTAAAAGTGAATTATGTATGCAATAATATATATGAATTATAATTGTTTTTTGAAATATATTATGTTTGTTTGGTAAAAATTTGACAAATTGTATTATAAATGTATTAAAATGTGTGAAAATGTATTATCCATCATTAAAACTTGTATTATATGTGAATAATAAATTATTTTTTGTAACATGTATTAAACTTGTATTATAAATGAATTAAAACTGATCAAGTGAAAAAAAATTGTTATTGCTATAAATGATAAAAAGAAAATTATTATAGTATATTTATGTAAGTTCACATTTTTTTTATATATATATTAGTAATGGAAATTTAATTACTTATGTATTACCTATTTATATTTTAATTATTCCATCTTTTATTATACTTGAAATAATATTAAATTTTTATAATTTATTCCTATGTCAATTATGCATGTTTTATTTATACTAAATAAGTACTACTAAGTGTAGCAAATATCCCAATGATTAAATTTAATTTTTGGTTTAATCGTCCAAAAGTCCATCATATTTTATTTATACTAATGAAGTCATACATTTGATTGTTTTATTTCTCAATCTTTTTATCCATATTACCTTTGATTTTATAATGTTAATGATAGATTGTTAGTAGTTTTAAAAAACAAATATTATTGTATCTAAAAAATTAAAAATATCACAAATAACGAATTTCAAATAATGATGATTGAGCTCGTGGAGAGGGACTTCTCCTTTTTTAGTATAGATACAAAAGTATTTTAATCATAAAATATAAAATATATACTCCCCCTTTGATCTTTTTATATGTCATTTTTATTGTAAATAAATTGTCTTTAATATTTGTCATTCATAAAATTAATGAATAAATTACAATATGTTTTCTACTATACCCTTAATAGTTAATTAGTCTTAAAAATAAATATTGACCAACTTAGAAAAACTCATAAGTAATTAATGTTCATTTTCATTACTTCATACATTTGATTAATTACTTTTACCATAGATCCTCTTATGCAGCTTGCAACCCTCTAAATTGTATTGCATAAATGAATTACATATAAATATAAAAATATAAATAACACAATGAAAGTACAAATCAAAATTTAAATGAAACAATAAACCAATATTATTTATTGAAATAAAACTAAAATTTATGTTGACAGTTATATGTGTAACTATATTAAGATCAGGAACTTGTTGTCTAATAACATCAGATTCAGCAGGAATATTTAAAGTAGAGCAATGAAATTTAATTATTTTGTGATATTGTCATGTTTGCTTTAAGAATTTATAAAAAATAGATTATTTTACGCAAAATATATAGGAATGTTGAGGTGGGAAAATATTAATTTTTTCAAATTTTAGATTAATTCGTACTCAATAAATTTGGTCAAAAAAATAATTTCAAAAATTTAAATAGTCATTCAAATGTATTTTAATTTTTTGAAATGTTTATCATTTATTGAGAAGTTGCTTAAAAAAAATTAAAAAGAAGAGAATTTTAAATTTACTTAATTCTTTTTATAATATAAGTAAACTCTAAAAAGATGACATATAAAAAAGAACATAGGGAGTACTTTTTACAAACACACTCTATAATAAGGTGTGTCGTCGACACCTCTACCTCCCCACCCCCACCTCTCATAATTTTTATTTACTCTTCAAAACAAGAAAATAAGTGAATTTCACTTAAGAAAAAATTGTAAAAAAATTACATATATCTATAATGTTAAAAGCTAATTACATCACATTCCTATTCTTTTTCAAATTACAATAACTCCCTTAAAATTATAAGATATCGAATACATTAGAAAACATACAGATACATAGCTCACAAATGTATCCAAGAGAAAAAATTTGTAATTTTTTTAAATGGTAGAAAATTTTAGAGATGATGTGTGCACTCAGATAAGATAATTTTTTCAAAAAAAATTCCTTAAATGTACTAGTCTTCTCTTTGATAATGTTTTTCCAAATGTGACTATCTAATTTTTATTATTCTGTTTCACCTGCCTGCCCATAATTCTATCAATTGCTTCAAGAACAACTAAATGATGGCAAGCATTGGGCAAATCAAAAATAAAAAGTGTACAAAAGAATGCATTACATAAAGTTGAAAAGTGACATCTTTAATACAATTCAAAAAGTTTCCAAAGACATATATGTGTATTGTAATAATCTAGTGAGTACATAAAAGCTTAAAAGAGAAAATACAAAGTCTCTATTGCTTCATTACAAAACTGTTCAACACTATGATAGCATACTGCTAAGTGCAAAAAATTGTGTTGCTAAAATTATAAAACAAAAAAAAGGAGAGAAAAGATTAACGATTTTTCTGCTCCCACTGTCCACTCTGTTTGGTCCCGCGGAACTATAGCTCAAGGATATTCACAAGAAGAAACATCGATATCCAAAATATGTTTCGTTCAACTTACTCCCTTGACCAAGGTTTTCATGCTGCTCTGAAGTGTTTTGATAACTCCTGATAGTATTTTATTTGCTGCATCCGCCGCAAAAAGAAAAGAAAAAAACAGAAACAGTATAATAAGAGACCAATATAGGATTTCGCATACAATCATAAGTGTCTTAACTTGTAGTCTATAGATGATTTCAGGTCACAGAATCAGATGTACCTCATTGGAGACGGATGGAGATACTTTTTCCAAAGCGCATTTGAAATGTGACTCCTTAATAATCGATGATGTGTCATCACAACTTGTAGCCATGGCTGTCAATTTATCTTCTAGTGCAACCATTGCAGCTTCATTCATCTGGCACATTTACGCGATTACTAAAATTCAATAAAGGAAACACACCTTCGATAAAAGTACCAACCATGAAAAACAGTTATGTGACAAGTTGCATACGTTCCATTTTTATTTTTTTTACCTCTTTTTTTTTTTTTTTGGGGGGGGGGGGGGGGGGGGGAGGAGGAGGTAGTAAAGACATGTAAAAACAAGCATGTTAAAAGATGAACAAACCAGTGCTGCTAGGTCTGCTCCACTAAAATTTTTACAGGCATCATCTCTTCCAATGGTCATCAAGTCAACACTAGAATCTATAGGCTTCTTCCGGGCAAGAGCTTTTAAAATGAGTACACGCTCATCTGGACTAGGTAGAGGGACATATAAGAGTCTCCCTAACCTTCCAGGTCGAAGAATAGCTTGGTCCATGACTTCAGGCCTGCAAACATGACAACAAGAATAAGAATCAAAATAAGATAAGAAAAATCAAAGGCACAATTACACAGAAGAACGAAAAATACCTATTTGTGGCACCAATCACATAAACACCTTTTCTCTGATCGGCACCGTCTAGTTCTATTAGTAGCTGCAATAATTAGAGAAGTTTCATACTTGCAAAGGTTAAGAAGAATATAATGTCAAGTTTTGTCAAGAACATATGCCTGATCATACAAACCTGATTCAAAAGTCTTTCAACGACCCAACCTCCTTCCTTACCACGCTTAGTTGTCAATGCATCCATCTGTAAAAATATGAAAGGATAAAAACAGATGTAAAAGAGAAGGAGAAAGGTTGACAATCATGTGTTTTTCACAAAAGTTCTACTTTCCCGTTTTCTATTACTACTACCTCCGTCCACTTTTACTTGTCTACTATACTAAAAATAGATGTCCACTTTTACTTGTCCGGTTCGGAAAACCAAGAGACGATTTACCCTTACTATTAAGTATTAATCATTTCCAATTCATTTCCCAATGACTGAGATGACTTATAATAAGGGGTGATATAGTAAACTTAACATTTTATTTATTGTGTTTTAAGGGTCGTGACAGGTGAAACATGGACAAAAGTAGTTCTTTTTGTGCAATTAAACCATCACGACTAAACATCGCACTCGTATTTGAACACTGTACTAGTGTACTATGTATTAGACTTTGTGGCAAGCATCTTACAAGTGCACTAGAATTTTGAAAATTTCTATTTTTGTATATTCTATTATTAATTTGGGTACTGAAGCAGCACTGTAGAGCATTCTCTAATATCTGAACACACTGTACATCCTGTTAAGACTAAGTGGCAAGCATCTTACAGATGCATGTAAATTTTTGTAAGAAATAAAAATGAGCAAACGCTTCTGCAATACTTTTGAAGGTGGACGCACTCATAAAATGAGAAGATGACAGAACTGAGTTTAAGTTGGAAAGACTGATAAGCACCTCATCGAAGAATAGAATGCATGGAGCACATGTCCTTGCACGGGTAAATAATGTCCGAATGGTTAGCTCACTTTCACCAACATACTTGTTCAAAATTTCAGGTCCCTGGATGGAGGAGATAAGTAAATGAAAAAACATGACTTGCCTCAGTCGTGCAAAACATTAGAAAAAGCAGTCATTTAAGAAAATAGAAATGTGCAGGAACCTTAATGTGTATAAAATTAGCTCCAGCTTCATTAGCAACGGCCTTGGCAATTAATGTTTTACCGCATCCCGGGGGACCATAAAGCAAGAATCCTGTTTCCAAGTCCACTCCAAAACCCTGAAATATGAAACTACTTTTAGAAGTTTTATACTGTGTACTCATCGGGAAAATTAACAAACAATTTGATGTTAAGGCACTAAAAACCAGCAAATAACTGGTCCTAGCTTGGATATTTGCAATCATCAACTGATAGCTTACTAAACTTGTAGCACAGAGGATGCTTGCTAAAGGAAATGCATGAATTTTACGAAGTCCCATCCAAAGGGAAAGACATTAGTGAATCCTTCCAACCTAGTAGCTATCAACATTAGTGACACAAGTCCCATCGGACATTTGCAACTACAGTTGTGACACAGTTGGACCCATTGGTAGGACCAAGGACACAATCATATAGTTGAGAGAGAGTACAAGTGATCACACCAAAAAGAACACATGGTCCAGCACATTATGTTCAGGGGTGTCGAGAAGATGAAGAAAGGCTCTTCACTACTTAAAAAGGATATGTAACAGTACAACTCTGGTATTCCATGCTGCAGAGAAGTTCTATAAGGATGGCAAAACTCCATGTTAACATTGATAATTTAAAGATACTCTGCAATGGAATAGGAAACCAGCAAAAAATTGGCCAAAGAAAAGGATAAATGCCCAAAGAAAGAAGATGGACGAAATAAACAAGTAAACAAATGCACCCAACATGAGATAAAGGGAAAGGAAAAAAGCATCACGTAAGGAGCTCTTAGATGAAAATTATCAAGCCAATCAGCTGACAAACCAGTGCAGTATTTATATCTGAATGTTTGACATAATTTAAGAGAATTACTGACCATGTAATCTTTAGGATTCTTTATACGCCTGACAATGTAACGGTCAAAGTCATGTCTTAACGAATCAAGGCCTCCAACATCTTCCCACTTAACATTAGGGATAGCGGAGAAACCTTCTCTTCTAGACGAAGGTTGAATCAATTTAGCTGCTTCCTGCATATTATCAAATGAGTTTTAGCAGATCACATGAAATAGCTTGTTTTCAGATTTTACATAGAAGATAATCCCATACCCGGAAAGAGAGTATCAGATACTAGGTTACTAAACAACTAACTATATATTAAACATGCCAAACTTAATCCCCTTTTTTGATAAGGGTAGTGTTCAAGCCAGCTCCATGCACCTGACTAGTTCACTGGTTACCTCAAGAAAAGTTCTGGGGTAACTCCATACACCAAAGACTTTGAAAAATGGGAAAAAATCAACTAACTTTTTTGTGCCTTTGTAGGAACTTGAACCCTGGTCATGCACGCTAGGTTTTATCCTTGATCGCCTTACCCATATACGTATGTTTTATTCTCTTAACAGGCATAAGTTTCATGTGATAATGCTATTAAAGGATGATGTGCCCTCCTTTCTAAACTGACAAACTTGATATTGGATTTCTCAGTCTAAAAGGAGGAGGCATCATCCTTTAAGAGCATTACCATGTGAAGTTTATAAATATTAAGTGAATTAAAAACACGGATAAAGCAATTTCAAATCATATATTAAACTGTGAAAGTTAAAACCAACCACTACAATTATGAGACAGTAGAAAAGGTGGTTTTTGAAGATGCATGTAAATGAAAAACCATGCTGTTTATCTGTAGTTTCAGCCACAGGATATAAAATGTCAAATGGCAATTACATACAGCAATTTAGGATCACAAGTCACAACCTAAAAACATTTCTCATAAAGATAAATCAAGATTCTCTGCATCATACCTCAAAATCAGCCATAAAAATGCTGAGCTTTTCCATCTCTTCAGGTGACCATGGCTTTCTCCACCATTCTTCGGCATCTTCACCATCTGACAATTCTCTTGAAAGCTCAAACTTCCTCTCATCTATTATCCTCTTCATTGCCAAGTTACCTGCCTTGTTAGTTAAAGCAGCCAAGTCTGCTCCGACAAATCCTGGGGTTGAACTAGCTATCTTCGTGAGATCAAATGCACCTTCAACTCTTAGGTTACGTGTAAGCACAGACAAAATTTGCACCCTTGCATTTTCATCTGGAATACCCAAGGCGATTTCACGGTCGAATCGTCCAGGCCTCCTCAATGCTGGGTCAATAGCATCAGGTCTATTTGTCGCCCCAATTACTAGGACATAACCAGGTCCACCATTAGATCCATCTGATTTTGCTTCATTATTTCTTTTATCAGTGGGTAGAGCAGTTCCCTTTGCATCATCGGGTTTTACAAGTTTATGTGACTCATCCATGCACGTCATTAGCTGTGTTACAATGCGCCGCTCCATTTCTCTCTGTAAATTTTCTCTTTTGGCAGCAATTGCATCTATCTCATCAATAAACACAATAGAAGGTGCTGTCCGGTATGCTTTTGAGAACAGTTCCCTTATGTTCTCTTCAGATGCACCTGAAATGGAGAACTACCCAATTAAAATGCCCTTAATTGAAAGCAATAAGAAAACAACACCCACTCCTTCTTAGAACACTCAAGACTGTCATAACACTGACTGGTGCACCATAATTGCTGCCAAAATAGCAGGCTTACGGATTTCCAAGAATATTCTCCCATATGCATTTTCTTAAGGGGGAACACACCTCAACTATTATAAGTAACTCTATGCTACAAAATGCCTGCTAATAGAAAATTAGTAATGCGAAACGAAAATAAACATCAAACAGATAGCTTCACCAGTAATTCCAGAAACCAATTATGTGATAAATTAAGCTTGCAAAGATAGAATCATGACATGAACGAATCAAAAAGATCAAAGAACTAATTTCACCTGAAACCCCAGAGACCAACTCAGTAGCAGATAGTTTGTAGAATGGAACTCGAGTCTCATTGGCAATAGCATGAGCTAGTTTTGTTTTACCACAGCCTGGTGGCCCGTGTAAGAGTATCCCTGACATAGGCCTAACTCCAAGATGCTTAGTCAACTGAGGATGGTACAATGGAACAATCACCTCCATTTTCAGTTCCTCCAACACTCCATCCATTCCTCCTAAATCCTTAAACTTCGGGCCATCAACATTCCCTTCACTATCCCCAAACCTTTCCCCCTCTCCTCCTCCTCCTAAATCCTTAGTGGCTCCGTGTCTTCGTTGTCCTCCTTTAGACATAACAAGTTTCTTCCTTTTTTCGTCATTATTGTCATGAATCACCTCATATTCAATCTTTTTCGACTTGGGAGTACTATTAACCTGTTGATTGTACGTATGTCGAAGCATAGACTTCATTAAATCAGGCTTTTCTTCCAATTTCTCTCCATAAATAGCATCGGAGGACGAAGAAGAGTAAGAATCATCACTATCGAAGGCACTCGAGAGAGTCGTCGACGACGAACCGTCCCCTTCCTGCTTCTTTCTTTGACTACTCATTATATGCTTCTTCTCAAGGAGCTGCAAACGCTGCTCGCTGCCGTCTCTTTTTGGCTTCTTCTTCGGAGGCGTTACTTCTTCAGTTGAGTTAGGGTTTGAGCTCTGGAGCTGCAGAACATCTTGGACCCGTTTGGTAAACGGCTGTAACTTTTCGCGGGAATACTTGTGATAAGATGAACGGAGGTGGTCGACGAGATCTTCAACGGAGAGGTAATTGTTCTTACAGGACTCAATATGGGTGCGAAGCTCTCGATCGAACGACGACGAAAGTGACCGGCGTCCACCGCTGCCGCCGCCGCGTCCTCCCCTTCCCATCTCTTCTCTGCTGGCGGCCGACGCTTAGTAGTACTAAGGTATAACAATTTTCTGTTCTACTTAGCACTTCGACCAAAATTTATCACTTTTTTCGAAAAAATAATTTACTTTATTTGAATTAAGAGAATACGGTCATAAAAAATTTAAACACAATTTAAAGTTATAATTTGAAATTTTAATACTCAAAATTTTATTTCCACTTTTGCTAATTATTGTTTTTTCAAATTCTACCCTAAAATATACGTTTATATAAAAATAACTTATAATTTAAATTATATTTCATATTTTTAGGAAAAGTCCATTCAATATATCAAATATTATTTATAAAAATTATAAGGAGATATAACTTTAAATTTAGAATTTTCAAATAAAGTGAAAAATATTTATGTTAGCAAATAATAGTTTGTTTTTGAGATTTAATCTTATAAGAGTAAAACAAAATGTTTCCTAGACTACCAAAAGATCAGTTGAAGCTAGTGTTTGAAATTATGTGACATTATTACTTTTCTAAAACAAAATTTGGTAGTATGTTTTAGTAAGTTAGTTAAGTTGAATATTTTTTGTCGTTTTAAAAAATTGAGGGAATAAATCATATTTTTAAGAAAGTATATCTAAATTTTAATTATTTTCTAATAAAAAGTATAGTCAAACACAATCCTAAGGGGTTGTTTGGCTACTGGTTAGAGTTATGCAGGTATAAGCTATGCAGGGTTTAGTTATGTAGATTTTAGTTATGTAGGATTTAGTTGTGCATGTATTAGTTATGCAGGTATTAGCTATGCAGGTTTAGTTATGCAGGTATTAGTTATGCAGGATTTAGTTATGCAGGTATTAGTTATGTTAGGTTTAATTATACGGGTATTAGCTATGTGGATATTAGTTATATAGATATTATTTAGTTACGTAGAGATTACAATACATGAATTATTAACTATTGAATATTAAACTTGTTGTAATTATTAATATATATTATTTACAAATAATAATACATGCTAATAAAATGTGAAATATATTGAATAAAATATAACGCTAATATTTGATTAGCATATGTACCGTTAAAAATATACAATCAATTTCTAATATTAAAATATATTTATATTTGCATAAATCAATCAAAACAGTAAGTATATAGAAAAAAATAAAAATAATCTATATATAATAAGAAATAAAAACAACACATGTTGATAGGAAACAACAAAGTTTTCAATAAAATAAAATAAAATAAAATAAAATAAATAAAAATAGTCTAAATATAAAAAAGAAATAAAAACAACAAACATATATATTGAAAAATAATAAAATTTCCAATTAGAAATAATAAAATAAATTGATAGGGTAAATATGTAATTTAAAAGACCCACATAACTTATTCCACCTTCTACCTTGCATAATTTTATACATAGATTCTCTCATAAATTATGTTGGTATTAATTGTGTAGGACTACAAAAATGTAACCAAACATGATATAAGTTATGTTTATACCTAATACAAAACTTCTACCATAAATAGTAAAGCTAATGCAACTTTTTATACATAAATAAGATGTCTCTTATACAGTAATCAAACGACCCCTAATTTCAATTCAATATAAATAACTTTTTTTATTTATTAGGCGTTTGGTCATGCGATATCATATCACGATATAAAATTATGAGATGAAATCAGCGTTTAGACATGCGATTTCATCTCATGTTTTAATATCATGAGAAGGAATCTCATATTCTACTAAAATCATGATTTGAAAATTTCATATCATGATTTAAATTTTTATATAATACAAAAATTATCTCACAAGTTTATATTTGTTAAAACAACTTCACATTTATATTTACCAACCATTTATTTTATTTGTAAATAAAAATTATAATCACATTATTACTTTTTAAATTTATTATTATCACCAATATTTAGTTTATTATCACTTTAAATTTGGTGGATATAATAATAAAATAAAAATTGATTGGTGAATGTAAAAAAAATGGAGGGAGTAATACTTTTTTTTGTTTTTTCATAGTTAAAAGAGAAAAATACATAATTATCTTATCGAATTTATATTCTTTTTTGAAGTATACACCTTAAATTTACGGGGTCTATTACCCCAAGAAACTATTTTTAACAATGATAAATACACCTTTTTAATCCATTTTCAGAGCATGTGCAATCTCAAATTCAAGAGGTGCGTGAAAGAGTAAAAATCAATCCCTAAGCCAGTGTTTTAGTGTCGTATGATAGACCACTTTTCATCTTCCACAACCCTCCATTGATGGCCATTGAAGAGCCCTCCAAAATCAGCCAAAAAAAAAAACTCTTTTGTCAATTTAATAGTTCAATCTATAAACACGAGATGCCATATGGACTACTGGAGTTGGCGAGTTCTTAAAAAATCCCTTTTCTATATCAACCAAAAATACTCTATTCACAAATTCACTATTTATTTCTCTAAGTACCCAACAATCTTCTTCCTTTTTTTTATTTTTTATGTACCCAACCATATGATAAGCTAATTTAGAGACGTCAAATATGAATGAGTAGAAGAATATACCTTGGATTGCAAAGACTAATGCATTGGTATCATTTATGATTCGACAACGGATAGATCGATGAAGGTCACGAGATGCATCCGTTCGTTCCCTGCTTCTTTGAAGTGGGTTTTGGATCACATTGAGCCCGTATTTTTTTTTACTTAACTGGATCACATTCTTGCTGACCCATAAACAAAGAAGATGTCATTTGAGCTGTTACAAATAAAATTCTCCAATGACGGAGCTTCTTCTATTAGCCAATGTAAAAGTTATACAAACATCTGCAATTGAGTTTCTAAAATTCTCTAGTCGACATGATTTATGCACAAAATATTTAAGATAAAAAAGAGAATTCGTCAAGACTTTAAATGGGTCTGGGTTTTACCCAATCCTTTATTAAAGAGCCAAGAAAAATTACAGTTGTATTATTTTATTTTATTTGGAGGTGAAACACACTCGCTGGCAATGAGATTGTAGATGCTACTAAAATGGTGTATTTATTGTGGTTGAAAATAATTTCGTGGGGTAATAAGACTTTCAAGAACTTAAGATGTCTACTTTATAAAAGGATACAAGCTTAAGGGGGTAATTATGTATTTTTCCTAACTAAAAAAAAAGCTTCTCTTTTGAATACATATGAAAATGCTTAAACCAATTTAATATGTAAAAAAGATAAAATTTGTGTTATATGTTTGATAATCACTACATGTTTGATTTAGCATAAAATTAATGCAGTAAAAATGTGCAATTGTACACAAGTCAAACAAGACATGAATCATTATGATATTAACATACAAGTGAATAGTGTCATAATTTGTAGAGCGTTACATAATTATTTGTGAAAATACCAAAAGAGTGATGAAATTTTTATAGTCTATGAGCATAAAAATATGTTGGGGATGATTGACCAACAAATTACTCAGAATAACAATGTTGATTCGTTTTCTCGGTCATATGATCGATAAATGCAAGTTCAACATGAGAAAATTATTCATACTATGTAGGAGAAATATATTAAAGACTAATACAATACAATTTATGTTCATTTTTTAAAAACTGAAGTTTGATCAATTAAAGTTAAATGAAACAATTACTTAAGTGGAAACAAATAACTTGATAAAATTGAATAAACAATCGAGACTATTTTAATAATTTTGTAACTTATGAGATTGTTATGTTTGTAAGTAAATATACAACATAAAAATTCATATCATATGTCCAAACAAAACTTCATTTTCATATCATAATTTTATATGGCATGGCCAAACAAGCCCTTGCTTCTACTTGTTCACCTTTTCAACAACAACATACACTGAAACGGGATTTAGGGAGACAAAGTCTATGCATGAAGGAGAAATACTCTTTTTGAAAGATCCTCATCTCAAGTGCATCAAATCAAAGTAAACGAAAATGAAAATAATAAAGAAAACCATATTAATAAGTAAATAAAAGTATTGTAAAACCTACACGAAATAAACAAAAACAACAATTACTTGTGTGATAATTGAAACATAATGACAAGAATTAGAAGGGGATGACTAGTACTACAACATGCACTAGAAGGCCTAAACTTTCGCAAAGCAAGACAATACTCATTCCCCTGGTAACCTTCCGTCTTATTACCTGACTGCTGATCTTTCTCATCCAAAATCATGTTTTTGATAATATGAAATTGTGTCATGTCATGTCTAATTCTCTCTTCCAATACTCTTTTGATTATAATTTTAGTTTTTACTTGATACTTTTAAATATTTCAATTAATAGAATTAGTATGCTAAAATAATCATATCAATTATTTTTAAAAATAAATATGTCAATTTCAAAGATAACATGTAAAATTAAAGGGGGAAATAACTTTTTTATTTTCATCCCCAAATGTCTAATTAAAGAAACCAATTTTAACCTTTCACTAATTTTTTTTTACAAATGTAAATTATGGTATACTAGTAAAATTCTTTTATTCTTAATCAAATATCTCAAATTCAAATTTTCACAATGAAAAATTCTACTAAAAACAAAGTTTTGCAATAAATAATTCAAATTTAATTAAAACTTTTATATGAATATCAAACACAATTTGAAATGAAACTTCATGTTTTGTTTACGTGGTCGAACCTACCTTCAATTTCAGCTTTTGAAATCGAGTCCTGGCGCCATTTCAACTCCTCCTTCTCATCACAAATTGAACAAAATCAGTATCCCAAAACCCTAACCATTTGAACCAAGATTGCGGAACTGGACTGTAAAGTTTCTTCAAAAGCTTCGAATAAACATTGAAAAGGGACCGAAAACCCTAGGGTGAACGAGTCTTCTTCTCCTTGAAGAAACAAACATGGAGAATAAGAAAGCGGTGGTATGTCCGGAGAATGAAGAGTTAGCAGCGTATATGTGGAATAAAAAGCAAGAAATGGCTCAAAGCCCGAATGGTATTTCAGAGAACATCTCGATGACTCTCCAAAAAGCGTATACCAATCTTTGCAAGTCCAAGACCCCGATTAAGACTCTAAAAGAGTTCTCTAAGATCAAGTGAGTAAAATCTTAAAACCCCATTTGCCCCATTTGAGTCAATGAAATGAGTTAACATTGGAATTGTGATTATTGTTTGACTTGCTATCAATTATAGGGGTGTTGGAAAATGGTTGTTGAGGTTAATGAAAGGTTTTTTTGAAGCGGATGATGGTGATGCTTCGTCGTCTGAGGAGAGTGATGACTCCACTGAGAAAGGTAAATCTTGAAGTTATTTTTTGTACTCTGCCTATTATCATGTATGATCATTGCGCACTACTTAGAGGAAAAAAGGTGGAGTCTTTGTAGTGATGGTGGAGTGTATAAAGGAGGATCCTTTATAATGCTATTGGAGTGTATTCTTGAGAAAATTAGCTTATGCTCTTTTTTGTCTTTGTCAAATGCATTTGGGTGTTTAAGTTTAACCGATTTATTGATTCATGTGAGTTTTCTCAATAAACTGATTGACAATGGATTCTGCCGTATGAACTCGATAATTTAGTTAAAGGCCAAATTAGCTTACATTTGTATGCGTGGTAATTTGACCCATTGTATATTGGACCTACTGATGGACTGTTCTTGTGGTTTTCAGAAATAAAACATCAACAATTGTGTAGGACAGAACAATGCAAGACTTATTTCTTTTTTGGTCGAACAAACTGTTATATTGATATCATCAAATGTTTCATCCAGTTCTACAAATTTGTGACAAATACACCATAAAAAAACACTTAACAATGCAAGACTTTGTGTATGTGGAATTGACTTTTCTTCGTTAATTACTTTATTTATCTGATCTTTTTTGTATTTGTTGGAGGATATGATTTTGGATCAATTGGAAGTTACTCAATTCCTTTCCGTATCTCTAGGGAAGAAAAATAAGGGAACAAAGCGTTACATGCCGCAGAAGAATTCTGTGGCATATGCCTTATTGATCACGCTGTACAGGTGAATAACTTAATCTAATGCATTCGGCATTGCTTTGTTTTAATAAATTGCCTTTTCAGCAATGAAAAATTCATGATTCTAGGAGTACAACAAACGGTGAAAAATTTATGCATAAGCAGGAGCTTATTGATGCTACTGAAGCAAGTGGCCTTTCTCGTGCACCTGTTGGGTACGCCTGTTGCTGCTTAACTTAATTTCTTCCTATTTAGTTCAGCATATAATTTAGTATGTACTAAGTGAATTTTATGCTCTTTCTCCATGCTATATGCAATGCATTAGACCCGAGAAAGGGAAAGGAAAACCTGGACAATTTAGCTCACCAAGGGACTGGTACAGCGGATGGAGCTGCATGGCGAAATTAGTAAGCAAAGCACTTGTTGCTAAGTCAAGCTGCCCTGCAAAGTATGCTTACCATGTCTTGATTATGCTCTTTTCTGGAACTCTGGTTGACTGCTTTTCTTAGATTCATATATAAATTGCCATTTCATTTCCTGAATCAAAGCCCAAAGATCTATGAATTAGCCCATGCTTGACTAGCCAAGCAGACAAACGACCCTGCATCTTTTTTATCTCTCCCGCATTTTTATTTGTACAAGTATTTCACATTTTACGATGAAATTTATGAAAATTGACCCACCACTTCTTATTCTGGACAAAGGAATCCTGTCTAATTCACTAATTCGGCGGAAGATACTGAATTTTTGTATTTGAAAAAGATTTCCGTAGGGATCTCTAAGTGGATGGTGGTTGATAAAGAACTCTTTGATCATAATTTTGCAAGGTAGTTTATGTGCATGTTAGGAAATTGCAGCTTGCTTTAAGATCTGAAAGTTATGGCTAATTTTAAAAGGGGCCTATGGGTTACCTCCATCAGTTTGGATCTGTTGCACATAATCCCTGTGAATTTTAGAGTATCCTTTAAATTAATTTCATTAATAAGTGGACAAAGAAGCCTGTATGCTAGAAACATACCAAAATGTAGATAACATACACAAAGATATGATCTTCTATGAGCAACACTCAATCTTCTATACAACAAGGGACATCATGGGTGCATCAGAACGAAACAAGAGATGGAAGGCTACTACTCAAATGTGCACAATCCGTCTCTACATCTTCAAAAGTGCTCCTATTTCATTCTTTCCAATCAATCCACACAAGTGCTAGTGGAGTAACATACCAAGTCCTATGCTTTTCCTCATTCAGCCACAATTCCAGCTGAATATTACCTCTTTCACAGTGCCTGGTATCACCCAAATAGTTGCAAACCAGTTAAGAACTTCTCATCATAACCTCTAAGCAACCCTGACAACGTAGAAAGAGATGGTTGATATCTTCACTTGGTCCCGTGAAACTAAAGTACCAACTCACATAAGTGGCCTTCCTCTTCCACAGATTCTCAACCGTCAAGATCACTCTTGTAGTTGCTAGCCAAGTGAAAAAAAAAACCTTTCTTGAAATCTTAGTAGTCCAATCGCTTTATATGGAATTCAACTACCTCCTTATTCAAAAGATTCTCATAATGATTTAACTGAAAAAACTCCTTTATTCATGACATCCCACCTCCATACATTGTGTCTACCTTGTGAAGTTCTTTATTTATTAAGCAAATCGATCACGCTTTAGAGCTTAGTCACCTCTCAATCTTGAAAATTCCTACTAAACCTCAAATCTCAAAAGCTACATCTTGTAGCCTCCAGCCGTTGAACTTCACCTCCCTTTGGCATTAAATTCTGTAGACTTTGTATTTTTTTTATGAGCTGGATACATCAAACGACATATCAGATGCATGGATCTTGGGGGGGGGGGGCACGATTTATTTACTGGTAGTTCTTTTTATAAGAGTTTGCTTGTGAAAGGAGTGTTCTTTCCTTCATGACTCCATTTGGATCCCTAGAGCTCTGAAAAAGATGTGTTTGTATGATTGGCAACTTGGTGGCAAGGAGTGTGATCTTAACAGCAGGAAATCTGAGAAAGAGGATTATCACCTATATTAGATGGTGCTTTATGTGCAAAAGTCCAGGCAAATATGTAGATCATGTTATGCAAAGTGACTTATCGATTATGGAGGGTAGCTGTTAACTTGTTTGGGTTGCAACGTGTGATGCTGGACACAGTGAAGTAGGCTTTGCGAAGTTGGACTCATATGAGGGGGAAGAGAGAAGCCCAAGGGCATGGAGTGTAACCCCCTTGTCATGTGGGTTATTTGAAAAGAGAGAAAGCATCTTTGAAGGGGTGAAGCAAGTTTTTGTAAAAGAGCAAAGTAGTTTCTGTCTCTAGCTTTTAGCTGTACTTACGAGGTCCCTATATGTATAGAGGATTGAGCCTTTTTTGTTGAGAATCGTATTTTGGGGCAGATTCTCTTCTTTTGGTATATGGCTTGTATACAAGGTTCCCACGATTGTTAACAAAATTATTTTATCTTATAAAAAAAATGAAACATATGAGAGGTGTATGTAAGAGCTTTTCTTGGTTATAGGGGTGAGGGGTAAATAGCTTTCCTAATGGTGAATCAATTGCACCCATTCATAAAAATGAGATGTATCGAGATCTACCCTGCTAACTGTGTATACGTATAAAGGCACTACTTTGCAGCCATATTACATGAACCATCATCTTATAAACAGTCATATTGTGCTTTAGTTGCTATGCAAGTGTGTATCCTTGCATGCTCAATCAATTTATTTTCCTGATCTTTTTACTTAGTAATAAACCAGGCATGCTTTGCCAACAAGTGCAGATATATGCTGACAGAAGAAGGCAAAGAGATTGCACAGGAGTGTCTTTTGAGGTCAGGAATTGCCGATTCCAAAGAAATATCAGCATCTTTGACTGGATTTTCGAATTTGAATAAAAGGGACAAGCCAGATAAGGCGACATCTAGCAAATCATCAAATATGGAAGTTCGACATACTACCTCAGTGAAAGAAAGGGCAGTGCCATTATCTCAATCATCTGACAATGTGAGAGAAATGGCAGTTCCATTATCTCAATCGACTGGCAAAAAGAAAATGAATGTCATTCCATCTGAATCTCTTGACAGGGTACTTTTTCTGTTTTGAATGTGCAACTTTGGATTTATTGCTTTCATCAGTCTTCAAGATAAACATAAATATGTAAATATCAAAGCGCTCTATTTAATGCTTGTTAATTGCCAAATTTGGTTCATGTTCTATGCAGTTTTTATGGTCTAAGGTGATGCTGCAGCATCATTGCCACTACCATATTAGATTAGACTAAGTAAAGCAATTCCTGTATCCTGTGTTTGGCTATTGTTTGCTGCAGAAGCTGTAAAAGTTGTTTTCTAAGCATTGCCCATCCAGATATCTCCTTTTTTTCCACTCAAAAATTATGTTTGAATGCGTTAAAGAATTCAATCCTTGTTATATTTTCACCACTTAGTAAGTCCTTCCACCTGTTCAAGTCTTGGACTTGTTGATGTTTTTACTACTGTGTTTTCTCATAGAAACTGGAAAAGGACTGAATAAATATTTGTTTTTGTGATCTTAGAAAGATTCACCCAAATTACTGTAGCATCTTTATATTAGGCGTACCTCCAAGCAGATCTAAAAGTCCAATATTTGATAACAGTCCTTATCCTTGATTATAGCTTTGGGAGGGTAGAAAGAAAAGGCTGTGTATCTATATGAATCCAGTCAGTGATATGACATCTCTAGCCTATTCTATTATACACAATATTTCCTTTCAGCAACTTTTTCTTTTATTTCCACTGAAAGATGTTTCTTGAGTTCTACTTTGCAATGCTTCAAAGTTGTTTCTTTCTTCTTTTAAGATTCTTTTTGAAGTAATGCTGGCGTTTGTTGAACTTATTCAATTATCAATTTGTGCTTCGTCTTTTGTTCTGTGCATCTGATGTTGATTAGGTTCTTGTAGTTTATTCAAATGGGATTCTCCAAGGAACAAGTAATTCAGGCTTACTCTGAAGTGTTAGAAACATCACCGAACAAAGATATATTGTTACTCTGGCCATCTGTTCTGTGTCGTCTTCGAGAAGATCAAGTTTATGGTTTGTTTTTTGACTCCCTTTAGTTAAGTTCATGTTGATTATATTGTTGATACTAAGATTTTAGAATTCATAGTTTGGATTGGTAGAGGTGCTGAATAAAACCGTTATAATTTATGTCCTTTTTCATGACTTTGGTGCCTCTCAATGCCTAGGTCAAGTTGGCAGTACTAGAGTTGAAGATAGACTATTCGAGTCTACTTGCATTGGAACATTAAATAGTGCAAAGCCTTCTTGTCGTGCTGATTTTGCACATTGTTCGAATGCTTTGAGAGCTTGTTCATCCACTGTAAGTGCAGAGTGATACTATCTTTTATCTGAGTTTAATGACACATTAAAATGTGTTACTGAAGACTAAAAACATGCATAGAAAAATTAGGTTGTTTTCTGTTTTTAATTTGTTCGTTCAATTATGTGTTCAGGTTGTTGATGAGCAAATACCATGTCTGGATTTTAGATCCAATCTCTTGGCTGCGCCGCCATTGGCCAATGGAGAGAAATTTAAAGATGTTTATGAAGTAGTTTTGATATTAGATGATCGGGAGCAGTTTACTTCTCGAGGGTAAGTAAGCTTCAGTTTGTTCATTTTTGACAACAATTTTTCAGTTTGTTCATTTTTTACTGCAATTTTAGTTTACCGTCAGTATTATTGTGACACTTGAGACCTGAGTGTGTGACCTAGTGGTCAATTAAGTGTGTGCGAACCTCGGAGACCAAGGTTTAACTCCCAATTCCCAGCAGATGCTCGGTGAAATAGTCGAAGTGTGTGCAGAAGGCCCAGAAGTGATCACCATGTATAAAAACCCAGTATTATTGTGATGGTTTACCACTTACCTAAGCACTATTACAATTAATTTCTTTTTCTCATGTGTGCTTAGACCAGAAATGTGGTGATATTCACTAAACCATATTCAGGTTATCTGCTGAAGCCTTGTGTAACTTATCCTATTAGTTTAAAAATCTTATACATCGGCATTCAACCGTATGCCTGGTGCTCTGGAGATGGCAATCTTTATGGATTAAACTTCGGATCCGCTCCAATGTTACCGATTTTAAAAGAAAATAAAAAGTAATTTTGATCCAGCTCCAAGTTTCTTTCAGCTTTTCTGCAAGGGTGCACTTTGACATGCCAGATATTCGACTCTCCCTATCACTCAATTCTGTAAACAGATTGTACCTTAGTAAATCTGTTTTTTTTAACTTGCCGCTAATTTGAAAGGTGACCTAGCAGCATCGCTACCTTGCTGGCTAATATGTAAGTAGAAAAAAGACCTGATTTTTTCCTGATCAAGTTCTGTTTATTGTGAATATTAAAAGGATATCTGTATAAATATATAACAATTTATTTGCTCAGAGAAAGCAAAGATTGATTTGTCCTCAGATTATTGGTTATTTCATATATATACTTGAAACTTTGCTGATTAAGGGAGTAACCATTCAGATACAGTAATGTCTAGAGCGTGCTGCTTTCATCTACTATTGTTAAGTAAAAATAGAGACATGAGAACGATATCATTAAATTTGCAGTCATTCAGCTCTCCTTTTTATTTCCCAAATGCAACCCCTCCCCCAAGCATGTGCCCGCAAAATAAAGAGAAACAAATCCAGGATGACCAGAAAATTAGCAATGCAGTAAAAAGACATCCTTGATGTGAAGATCTTTAACTTTTGTCTTGTACTTGTCTATTTTTGATGGGATGTTTAATTGGCTATTTTTTTTTTCTTGTGGACTCATTGAAATTTGTGCCGTTATTCAGGTCACGATCCAGGAAGATAGTTGACAACGTCAGCACACAATTTAAAATTAAAATAGATGTAAGCTTTTGCAATCTTTCCTCTTTAAGTATCTCTTTTCTTGTGCTTTCTTCTATTAACTGAGACAGGAGCAATTATATGAGATATCAGATAAGTAATTGTAAAACACTTTATTTTGGTCAGCTTTCAATTATTTGAAAATTCTCACCATGTGTTCCATGCTTATTTTTTTTAAGTAGTAGATGCTTCTTTCTTATAAGTAATTAAAGATCTTATAAATCTTTGCACTAAGTCCTTTCTCAAAATAATCTTTGCACTTAGCCAGTGAATAAGGCATAACTACAGTTTTTTGCATCCTCTGTGGTGTCTAGCGTTGCATCTAGTTCAAGTGCAACACTAGATTGAACCAAAAGCTACCAAGAAAACATCTCTGCTTAAGGCTGTAATATTTCTCTTTTCTGCTATGTCTTTCAAGCCAGATAGTTCACCAAATGGCCAGTGGTTAGTATTCCAAGTCTTTAAGAGATTTCTTTCCATCCTTGCAAGAACTCAATAATGCATTTTGGCATGCGTCAACCCATGTCAACTATTACCAAAAGTATGTTCCACAACTGGCTAGTGACCAGAAGAGATGGCAAAACTTCTTCTGAATTCTCTTCACACAATGGCCATCTGCTGCAAACTGAAATCCCCTCTTTTGCAGGTTTGCGTGGGTGAGACAAGCCTCCCAAGCAACGATCCAGGAAAAACAAGAGACCTTCAATGGCGCCTTGTTTCTCCATATCTTATTCCAAGGTCATAAAACCCTGTCTATGCTGGAAATTAACATTCTGTAATAACTTCTTGCTGAAAAGAGACCCTTAGGATGTCTTTTCCAACCAATGGAGTTTGTTTGTTTTGATCTAAGGCTATATTACTCAACATCTGGAGCAAAAAGCATAGTCCTTCCACTTTCCAATCACTATTATGCCTTCTGAGAAAGAGATTCCGCCCTTGTGTTGAACTAAACACTGCAATTTGCTGAAGATATCCTTGAAGAGGTCTTTAGAGGAGCCTGACCCAACGTGTCTCTAATTTGTTGCGATATCCTTAGATATGTTTCCATAGTCCGGTACCATGAGGTGCTGTAGAGATTTTGGTGCTCCAGGGGCTCCAAGTATGATTTTTTCCCACCAAAACACTCCTCCAATGTGCATTTACTTCCTTATTGAATCTCCAACGCTATTTCATCAACATGCTTCTGTTATGATTCTTTAGTTTCTTATTACCAGCCCTTCTTTACTTTTGTGTCGGGTGACTCATTTTCAATTCACAAGACAAAAAGAATAAGCTTGGTTATTTCCTTGCCAAAGGAAGTTTCATCTCAATTTGTCCAATCGTTTCAAAACAGAGGAAGGAGCCAGGAAGGGAGACATTGTGTATGTAGGAAGTGCGCTGAGCACACTGTTCATCAAAGAGATTCTGCCCCCCTAATCAAATATACTGCTGCTTTTAGCTTGCCAACTTCTTATCCATCTTACCAATCACTTCATTCCATATTGTCACTGATTTATATTTGTCTCCCAGAGGTAAGTCGTAAGCCCAACTACTTCGTGTGAAGAGTTCTGACATTTCGGCATTGGCTAGTTGACTGATATTTGGCTTTATTACTGGAAAGAGAGAACTTTCGTGAAGTTAATGGGAAACTCCAAGACAGCTTAAAAAAAGGTAGAATCATCCCCAAAATCAAATCGGATGTTTCTCTGTATCACAGATGGTCTACATATAAAATGTTAGTGATTTGGAGATTTCAATGGCCTCTACGGTCCTCAAAACCTAAGATCTAATCTGCTTGTACTGCACTAACATCTTGCTAAGACCCTCCATGACATGAATAAAGAGAAAAGAAGAAATAGGATCACCTCGTGGTAGTGATAGATGCTAGTACTCTATAATTGGAGACAGGACTGCTGGGAATTTCTTCATTTTTTTTTACTTTACCTTTATTATATTTCTAGCAGTTTCAAATTTTCAATTTATCAAAATATAAATAAGGTAAAGGGTTTCTAGCAATTTCATCTATGTTAGAATCAGATACTTCATTAGTACTTTTAAAGGATACTTGCACAATTTGTAAACGATGAGTCATCACACTCATCTGATATTGAAAAGGAAAAAGGTACCTTTAAAGGGTATTAACACTGTAGTTGCGATACTTACTGTCTCAACAAGGCTTAGGGTCGCATAGTATCTGCTGGTGGCCGTGCTTAATGTTGAAACCCTAATAAGCATACAACATAGTTTTCAAAACTATTGGCTCCCTATATATTCCACAGCAGCTGATAGACGTAAGATTAATTTTGGCACTTCCGTAGGTTAGGCGCTTGCCTGTTGGTGATGCAATCTGGATAGCTCGTAACAAAGTTATTGGCACTGAATACGTTCTTGACTTTATTGTGGAGAGGAAGAACGTTGAAGATTTGCAAAGTTCAATCAGGGATAACCGATATAGAGATCAGAAGCTGCGTCTTTTGGTATTTTCTCATCTTCTTTTCCTTTGGGGCTGGTTAAGTACATTTGATATGCTGTGGGTTATATTTACTTGTGTATCCGACTTTTGAATCGTCTTTTTGTAATTTCCAGCTTTTTTTCATTGTACTGAGCCTCCCACAGCCATGATACATTGACATAAGATTAGTGATAATGCAGTTTGCTCTGTTAGAAATGAACCTTTTAAGCCTATGACTCTAAGCCCTGATGATCTGTATGAATGTGTACGTCGTTGTCCAAAAGCAAAAGTGTAGTTTAATTTCTTGACATTCACATATTGCACACATCCTTTAAGACTGGCGTGATTTACTGTTAATGATATTGTACGACTTATCAACAACAAAGGAAAACTATAAAGGGATTAAACTGCTGTTTAATCTCTTGTAATGATGGTAAATGGGAAATTGAGCAACTAGTTTTATTATAGTGAGTGAGTACAGGCACTTACATGAATACTTTTTAAATTTCTTGACTGTTTTATACGTACTTTCATTTCGTTATGGGACTAACTTTACTAGTTTTATCACAGTGAGTGAGTACATGCACTTATATGCATACTTTTTAAATTTCTTGACTTTCTTATCTGTACTTTCATTTCGTTATGGGACTTACTTTTGCTCAGTGAGCTAGAATCTTGATATTCAATAGTATTCAAAATGATCCTTTTGAGATCGGATCATTTTTGTTAATATTGTTAAATTCTAGTAAATAAAAAGATGCAGTGATGGGTTGAATACAGCCAATCTTGTACTCAGTATGGTATAAGATAGACCTGCAGCTTAGTTTGAATTATGTTTTAACGTACATCAACTGTGAATGTCAGTTGCTGGTACGGAATGTTAAAAGAGGAGAAGACATCCTTTTGAATACTGATTATAATTTTCAACTACTGGATTTGGATTTGGCTTAAGTGTGTAGGGATTATCTAGTTCAGAGAAATTTTGCAGAGTGTGTTATATACTTAATTCCCCTGTCCCAATTTTATGTGGCACCATTTGACTTGACACAAAGTTTAAGAAAGAATGGAAAACTTGTGGATTTTTGTGGTCTCAAACAAACCTTAGCCATTTGTGTGGTTAAATATTTCATTAAGGGTAAAGGAGGAATTTTAAAGTCAAGTTGCTTTTGATTATAGAAATGTGATATTCCTTTTGGGATGGAGGGAGTAATATTATTTCTTGTACAATGTATAATTTAACATGTGTTTTTGAAAAAGGGATTGTTTAAAACAAGAGGAATAGTTGGTCATTTTAGTTGGTTTATTCCATGTACTACATCCCCTTTTTATTTTTCTACCTCCCATCCCTCATAAAATAATGCATAGGATCCCACATAATTATGCAAATAGTATTTAGAGAATATGGTCAAATGACCTCCTAATCTATAGTCGAATTCTCAACTACATACTTATACTTTTTTGGGTTCTATTACCCCCAAAAATATTTTAAAGCGGAATATAAACAACCCTAAAACTAGACAACCATATTCTTTCCATGTAGTGTGCACCACGCGTTGCCAGTTGTCAAAATCACATAAAAAAGAACAAAAAGAAAACGTAATTATATTTCTTTTTCTTCATCATCTTCTTCCTCTTCATTTGTCCTAAGTCATGCTTCAAATTTTTCACTGTAACTCTCCAAAACCTTTCTCTCTCTCCACCCCGTTCCTCTTTAATCACTCCCCACCCCCACTCCACCTTCTATAACACACAAATTCAGTATCAATATTCATCAGCAACACCACAACAACTACTTTATTAGCTATTTAAACCTCCATTTTCACCTCTCCCACTCAAATTCCACAATTGTAATTCCAATTTCAAGCTTGATGTTTATTTATTTTTTAAATTGTGAAGGATTAAGGCCTACTACATTTAAAGAAATCACTGAAGTATTGGGATTGAGTAAAATCAATTGATTGTTGCTGCTCAACTTCGTGAAATTCTTATTGTGTGTAGGTTAGATTCCTTCATCGCACGTTAAGAAAGACTAAAAATAAGATTCGAAGGTTGATAAATGTTGCCTGAGCAAAAAAATTATTGACTTAAATTTATCTTTTTACTACATAAATATTAATTTTTATGATGATTTGATGATTTTGATGGTTAATGGATGTGAGTTATTTAGTGAGATAAATTATGAAAAGTATTAGGAGATGGGTGTGGAGATAGGGCTGCTATGGTGATAGTGGTTCAACAATGGTAATGGAGATTTATAGGTATGGTGGGTTTTGATGAGAGAGATGGGGAAAAATGATAAAGGTAAAAGAAATGAAAAAGTAAAGAAAATAGAATTAAAGGCAAAAGTTGAAAAATGATATTTAACAAAAAGTTTAAAATATTTTTGAAATGTTTTTTTTATCAGTTCTGTCTCTTACATGCCTTTGAGAGTGTGAGCTGTGCCATATCAGCACTTAAGGGTACATTTATTCTGCTTTTAAAAAGTCTGAGGGGGTAATAGCACATCTGTAAAATATAAGTGTGTAGTTGAGAATTCGACTATAGTTTAAGGAGACATTTGACCATTTTCTCTAGTATTTAATTAAGCAATAATAATGTATAAGTAGTGCTGAATTTTATGCATATAAAAAAATGTAACCAAACATGGCATTGCTTATGCTGAAATGTTGGTAGTATCACTCTTTACAATTGAAACCAAAAGAGGACCTAGTGTTTGTGAACTTAATGAGCTGGGTTTTGCTTGTGTTTACAATTTTTTTCTTGTGACAAAGGTTGTTCCACACCTTTCGCTTAGAGCGGGAGTGGTTCGTAGTCTCTTCTCTTAGTTACTGATGCCTATAAATAACTAAGGGTGAATGTTTGATTGGATTTCCATTTTCGGGGATTGGACTTGTATCATAGTTTCCATGGGCAATAAATAATAAAGACGAAAGAAGAATGACCATATGGGCTTAACATCTCTACTTAGAAATGTCATGATCCTTTGGAAGAAGTTTATTGTCACAACTCACAAGCTCCATTGTGGTTCCTTTGATTATTTCCCCATAATTCTTAAGTGGGTTTTCTGTTGATTTATGCCAGAGATGTGGACTCAAGAAGCTGATATATGTCATTGAAGGAGATCCTAATGCTTGTGCTGCTGCCGAAAGCATCAAAACAGCGTAAGTTTTAAGGTTCTCTTCTTCTTCTGGTTTCTTTATATGTAGTTGGATCCAGCAAAGACATCTTAGCTATTCTTTTTTACTTGATGTTTTTAAATTTCTACTTCTGATTTACCCATGATTGCATTAGTTGTTTCACAACCGAGATCTTGGAGGGCTTTGATGTGCAAAGAACAAGTGGTTTGGGAGAGACTCTGAGAAAGTATGGCTATCTTACTCAAGGAATCAATCAGTGCTACAGCTGCATGGATAATGAGCGGTCTAATTCCAGGCTTTGCCCCAAGTTTAAAGAATTTGTTAGGAAGTGTGAAGATCTCGATAAAATGACAGTTAGCGATGTGTTCGCCATCCAACTAATGCAGGTACATATTTTCACAACAAAGTTGGCATAAATTTAAGCTTCCTTATTAATAAAATACTTGTGGACTTAAAAATCTTGGGTTGTCGGGATTTTCTGCTTGATAATAATCATGAATTATATGTACTAGTAGGTCACTGTTTCCATGTAAAACACCTCCACCAAGTTTGGGAAATGGTATGCTGTATTAGCCACGAATTCACTCATTAGCTGTATTTTAATGGAGTGATTTTAATGCGTGCAGGTTCCACAGGTGACAGAGGAAGCTGCTATTGCTGTTCTTGATGTGTATCCAACACTTTCATCTCTTGCTCGTGCTTACTCTCTGCTTGTGAGTTTGCTGTTAAAAGCTTCTTGTTTGCCCCCCTGTATTTGAACAAAGAAAGATAAGAATATCCTTCGTTCCAAATGTTGGGCATACTCCTACATTTATGGCAAGAGGGAAAACTGATTAAAAGTGAGAGAACAGAACACTAGGCTACTTCATGACTTCATCTATTTAGAGTTTGCCAACCTCACATGATTGCACTAATTCATGCAAAAGGCTTGTTGCCCAGAGATGCTTGGACATCCCTCAAGATAATTCATTCTAAAGAGATTGTAGTATTTCACTCTTAAAAGTAAATGCATCACTTGTTGGCAAGTACGTCATAAGGTCATTAGGACTTAGGAAAGCTATATAGCTGTATTTCAGTTTTGGTGCCAAATACATCATAAAATGGATGAAATTTAAATGAAAAATCATTATAGGTGATGTGACTTTTCATGGGAACATGACTTACTACTGCCACTTTAGGTGTATTCTCTTCCTTGTATTATAGTGCTAATAAAAGCTATCTGTGGGAGAGAGAGAACAAAAAGGATTGCAGTGTTTGAGAAGCCCTTAAAGTTACTGGATATCTGTGAAATTTATCCTTCAATTGTTAACAAATTCTTTGGAGGCTATGCGCCATAGTATTCCTCTCACTATGTAGTGTATGAAAAACGCCTGGATCTCTGGATCTGTATTCGTTCTCTTTGCAAATTCTCCGCTCAGTAGTTCTCATTAAGATCATCCAAGAACTGTTTCTTATTTTTTTGGCGATTCCATTGTGGTTTTTTTTCCAGGACGGTGATGTTCATGCACAAGAGGAAATGCTCAAGGAGCAGAGCAACAACTTAGTGACTTCAGCTGCTAGTAAAAACATTTTTCGACTGGTCTGGAGCAGCTGAGTTCTGTCAGTCAAGATAGTTGATAACGCTGTACAGGATTTCTAATATTTTGTGTATATATACAAAAAAGCCTCATCTTCTAGCTATTACCTTGGTTAGATCTGTCATTCATTCAAACTAGCTATTTGTGTGATTTCCTGGAGGAGCAGTACTTTATTATTAGTGCAGATAAATCAAAGAAGCCCTTAATATCAAGGTTTTTCTTGTTCTTACTGCATCTCTTTTTGTCTTTGTTCATTTTTTTTTTTTGTTGAAGAATTAGAGTGAATTCAAGAATGAAAAGTTTGATTATTTCCCCCACGAAGTTTGGTTGTGTGATCTTAGTACTTACAATGTATTTTTTTTTTCTTTCAAAGTATACATGATACTTGCAATGTACACAAACTTTAAAATACTCTCTTTTTCCTCTTTTGATTAACTACTATTAACTCAAGACCTTTCTTTACCAAATGTTCTTTTTTTTTCATATTACAAATGTTAGCTTCAAAACCATGTGAAGGAATATAAGCATCCAATGCAAAACTTTCATTAAAGTTCTGAACAGAGTGATCCCAGACTAAAATAAACATGGATAAATTTAAATCTATAAGATTATTATTATTATTGTTTATATATTGAGTAAAAATACACAAAATTATTAATTTTTTTATAATCGCGCGAAACATGCATAATTTCACTAATGGATAAATAGGTGAATTGGAGTATAAAAAGCAGGTTATGGTTCCTATGGGCACGTAATGAAAAGCACTAAAGAAGAATAAAGGAGTTATCTTCAGCATCTTCTTTTTGTTTATTGCTAAACTTTAACTCTTGTTTTTTTCCTTTATCTTTTGGACAAAACTTGGAATTATTTAATCTAATATGCAACTCTCATTAGAAAACACACACCATGGTATGTCATATTAAGTTTTGGAAAGCAGTGTCGGGTCCATAATTTTCACTAAGGGGTTCAAAAGTATAAAGAAATAAACACACAAAGAAACATAAGGAAATTCAACACCTATTATATATACTTAAAAATAATTTTAATCATGTATAGATAGTGAAATTCTCCACCAAAGGGATAAGGATGAAACCCTCGGTCCTACCTAGCTCCGTCCTAGTTGGAAAGATCATTTAACTAATTCAAGTGCAGTGTTGAACAGCAATTGATTGTTTTAGTTTCCATGTTTGGAATTCCATTTTACATATAGATATAGTAAAGAAAAAGAGTGAAAATTGAAATGTAGTTCTACATTTTGCCTCAATACATATAAAAATAATGAAAAGAAAGTTACATTAAAGTGTCCAAGAGAGGATGGCTTCTAACTAACTTTGTCTGAATTATACAACTGACAATTGTTTTGCTGCTTCATATCTTTAGTCAAGATTCAGGATGTTTCTCCTTCTTAAAGCTATCAATACTTTATTCCTCACAAAAATAAAACTAAGGTACATAAATTTAACTTCATTGTTCATTATTTGAAATATAGATCAGTTGGTGTAAATTTTCTGTGATGAAGAGAAGTTGATGTTGTCTTGAAGTTGCTCAAAGTTCTTTTATGAACCAGGTAAAGCCTCCATAGCTATCATGAGCTTTCAAGAATATATACTCCGTTAACGAGTGAAATGAATTGTTTTTTTTTTGATAATATTGCGTAGTGTAATGTTATTGAATAACTAAGTTTGAAGTGTGCTGCAATTGCAGGTGTTCTCAGGAAAAAAAATCATTTATCATAAGAGTTGTTGAGCCAGTATTGTGGTGATGGGAAAAGAAATGGGAGTTGAAAAGCTTCTGGTTTTGTTTTTGGTACTGATTTCAATAAGATATTCAGAGCAATTACAATCATCTCAAGTGCAAACACTTTTGAGAATTCAACATTTTTTGAACTATCCAACAGCTTTGAGTAGTTGGAATAATGAGACAGATTTCTGTAAGATTGAGCCAAGTTCAACTGTTACTGTTGTGTGCTACGACGAAAACATAACTCAGTTGCATATAATAGGGAGAAAGGGGACTTCTCCATTACCTAGAAAGTTCTCCATTCGTTCATTTCTCAACGCGCTTGCCAAGCTTCCTAGCTTGAAAGTCCTTAGATTAGTTTCTCTTGGTTTATGGGGGCCATTGCCTGAAAAACTTTCGAGACTTTCAGCTCTCGAGATACTTGACTTGAGTTCAAATTACTTTCACAGTGGCATACCTGAAGCAGTTTCATCCTTGACGGACCTCCAAACTTTAGTGTTAGATGGAAATAGGTTGACTGGCGGAATTCCAGATGGCCTTGGTTCACTTTCAGTTTTGGCAGTTTTGAGTTTGAAGAGCAATTCACTAGATGGACCTTTGCCAGATACACTGTGTAATTTGAATAATCTTCGTGTACTTTCACTTTCGAAGAATAATTTTAGTGGTGATGTCCCTGATCTTAGCAGTTTGCAAAATCTTCAAGTTTTAGAATTAGAGGACAACTTTTTTGGTCCAAAGTTTCCTCAAACTGGAAGAAAAATTGAAAGCATTGCTCTAAGGAATAACAAATTCACTGCAAATATACCTGAGAAAGTTCAGTCCTATTATCAGCTTGAACATTTTGATATTTCTTCCAACAACTTTATGGGGCCATTTCCTCCGTCGTTGCTATCTTTGTCATCCATCACTTATCTGAATGTTGCAGGAAACAAGTTAACAGGAATGCTCTTTGAAGATAATCCATGTAACACAGCATTAGATTTTGTTGATCTGTCTGGTAATCTGTTGACAGGATCATTACCTAGTTGCCTTCTGTCTAGTTCTAGGAACCGGATTGTGCATTTTTCCAATAACTGCTTAGCAACTGGAGATGATACTCAACATCCATTTTCATTTTGCCGGAATGAGGCTTTGGCTGTTGGTGTCTTACCTCAGCATCAAAGACAAAAACATGCTTCTAAAGTGATTCTTGCCTTGATCATATGTGGTAGCATCACCGGTGGAGTCATACTCGTATGCCTGACCATCTTGATTGCCAAATCTTTTCTTGCAAAGAAGGCTTCTGCCCAAAATACGCCACCTAGATTTATTTCAGAAGATGCATCATCTTCATATACCTCCAAGTTATTCACAGATCCAAGTAAGGTTCCCGTCTTCTTTCGCTATGTCTGCCTATATTCTTTGCATTCTTATACTTGCTCTCTGCTTCCTAGATGCATCAAGGAAACTGAAGGTGAGGGCTTTCATTTAATTCCCAAGTATAACTAACTTGATACCTATGTATTTCTTGTATAAGGATTCATTACTCAAGCAATGAAGCTAGGAGCACTTAGTCTTCCATCTTATAGGATATTCTCTCTGGAAGAACTTGAGGCGGCAACAAACAACTTTGATACAACAACTTTTATGGGTGAAATTCCTAATGGCCAGGTATGGTATATGAACTCTATTATTCTTTCCTGCTATAGCAATGAGGTCTTTGGGAGTTATACTTTTGTCCATATTAGTAATGTAGCTCACGTGGCAGATTTGGAAGTGAGTTTCAAGTATTTGGGGTCAATAACCATGGAAATGGAGAGATTGATAATGATGTTACACATTATATTGGAATATCGGAATGAGGTGGATGAAACGGAAGCTTGCATCTAGAGTCTTGTGCGATAATAACGTGCCACCAGGTCTAAAGGCATGTTTTTTAAAGTGGTGGTCAGACCAACTATGCTGTATGGGGCGGAGTGTTGGCCGGTCAAGAACTCGCATGTCTAGAAGATGAGAGTAGTGGAAATGAAAATGTTGAGATGAATGTGTGAACTTACTAGGAGAAATATGATCAGGAATGAAGCTATTCGGTACAACGTGGGAGTGGCCTCCATGATGGACAAGGTGAAGTTGGCAATACTGAGATGGTTCGGGCAAGTGATGAGGAGCTGCACATATGTCCCATTGAGGAGGTGCGAGAGGTTGGCTATAGCGGATATCAGGAGAGATAGAGGTAGGTCGAAGAAGTTTTGGAGAGAGGTGATTAGATATGACATGACTTACGTGCAGCTCACCGAGGACATGACCCTAGATAGGAAGATATGGAGGTCGAGGGTTAGGGTAGAGGGTTAGTAGGTCAGAATGTTTCTAGTTTCCCTTTTTAGTATTGCTATTATTACCCTTCTACGATCTTATTTTTCGATATCAGTTTTACTGGTTTTTTCCTTTGCTTCAGTTATCATATTATTTTTTTGTTGTTACTACTAATCTTTTCTTCATTTTTGTCAGCATGACTTCTTCGACTATGTTTGCTTTAACATGTTTTCTATATCTTTTACTTGAGCCAAGTATATATCGGGAACAACCTCTTTACCTTCACAAGGAAGGGGTAAGGCTGCGTACACTCCACCCCATCCTCCCCAGATCCCACTTGGGATCATACTGAGTTTGTATCAGTATGGGTGTTATAGTAGAGAGGTGGTGTGGACTTGTAATAGTAATGCTATCTGTTTGTTCTCCATCATTTTGGCACATAAGGATGAGTTTGACTCTTGAAGAGTAAACGTATTAATATTACCAGCTGTTCTCGAGGACTAAGGCTCACAAACGTTTTCTGTTATGGATTCAGATGTACAGAGGACAGATGAGAGATGGTTCCTATGTTACGATTAGATGCCAGATAATGAAAAGAAGCAACACTAGGCAAAATTTTATGCATCACATAGAGTTGATATCCAAGCTCAGACATCAGCATTTGGTCAGTGCTCTTGGACACTGCTTTCAGTTTTACTCGGATGATTCAAGTGTCAGTAGAATTTTTCTCGTCTTTGAATACGTACCTAATGGGACCCTAAGGAGATGGACTTCTGGTAATTACTTGACAAGCATATATATACCCCTTCCTATTGTTGGATGTAAATGTGCTTCAGTAATTTGATGTTCTCTGTTGCTTATTTGCAGATAAACATGCTAGACGGAAACTAACCTGGACACAACGTATAGCAGCTGCTACAGGGGTGGCAAAGGGCCTGCAATTCTTGCATAATGGAATTATCCCTGGCCTCTTTTCGAATAATTTGAAGATAACCGATATTTTGCTGGACCAGAACCTTGTCGCCAAAATTAGCAGCTACAATCTGCCTGTTCTGACGGAGAATATCGGAAAGGTGTGACTACCAACTTATCAAAGTTCATGTCATTCTTCTACTCACACCAGCAAAAGTAGTTCATATATATGCCACAATACTAACTTATGCATATTTGCAGGAATACTGTCAAACTTTTCCAGTTGGTTATAACCAGAGGTGTGTACAAATTACTGTCTAATTAGACCAGCATAGTATATTATAAATCATTCTATGACATTTAATAACTTATTCTTTACATGCATTTTCACTCAAACTCAGAAAATATTGTACTATTGAGTGATTCTGAAGCATGGACATACTTTAATTGTTACCTACAACTGATTTATAGGGAAACATATGAAGAGAAGTTGGATGTGTATGACTTTGGAGTTATACTATTGGAAATCATTACAGGGAGACCGATAAAAACCAAAAATGACATCCTACTTCTACGAAATCAGGTACTATATACACACTTATCATCTGCCTCGTTTTCATTACCTTTGTATAGCTCTGAGAAATATGAAGTGAATAAGCTCAGAGCGTGTACATGGCAAATGAAAAACTTCAGACAGAGCTGTGAACATTTGAATACTGCAATACGACGCACATCCAGAAAACTACAGAGGTTAAAATGTACACATCATATGTTTCTTCTAGATGCAAAAACTATAGAGTTATCTATCAAAACTCAAACAAGAAGAATGTTAGGTAGTTATTGGTGCCTATTCATGATTCTGAGGTATTACTAATGCAAATTATATTACTTATCTTTAGTGTTCTGGCTCTTTAATTTCTTCTTGTTATTTGATGTACTAGTTGCAAGTAAGCATGACGGGAAATGGAGTGAATGTGGTTGATCTAGCAATAAGAAGAAGTTCATGTTCGAGTGAATCATTGAGGACGATGATAGAGATGTGCTGCAGGTGTTTGTATGAGGATCCGGTGGACAGGCCATCCATGGAGGATTTGCTATGGAATCTGCAGTTTGCAGCTCAAGTTCAGGATGATTATCATAGTAGTGATGCCTCTCCAATTTCACCTATACAACGTTCAGGCCAACTTGTCATTCAATAGAGACTTGCCAATTACTAGCAACTAAACATCTTTTAACTATTTTTGGACTCTAAAGTAGCTTGGCATTTGGACAATAGATGTTTAGTTAAAAGTATGAAAAAGGAATATTTGATTTTGAATGTTGTTTGGCAGTCATAGGTCTATCCTACATTTGTCCACTATTTTTGTCTCTACTTGTTCTATTTTGGGTGGTTCAAATTACAATGTGTCCCCTGGATATGTAGGGTGTTCCTTCCGGTCTATTTTACTTGTCATGTTTTTTATTTTTTTGCACGCATCCTGAACCATCTGTTTTTAGTAAAAACGACAAGCAAAGTGGACCAGACGCAGTAGTGATTGTCTGTTGAATCAACTCAATACTTTATTTGTTACATGATATATTCATTCAATCTATATCAAATCACATTTATACTATTCTAAATGTAAAACTGGGAAGAGCATAAAGTTGTAAAGTTGAATTACCAAAACATCCATAAAGTGAGATATCAATAAAGGCATGAAGAAAAAGCATAAATTACAAAAAAAGGGGTGAAAAAGGAGTTCTGGAAAATAGACAAATTCCAGAAATAAGTTGGGCTCAACTAAACAGGGTAGCTAAGCATTTGCCTTTCGGAGTACTAATAGGAGATCAAAACAACTTTCTTTCAAGTCAAAACACCTAAAAATACATGCAGCTACCATATTTCAGATAATGTTAAAAGACATGTAGCAAATATTTGCTGCAACTGGACAGTGAATAAAGAGGCGGGGGATAGATTCTAAACTGGAATGACACATGTGGTATCTATTGACTAGCTGGATTTATCTACTGCTGAGGTTGTCTTGCGTCAAGCATGCTCATTTTAAGACTGCCCAGCTGAAGCGCATCACCTTTGTAGGGAGTCTAGTTCTCCAAATCAGCTTCCAAGGCCATCAATCATTCATTGTCTTACTGGAGCACGTAAGGGCATAAGCTGACTTGACTGATTATGACCCTTCTCTTGAGCTACCCCACTTCAGCCTGTCTGCTGCATTGTGATTGTTCACTGTAAAGTTCTGAAAAGAGTACAGGAGGGTCATTAAGTCATCAACTTCCTAATCTTGAAGATGTCTCCTCAAAAGAGGGCTCCTGGGTGTTCTCTCTATTCTATGCAATACTGGAGTTTTGGTTGGCTGTAATAAGGAAAATATACGGGAAGGTTTGCTTTAGAGGTGAGTTTCCTACCCATGTTTCTTCAGAAACATGATGGTTGCCCCATTTCTCACTTCAAAAGACGTGGATGAGAAATCCTGCCATATGGCTCAACTCTTCCTTTGCCATGAGGTATTGTGACTAGATTGGATATCCAGTTAGAGTGGCTTCCATTTTTTGCTGTGACGACATCTTTGCGTAGCCTGGGATCTTCCAAATTACATCTCCAGTGCCATTTCATTAACATGTCTTTATTGTGGACTGCCAGATCCTTCATTCCCAGTCCACCCAATGGTTTTGGAAGTGTGACTTTCGGCCATTTCACTAGATAGAATTTGTGGCAAGACTGTTACCCTCCCATAGGAAGGTACTCCCGAGTCTAACTGATTTTGAATTTTGGCTGATATAGAAAAGAGTGACATGAAATAGGTTGGTATGCTGATCAGGACACCATTCATAAGGACCAACCTGCCTCTTAAGGATAGATAGTCCTTGCCAAGAGGCTAGCCTCTTTTCAAACTTTTGTATCACACCATTACAGATCTCAGCTAGGATATTTAGTTCCGATACTTCATTCATATGGTAGATGATACTTTTTGACATATTGATGTGAAGACCAGACATAGCCTCAAATAGCACAAGTGTGAGGTTTAGGTATAGGACTGGTGATTTCTCTGCTGCACAGAATATAAGAGTGTCATCAGCAAAAAGTGAGAAACAGAGACAATTGTACCAACATTCACAGTAAAGCCATCAATCCATTGTACTAGTTTAGCCTTTACAAACATCAAGCTAAGCCCTTCCATTGCCAAAATAAATAGGAAAGAGGAGAAGGGGTCTCCCTGCCTGATCCCTCTACTTGGAGAGAAGAATCCAACTGGACTTCTACATTTTTATCGCTCATCTAAACACTACTCCTATAGTATTTTTATACTACTTTTATTCTTGAATTAACCACTCAATATACTGAGATACTCATAACAAACAACAATGACAGTATGGAACTCATGAAAACAACAATTATTGCCAATTCAAACAGAGATTCCCAAAGAAGTTATACAAATTTACAAAAAAATCTTTATAGGTGACAATTATTAGTATGATAATTTATAATTAGTTGCTTAGAGGTCTAGCTCTTACGGAACCCTTCCTAGAAGATGGTTGTGTAGATCAGGTGTTCATCTTTAGGTGCTAGTATTTGTGTGTGAAATTTGAAATTTTTATTAATAAACTTAAAAGCTTTGGCCTTGAATTTATTTAAGAATTTTCTTACATAGTTGCTACATACTTTGGGATTAATTTTTTTTTAAAAAAAAATAGTCATTACTAGCTATAGCCAGTAGTAATTTTTTTTAAAATTTAATAGACTATCAAACTACAAGTCTTTTCTTTTTAAGTACTAAAATTATATTTTAATAAAATATTTTACTACAAGTCTTTTCTATGTATGTTTTATAGCTTCTTACTTAATTACTTTATAATTTTTTAATTTTAAGTTTATTAAAAATTAATTGTTAGCCATTGCCAGCTCCAAAAAGCTAGCCGTTTAAGTTTGGAGTTCATTAAATCTGTGTCGATTTACTAAATTTCTGTATTCTTGTATCACACTATCGTCTTTTATAATTTTTAGTGCTTAAATATTAAATTAGTTACAAAAAATAAATCCTACTAAGGGGCCAGGACCCCACCTGTCTGTCCCCTTAGCTTAGTGGAATGGGACAGGCCGAGGGTATCGTCCCGCCATCCTGGTCCCCCCCCAAATCCCGTTAGATAGCCGGAGATGGAATCAAGTGTGATCCAAGCTGTATCTTTCGTCTAATTAATCAGTACACTATTTTACTCACTTAATATTCCTTGATCTCAGCTACACGTTATTCTATATCCTCAAGCAATTTATGTAATATCTATTGTCAGAACACATCATAAAATTTAAAAATATTCTTTAAATGCACATGTATATTCTTCTATATAACACATATTACATATTGCTAATTTTGACATTAGTTGTCTATTTATTATTTTTCTTTATTTTGTTCTTGTATTTCTGTAGTCATACCTCCAAATTCATTTCTTATTGCTAATTCATATTTATCTAATATATCTATATTAGATGTTGTTATTGATCCATCTATTTTTTTATCACTCCTAAGTGTTGCTATACTTTCTGATGGTAAATTTTCTATCCATAATTTTGTTGTTCCTACAAATGTTCTTTCTATATATCCTGGTGTATCTTTTACTGTTATTTTGTTATCAACTAACTGTTTAGATATATTGCCTACCCATAATAAAATTACTTTATTTATATCCCTTACACAGTCTAAATCCAAAAAGTTATTTTGTTCAATTATTGGTCTAGGTATCCATTTTTTATTTAATCTACTATTCCATATTGCGTTTGCTCTGTCTGATCTTTCATAACTTTCTGTATAATAAGTTGGTGTTGTTCTTCTAGGAATACTTCTTCTAGGACTATTATCTGGAGTTTTAACTCTTGATGTACCTGGTTTATTTATATCTCCTGTATTTATTTCTAATTTTTTCAATTTATCTACTTGTTCTAAGATTTCTGTGTATGTTCACTTATATCACTTATTTCTGAATTTTGATCATTCATTGTATTTGTTTCGTTTATTTCTTCATTGATGTCATTTATTTCAAGATTTTCATTTTCATTTAATATTTGTTTCATTTTATATATTTCATTAGTCAATTCAATTTCTTTTTCTTTTTCTTTTTCTATTTGTTTTTCTTTCTGTTTATTTTCATATAATTGTTTTAACTGAGCTAATTCTTTTTCTAATTCACTTATTTTTGTATTTTTTGTTTCTTCTATCTTTTGTAATTCTTGTTTTGCTTGTAATTTTATTTTTTCAATTTCTTTAGCTTTATCTATTTCTTCATTTTCTTTTCTTATTCTTATCATAGCTGTTAAACTATCTTCTAATTTTGCCGTTTCTTTTTCTAACATTAAATATAATTTATCTCCTATTTTTTTATATCTTCTTCCTAAGTTTGAAAATACTATTTTTATTATTAATCCTTCTTGATTTTCATAAGTTTTTTCGTCTACTGCAAATTCTTCTTTATTCATTATATTCATTATTATAATATATATCATGTTGTAATTTATATTCTAGGCAATTTATTTGTATTTCTAACTTGAATAGAGCGTTTCTTTGTATTGATATTACTTTTTAACTTACTCCTGCAAATATATTTTCTTCTATTCTTTCTTTTTTAAATTCATATTCGTATCTTTTTTCATTTATTTTGTCTATCAGTTGTTGTTTATATATTTCTTTATTCATATTGTTTCTTTAAATAACCAATATATTTATATTATGTTTTAGAAATTAGATCTATCAACAAATTTTCTTTAGTAGTATCTTTTTTAGTAATTTTTAATAATTCATATTTCATATATAAATTTTTTAATTTTTTCTTTGTTTTTCTTATTTTTCTTTTTATATTATTATTTGTATTCATATTTTAAGAAAATATTTTTTCATAATATTCTTTTTTAACTAAATCCAATCTTTGTATTTCTTTAGCATTATTTTCTATATATTCTAAATATTCAATTTTTTTGGTTAATATATATCTATTTACATTTTCAATTAATAATTTTTCTTCTATATCTATCTTTTCTTTAGTTTCTTTCCGTAATTGCAAATATCTATAATTTATCATTGATCTCTATATAATTCTAAATCATCATATAAATAATCTATATCAAAATCATCTGAGATAATTAGTTCTGACCAATCATAAATTGTTTCTTCAATTTTTTCATATGTTACTAATCTATCATAGATTATTCTTCTTATATCAGTATCAAGATCTTTCAATATATAAAATAATAGTATCATATAATTAATATCATTATTTAACAGATAAGAAGTCATTAAATTCATATTTTCACTAAAATTTTATTCCCTCTAACCTCTTCATAGATTATACTTATTTATTATGTAATAATAATAATTTAATAATCATCTCGTCTAGTCACTACTATGGTTTTCTTCTTCAATCAGTTACCCTAACAGCGCCTCAACTCTGTGTACTCCCCTAAACGGCTTTCTCTTTTGCCTACCGGTTTCCACTTTAGGATGGCATAATATGAGCTTACCTACTCTCAAAATACTTCCATAGCAAACCTTCTAAAGATGATTATTATAACATTATTAAAACATAATAAACACTTATAATCAAAAAGATATTTTCTTGTTTTGACAGGTTATGATTAATTGTTCATCTTCTATTTTATTTGGTTTAAATTGATCTAACCATTTTATTCCTAAAGTAATATTTTGATTTCCTTGGTAACTTTTAAATGGTATTAATAATAATATTCCTCCTATAATTATTTCTTTTTCTACTATTTCTAGCGGAATAAGAGAAGATTGAGTAAAGAGAGAAAGGAGCTTGCTTTTTTTACTAAGGCAAATGCCTCCTTTTATACAAAATACTAACGACCTTTCATTCTTACTAAAGGATGATTGGCCTTTACTATTTACACAGTTACTTGACTTCTACTATTTACACAGTAACTTGACCTATACTATTTACATAGTGACACATCTTTTACTATTCATGAATAGTAATTCATGAATTATTACATGTTGTTATTGATCCATCTATTTTTTTATCACTCCTAAGTGTTGCTATACTTTCTGATGGTAAATTTTCTATCCATAATTTTGTTGTTCCTACAAATGTTCTTTCTATATATCCTGGTGTATCTTTTACTGTTATTTTGTTATCAACTAACTGTTTAGATATATTGCCTACCCATAATAAAATTACTTTATTTATATCCCTTTACTGCACTAATTACACTTTTTTCTATAGGGTGTATTATTCTATCATCTGCTAGATATATTTCAATGGGTGTATCTATTCCTTCTCTAAAACATGCTTTTATTAATATTTCTGTTCCTCCTAAATGTACATATTTTATAGGTGTTTTAGCTTTTATATCTTGTATTTCTTGATTTATCATTCTTTTATTTAATATAGGTATTTTGTGCTTTTTCTTTTGTATATTTACAATCTACAATATGTTCTTTTTGACTAACTACATAATATTCTTCTTTGTTTCTTTTAAACCAATTTTTTAAAGTAGGTATTTCTAGTACTTTATCTACACTTAAATCTAATTCTTTATTTTTTATTTGTTGAAAAATTGTATTATCAAATATAATTTTCTGTTCTACTGATTCTTCATCTACAAGAGCCTTGAAAAAAGAATTTATTTCTCAAAATTTATTAACCAGATATTGTAAGATAATTAGTCATAAATATCCAGATCATCGTTGTTCAAAATGCAATGGTGAAGAAGTAACAGAGATACCAGATGTACAGCTGGAATAGAAATATGTAGAAAGAAAAAAGAGATATTGCAGAAGATAAACACGTTGCAAGAAGATAAGAAAAGAAGTACAAAGGCGGCAGACAAAGACAAAGAGATATGGTAGGAAAGATTCGTTGAAAAAATTGTAAAAGGAAAAGATATAAAGTAGGAAAAGATATATTGCAAGAAGATAAGAAAAGAAGTACAAAGGCGGCAGACAAAGACAAAGAGATATGGTAGGAAAGATTCGTTGAAAAAATTATAAAAGAAAAAGATATAAAGTAGGAAAAGATATAAAGTAGTTTGTCTTGTTTTGTAATAATTCATGAATTACTATTCATGAATAGTAAAAGATGTGTTACTATGTGTATACTATGTAAAGTAGTAGGTCAAGTAACTGTGTAAATAGTAGGAGTCAAGTAACTGTGTAAATAGTAAAGGTCAATCATCCTTTAATAAGAATGAAAGGTCGTTAGTATTTTGTATAAAAGGAGGCATTTGCCTTAATAAAAAAAGCAAGCTCCTTTCTCTCTTTACTCAATCTTCTCTTATTCCGCTTCCCCTCCTTTTCTTTTGATTCAAGCATCTGATTTTTGATACCCATTAATTCGGACTAGCACCGTAGAAAGCCTACTATATTTAGTGCTTCGCACCGAAGAGGACTCCATTACTAGGACTCAGACCCGAGACTTATTTTAAAGAGCGAAGGAACCTCTCACATTCCACCACAGCCCCTCCCTTCAATGGTCTCTTCAATCTTTTCTAGATTACAATATTTTACGCTCAAAGCCATGTTCTCTAATAGCTGAACTTGATGGTGGCATGCATTGACCTCATTTTTTTAAATACAAGCCGAAGAATAAAGGTACCACAACGTTTAAAGCAACAAAATGTTACCTTACTACATCATGTGTGCTCTGCTGGAAGGATCCCAGAACAACAAGCACTACTGCAAAAGCATTGAGAGCCTGTAGAGTTTACTGTAGTGTCCCCATAACTGAAAGCGAGCTCTTCATTTTCCAAAATGACCCTGGAAGAGAAAAAACAGACTCTGGGTAGCAGAGCTCCAGAACTTCGCACTATCAATGTAGAAAGGTTACCACCATCACAGGAATGGTTAATGAAGCGGGCAATATTGCCAATTCTGGTAGCATCAATGTTGATCCTCATACACGCATTTCCAGATGGAAGGTGCTCCTTCACAACCAGGAGTGCAGGTGAAAAGTGGCCACTCTTCGAAAGTTTGTCATATAGCCTCTGGCGATTTCTTGCTTCCTCAGTGGTCAAAAGTTCTCCTTTGGAAAGAAAAAAGAAAATCACAACCCAAAAAAGGAACCAGTTTGTCAAAAGAAGCATTATAAGTACACATCAGCACAAAAAGAGCAAGAAAGTAGATAACTGTGTCCACGTTGACAATTTTCAAGTCTCGAGAAGTTTGAGAAAATTCATATATATACTGTGTTTACTGATTAGTGAAATGCCAAGATAAATTTCACCAATTATTGTGGACACCACTCTCAAGAGATTCAAAAATGGGAAAGGCTCAAACATGCCGAACTTTGACAAAAGGCTCATCAATCCCATCCGTTAAAAGTTCGGCTCATCTATGCCATTTTCGTTAGAGAAAAATCTCATCCATGCCATTATTTGTTAACTGAAATGGCATAAATGAGCCAAACTTTTAACGGATGACATAGATGAGACTTTTCTCGAAGTTCGATGGCATATTTTAGTCTCAAAGTATTAACCCCTACTGTTCGTACAGTACTTCACTGAAATTTTGAACTGCATTCTTAATTCACGTTGATTAACCATCTAATCTTTTCACAGAACCTAAAGAATGAGGCCTTATCTGCTGACTTTAACCTTCAACGCTTAAGAAGGCTTTTCCGAAGAAAGTTCCAGGTTTATATACACTTCAACCTCCGTTAAGGGCAAGCAAATGAGGCGTGCCCAATTAAAGTACATCACATAAATGGGATGGAGGAGTATATCCCCTTGAAGGAAAAAACCACATTTAGTTTCCTCAGTTGTGCACCTTAAGCAACATATGGCCAGAAGCATGAGAATATTTGGTTTTTATTGGTGTCACATTTTTTACTTTATTCCCCTATTTCTTTATATCACAAAGTCTTGCTTGTTTCTTGGCCAAATGCTGGTCAATATAAGTTAAAATCAATTATGCATCAAGTCCAAATAGTCAGAGTTGTCTACACGAATCCTTTGTGTTCACACCGCTCGTTTTGGCTCCATTTCATTCCAATACGCATAATTTCTTTTCTCTTCCTCTGCGTGAATCAGGTGTCTAAAACCAAAGGTTCTCAATATCTCACACATATCCCTCTACTGAAATACAACTCTAAGAAGAAGACCGTAACCAAACACCAAAACTAATGTACTAACAACTGAATCTCAATAACTAATCCAAAAAAAAAAAAAAGAACCTTAATAGCAACTAGTCTCTGCATAGATCATTTGTCATTATCACACTAACAAATACCAATGATTTCATCGGTATATCTAGTATTTCACCAACTCTTTCAGTTATGCTTTTTATTGGTCAGTAATTTACCCTAAGATCAGAATCAATCTCAAACCTCATGTTGGTTAAACATTCTTCCGGGGAGACAACAGGATTGAAATAGGTTTAACACAGTCTCCTCCCATTGAGCATTAAATTACAACCTTTATCGAGTCGTCAATGTTCCCATCCACATAATAATCAATTGAAGAAGCATATTAGCAGTATCCACAATCGAACACATTGTAATAATTGATATAAATAGAAGTTCATATGAGCTCATTGTTGAACATATTCTCATTGAACAACAACATCAAAAATTTACCTGTATACTCGCATATGAATTTCCCTTTTGGAATGAATTCAGCAGCACACAAGCTCCAGCCTTTTCTCCTATCCTTCACAACCTTCAGCTTCACTGAAATTCCTTTCTGAGTTAACCTATTACCACACTCCAACCCGCAACCGCAACTTGGCCCGCATTCTCGGGTCGGCATCTCAGAAAAATCCACACATGCGCAATTAGAACCGGAGTCCAAGTCGCAACTCTCACAATCGCACCCATAAGCACCCTCCACCCGAACTAGAAACGGGTCCGGATTAACCCGACCCGATCCACCTCCCCATGGGATGGTTGGAAAGGTGGGTAAGGTCTGAACAGGGGAATAGATGAAATTGGCGTAAAGTTCGGAATCGACGGAGTTGAAGAAAGGAATAGGGTAATTCTCCAAGTTTCTAGAAGCATCGGAGATTCGTGTTGAAGTAATAGCCTTGGAAAATACATGTAACACTTTGCAGGTTGCTGAAACGGAGGCTAGACCGGCCGGCTCTAAGTATGGCAAGACGAGATGAGCTAACCGGCAAAATATTCCGGCGCCGTCGTCGTCTTTTTCCGATTCACTGGTTCTCTGTTTTTTTTCCATTGTTGCCACTCAGTTATGTCAAAAATTTTCAGATTTATAGTTCAATTAATATTTAACAATTTACTATGTTTATTAAATTTGACAAAACAATAGAAAAATTATTTAATCATAAATGCACAAAAAAAAAATTCATTAAATTCTAAAATATGCAAACCAAAAAGTTGTATCAATAACAAAAATTACCCCTCAAAAAAGTATATAATACATATAATTTGTGGAAACTATCAAAATTAATCATCCTTCAAGCATTTGACGAAATACCTAAATGGTTTGAGCATATCCATAGTTGTTAACATGGGTTCCTATTATCGTTATAGATGGGAGGGAGCATATTCATAGTTGTTAACATGAGTTCCTATTATCGTTATAGATGGGAGGTTCAAAAAGCGTTTTGATAGTCATATTACGCTAAGGATTAAAATAGTGGTATGTAATAATTAAATATTTTTTCATCACTATGACATAACCTTTCAATTACATGTTATATAAGTTTGTGAGTCCCTGATCGCCGTGTTATATTATACGTTTCACATTACGTACTTCTTTTAGTTGTTATCGCTCCTATTAAATTGAGCTTTCACGCATGATAAACCTCATATAATTTATAATAAAATAAATATAGATATATTAGACATTGAAAATCAACAAAGAAATACTTTTGCTATAAAAACAAATTATTTGAGACATTGTTGCTGCTATAAGAGATAAAAATACAATTTTTTTTTGTACTATACTATAAATTTAAATAACTTTCCCTATACTTTGTATTACACAATTTGCTATACTAGTGTATAGTTTCTCTTTCCATCTTTTGCTCAGCTTTTGATGATTTTAAAATTGTCTTCTAACTTTCTTGTATTTGCATTCACATACTACAAAAATAGAAAAAAAAAATTAAGAAAATTCTAAGATATGTGTAACAAAAAAACATATGTTTATAACACTCACCTCAATAGTCAATAAATTTCTTGTTGCATGAACTCGCACGAATCCAAATTCAACTTTTCTTACTAAACTCCACTCATCAGTCTGTGTATATTATGAGTATATAACTTTACTGTTATAGTGAATAAAGTACGATTTTTATTTTAGACGAATCGAGGTAGACTTAATCAATTACCTGAGAAGGGAATTGGTCCAAGTTAAAGCCAGCCATTCCAATAACAGCATGAACAGGTGCACTATAATTGGAATTATCATAAGTATCAATTCCACTTGCATCTTTAGTAGGCAATGATTTACATTCCTTTTGATATACTGCACAAGTCCTCTCATAATTGTGAACATGTCCAAATAATGCTAGATCAACCTGGCACGTTTTTCCATGTAACATATTAATTGACGATCTGATAAAAATGATAATAAGATTTCTCGATATCTAGTATAGCTTCATATTATTGAGGATATGACTCTAGATAGAAAGGAGTGAAGGTCGAGTATTAGGGTAGAAGGTCAGTAGAGGTATAGTGTGGTGTCTTGCGTTCCATAAGTTTAGGCTTATTAGTGCATGTTGTAGCACTAGTCGAGCCCTTGTAGTTCTTGTTATATATATGGTGCTTAATATATTGTTTTCAGTATTTCGATTATGAAACTACTTTGTTGTTGTTATTCTATCTTTCTTGTAGACTTTATACTGTAATTTTTCTTATTAATTGTTATGTTTTCCTCGTTATTATCTTCTTTTTTTACTTAGGTTTGATGTACTTGAACCGAGGATATTTTGAAAACCGTCTTTCCACCTCAATGAGGTAGTGATTATAATGTTTGCGTACACTCTATGTATCCTCCCAGACCCCACTGAGTCAGATTTCATTAAGTATACTATTATAATTATACTCGTGATCTGACTTGATCGACCCAATCATAATACTGTATATATAACTCGAATCCATATAAAGTAATTAGAGCTTACCTTGTTTGCCAATAGTAATGGCTCAACAGCTTCGACAAAATCATCATCAACATTTTGAAGAATTCCACCAGTGACAGAAGAATACATAGGTCGATGCCTATGAAGAAATCAAACATATAAATATTATTATTATTATTTAAAAAAGGGAAAAATAAATAGTACTAAGTAATTAACTTATATTATTTCAAAATTGTTGTAACATTTTCTCCTCTAGTCCTTCCATTATTTCACTTAATATAGTCGACTTCAATTAGTCTGAAATTGACGCAACAACTAACATGTTACATCTTATAATTCACTTACCCCGTAAAAATTAACCAAGGTGTTCTTGTTCGATCAACTGAAGCCATGTCTTTCTTCATCCATTCATACTGTTCGATCAAATAAATACAAATGACATAAACTCAGTAATTTTTATCCAGATTATGTATACGTAGTACGAAATCGACTTATAAAATATATGTATGTATATATACCTGCTCTGAGTTTTGAGACCAATCATGTTCAGTTGAAATAACAGTGAAGTGAACACTTCCTTGTTCAATAGAGTACCATGGTTTATCTTTAGCTTGTGTTGGCATTTGAAAATAAGTTTCATAAGGTACACCACATTCTCCACCTGAATCTGGTGTTGCATATACTGATCCTGTACCTATATAATCCCTGAATATATTTTTTCACATTCAAAAGTATACGTAGAGGCATATCCAGGATTTTGAGACGATGGGTGCAATGTTATAAAACTGTTGATCTATGAAATAAATTTGATCGATTTGACATTTAGGTTTTTACCACTGAAAATCGTTAAAGTTTTAAAATTATAGGTCTAAAATTAATTCTTATATATTACCGCTCAGAGAAGTGTTATCTAATTTTAGAAATAACCCGCGTAAAGAGGTGTACCCAGTCATAATCGCATTATGTGATGATACTTCAAGTGTGGGTTCACATATCTATATTTTAATATTTTCAAAAAAAAAAATATAACACTACTATATATGATCTCGGTAAGCGACCATGGATTCACGTGAATCCGGTGACCCCCTCAGATACGACTCTGATTATACGCCCTTTTAACTTTGTAATTTAAAACGTATATACACCTTCATTATCTAACAAAAAGTGTGTATTTATCTTTTTCGTTAACAGACTAGATTAAAAACTTGAGGTGATTCTCAAGTTAATAGGTATTTATATTGAGTGATTATACGTTAAAATTAATTTCAGTACGTAACAGAATATACCTTTCATGATTTCCGATAGCGGTCATGTATGAAATACGAGAGGCAATTGGAGTGATTAGATGTAGAAAATAGTCCCATTCTACTAGAAATCCAGTAGCATAACTTATATCACCAATGTGGAATATAGAATCAACATTTCCAGATGATACTTCATCAACCATAGCTTTCACCACTGATAATGATCCTGGCTAAATTCACATATAATATGCACAATAATTAATTAATTTGAATCAAAATTTGATGTGTTAAATGATATATGTATGTTTGTTATGAAAGGAAAATATTTTTTTGAAAAATATTTTAATCTCATGTTCAATTTAACATAAATATTTAGGAAAATATTTTTCATAATCAACTTTATTATATTCCTGATCAATACAAGGAAAATGACTTATTTACCAAAAGTAGAGAAACGTTTGTTAAACTCTCTTTCAACCTCACCATCACTTGACCTTTGATCCAACCCCGACCACGAAGCGAACACTTAACGATAGGGGATAAAATAAATATTCATCGATATCTTTCTTTTTTATTAAGCTATCTCTTTTTATGTCACTTTAACGAAGGCAGAGTTGGAATCAGAATTTTCAATAAAGGGGTGCAAAATCTAAAGAAATAGACATGCGAAGTATAGCCGTAGGGGGTTCGATATCTACTATATATATATATATATATATATTATATATATACTTAAAAAAATAATTTAACCATGTAAAAATAATATAATTTTTCGTCTAAAGAGGTTCGGATGAACCGGCTCCGCTACTGACTAAAGGTAAGATATGTGCAACTTATACCATCATCAGATAGATTAATTACTAGTATTTCCATGCCACCCAACATCTTGCATGAGACGTAGTAAGAAAATTTCATATTTTCTTAAAACATATATATTATTTTCATGAAAAAATATTTTTCTTCCTACCGAACATCTCAATTATTAATTTAGGACTTAATAAAAATATTAATTAGTATAATTACCTGAATATAATGTTCTGCAGAAGGATCTCTTGGAGCTTTTCCCATATCACCATATGCCAAAAATCTAACCTCATTTGTTCCACCAGCTGGTGGTGTTTTGAAGGTAATTTTTTCACTCCAACCACTTGAATCACTATATTGGTTGATTAATTAGAAAAAAAAAAGCATATCGTCGTTATAAAAATGTAGAATCATTTAACCTTTCAGATAAGATAATAACGCGACTTAATATATCATCGCTATAAAAATGTAAAATCATTTAAACTTTCAAATAAGATAATAACGCGACTTAATAATATGTAACATATTGTCTAATAATATATACCTTCCATATGTATAGGAGTTTGTGGTTGATGGATTAAGGCCAGTCATTACTGCTGTATGAATGAAGCCAGGATCATGCCATCCAAAGTCCTTAGCTGGACTTTTTAATATAGAACCTAATTAAAAAGATTAACATAATGGTTATGATCTTAATTAATTTTTTTATTTATTAAAATGGTTATATCATAATTAAGTATGGTTTTATTAAAACTTACTGCACATGTCCTTTTGGGTAAAGGTAGAAACTTGTGATGTTTGAGATTTTCCATCTCCATATTGTAGTTGTTGAGGTGCTTTATCTCCACTAACCCATGTTACTCTCATCTAAATATAGGGCCAAAAAAAAATTATGATTAATATGGTATAATTAACGCGAAACTTAGACTTCATTTATGAAATTATACATTGTTATATGTTATTAACACGAACCAAGGAATTAAAATAAGAAAAATAAACTATTCTAGTTAGACTATATTCTAAATGGTACTTCATCTGTTCTTTTTTACTTGTCAAATTTTTACTTGACACACCTATCAAGAAAATAATAATTGGTATAGTGAGTTTACCATTTTACTGAATAAATTGATAGGGTCTCAAATATATTAACTCACTACAAATTTCAAAGACATTAACTCAATGTTAATAAATTGAGAATATAATTCGATGAAAATTATCCTTCTTTAATTTGTCAAAAATGACAAATAAAAAAGGAAAATCAAATTATGAAATATTTGACACATTGATAAAAACGGAGAAAGTACTAATAGTTTATTAATTATTTCAATTAATTATACTCGATCTAAGGAAGAAACATTTACAAATAAGAGTTCTATATAGTCACATTGTTTATTCTTTCATATATACATGCTCCTTTCATTTCAATTTACATGAACCTATTTAACTAGACATACAATTTAAACAAGAAATGAAAAGAATTTTCGAACTTCTAACTTTAAACATGTCATTATAATGTAAGGTGAACCCTATTTAATTAACAAGACATACAACTTAAACAAGAAATGAAAAAAAAAATTCGAACTTCTGACTTAAAACATGTCATTATAATGTAACGTGAACCCTATTTAACTAGACATACAAATTAAACAAGAAAGGGAAAGATTTTTCGAGCTTCTGACTTTAAACATGTACTCATGATAATGTAACGTGAACCTATTTAACTAGACATACAACTTAAATAAAAAATGAAAAGATTTTTCAAACATCTGACTTTTAAACATGTCATTATAGTGTAACGCAACATTTAAGAGAATAGTAACATTTTGTAACATTTATGCGACTAATAAGGAAAGAGTGTTACGTAAAGAGATGTACTTACAGATGTTGCAGTGGAGTCAATGCTAGAGAGATGTCCATATAAAGGTTGTTTAGGATTAGTGAAGGTTAAATTGTTGTTTGATCTTTTGAGGATACAAGGAGTTGCAAATCCACCAGCAAATAACACAAACTCAATATCTGTCCTAAAATTAACAACATGAAATGAGAGTGAAGCACTACATGTTCTCACTTCACAAATTCCCTTTACATGTTTCTTGCATTCTTTCTTCTTGCAATTTAGATAGCCTGGATCTTTGCTTAAATATTGTGCCTGCATGCATGCATTCATAATATAATAATAATCAATATCGTCTCGACCAACAGGCTAAAGTGTACGCAGATCTTATCACACCTTTATCAACAGTGGCGGAGCCACCTTACAATGAGGGGGTTTACCCGAACCCCTTGCGGAGAATTATATGATTTATACATGGTTAGAATAATTTTTTAGGTACATATAGTAAATGCCGAACTCTCTTTGTATACTTCGTGTGTCTATAGTTTTAGATTTTGAATCCTCTTATTGAAAATCCTAACTCCGACACTATTTAAGGATATATAGAAAGGGGTTGTTTTCGATAGACCAGTGGATCAACATAATTTCCAACGTAATGGTTAAAGTATATATACAATATAAAATTATACGTATACTAAATTACTATTTACATATGGTTAAAATATATAAATAATATAATATTATTGTATAATTTTCTGTTGAAGAAGATTCGACTGAACCTCGACTACGAGATGGCTCCCCGATGACCCCCCTCGGCAAAAAATTACATTGTATATTTAAGATATTTTAAAGAACTTTTGTGTTTATATATTGATTTTGAACATCCTGAATATAAGATTAAAGGTTGATTTAGTGATTTAGGGGTTCAAATCACTACACGCTTTCTTTTCGAACCCCGTTAATGAAAATCCTGGATCCGCCACTGCCCCCGCCCCTTCCTCAATATCTAGTACTCCCTCCGTTTAAAAAAGGATAACCTAGTTTGACTTGGAACGAAGTTTAAGAAAAAAGAGAAGACTTTTTAATATTGTGGTTCTAAATTAAAGTTATGTCAAATGTACCAAAATATCCTTTAATTTGTGGTCTTAAACATGTCACGCGGAAAGTTAAAGTTAAAGTGTTGCCAAAAAAAAAGGGGATCATTCTTTTTGAAATAGACTAAAAAGAAAATAAAGACATTCTTTTTTAAACGGATGGAGTAACGTAATGTTTCATAAATCACAAATGTAAAACAATAATTCTGAAAAAAAAAAAGGTCTACCAAATCAATCATGAAAAAAAAAAAAGTAGTCAATTTGAACATGATAATATAGCTAGACGGTGCCAAATAAAAAATCGGCACAAAGTGTTAGATGCTGAAAGCAAACAATTAGAAAGCTTTGAAGTTACAACCAATCAATATGAAAAAAAATAAAATGTGGAGTCTAACTAAATATTGAAGTTTCAATCAATCAATATTTTCTTTTATTTAATTAATTAATTTTATAAATTTCATAAACAACAAAGAGATTTTAATTCTTAGTAATATAATGTGAATGAAGTTACCATAAAGTTAGTTAAGGAGGCAGTATTGCATGACTTATTTCAATGTGGTACACTTTTGATGGATATATATATATAGGTGTCACCATTTCCCACTACTGTTATTTAATACTACTACAATTAATGGGTATATTCCCACATCTTTATCAGTATTTCCACACACACATCCTTTTTTTCGATGACGTGAATAGGGATGACAGTGAAGTGAGACGAGTTAATAAAAGCCAGCTAGTACATTGCGGTAGGATTCAGGTCGTATGTACATGCATAAAACATTTCAAAAGGAAGTCTCGATATACTTTGTGCGTTTATTTTTATATTTTACTATAAAGTTAGAGTAAAATATGTATTAAGCTTTTAAATTAAAACGAAAGAAGTATATCTAGGACAAAACATTGATTGTGCCCAAACTATTAATTTCTTATTATAAAAATATTATATGATATAACAAGTCGGTGATAAAAAAAAATAAGTAGATACGAGTGTACATGTTAAATGGGGAAGAAACAGTTAGAATTAAATAATGGGGCATCACTAGTGATGTGTATGAAGTGGACAAAGTGGACCAGAGGAATTTACTCGGATAATAAGTATATTTTTTATTTTTAATTTTAAGTGGAGTAAAAAGATGGAAACTTTTCGGGTGATAAATTTCAAAAAAAAAAAAAAAAGAATGAAATTCAAATTATATAAAGTTAGTTGAGGAAGTGGCATTGCATGACTTATTTCAAATTTTCAAATATATTAGTTTATATCATGGTCGATTAGGTTATTTATACTAATTGTGTTACCAAATGATATATCCTATCTTCAAGATTTCAAGATTCACGTGTTACTAAATATTAACGTTTTTTTTAGAGATATATAATGAATGTGATAAAAGATATAATAAAATTATAATCCGTCCAAATTTTAATCAATTATTAATTTGAAACTCTACATAAAGAATAATATTCAACACTATTTTTTCTTTTTTTCTCCGACTCTGATAATCTTTTTTCTAGTCACTTAATATATTTTCAATAATTATTATTCAAATAAGGTACCACTTGAAAGTTGAAATATAATTTTATTAATTATGTTACTTTTTTTTTTTGTTAGAATATATATGTGACGTACCAAGTTACTTGTGCACACACATACCCACACTTGCGTGCATTTTTTTTTATAAGAAAAAATAGCCATCACTTTTAGTTTTCTGTTATACTAAACAAATTTTTTATTAGCTTAAGAGTTATTTATTTTATTAAAATAATCATCGAAGTACAATAAATATAATATTATATTTATAAATATTTTTCTTGTAATGTTAATTATGTACTTATCCTATTTTTGAACGATTCATCTTCTAAAAATCAATAAAACTATATAAACAACTAAAGACACGATTTATCGTCGAGATTTAAGAGAACTAACCTTGACTGGATAATGGCAAAGGAGTGGAAGTTCAGAGAGATCACCAGTCTGTTGATATTGCAAGGCATTAAAGGGGCAACTTGAGGTGCTGAAATATGAGATAATTATAATAAAAACCTAAAGTTAATAAATATTTTAAATGAATAAAAAATAAATATAATAGTATTGTATCATTTCTTCCATTATTCACATGCTTCCTATGTTCTTTTTTTCTTTTTCTTTTTATTAATAATTGAAAACAGCAAAATAATTAGTATACTTTCTATTCCACTTGGTTAAGTATACTTTAAGAAAAAGTAGTCTTTTTCCACCATGTATTCTATCATTTTTTGATATATTTCTAATTTGTAGATAATGGTTTAATAATGACCCACCAAAAAAGGAAAAGAAAAAAAAGGTTATGAATCTCAAATAATCAAATCCCATTGCACTTTAAAGATATTTTTGGAAAAAAAATAACCATAAATAGAAGATAAATAAGAGAAAATGTTTCAATAATTAAAAAAATAAGAAGAAGAAGAAGAAAAAGACATGCATTCGAATATTTTTCCTCAATATTCGGATAATTAAAATATCCTATCATTTTCATTTTTCAATTTAAAATTTTATTTATTGGTCATATAAAAAATATTTACATAGTTATACTAACAAAAACAATAACTATGTCAATACCAGAGACGAATATAGAAAATCAATAAAACTTACGTATAAAAAAACACAAAATTGAAACAAATAATAAAACTCATAATCAATAAAATTCATATAAGAAATTCAAGAAAATGAAAAAAATAGTAAAAACTCATAATGAATATAATTTATATATAAAAGATTAACGAAAATTGAAACGAATAGTAAAACTCATAATCAATAAAATTTATATATAAAGGATTCACGAAAATTAAAATAAATAGTAAAACTCATAATCAATAACACTTTCATGTAAAAAAAATTATGAAAATTAGAAATAAATAGTAAAATTCATAATCGATATAAAAAATTTACGAAAATTACAACAAATAGTAAAACTCATAATCAATAATAACACTTCCATGTAAAAAAATTATGAAAATTGAAATAAATAGTAAAACTCATAATCGATATAAAAAAATTACGAAAATTACAACAAATAGTAAAACTCATAATCGATAACATTTACATGTAAAAATTAAAAAAAAATTGAAACAAATAGTAAATATTCATAATCAATAGTAAAAAAGAATACAAAAAATTGAAATAAATAGTCAAAGACTTAAATTCTGAATCAACGTCTAGTCATTATATAATATATATACTGTCAGCGTATATAAATTAAACTTACTCAGAATACGAAGGCGATATCATGCCAACCCAATCTCCTTTTGAAGGAACCAAAACTCCAGAAATATGAACAGTAACAAAAGATTCATCAGAAAGGGTTAAATTTGAGGCTGTAGTTATACTCAAATACGGGTTCGGGTCGGGGCATTGGGTTAAAATTCTTCGATTCAATATTCGGAATTCGGATATAGCAGTATGGTTAATAAATTCAGAAGTTGAATTTATTACTATATTTGATAAAGAATAATTTGAAGAAGAAAAAGAATGACAAGTGAAGAAAATTATGAAAAATAAAATTGATAATAAAAATTTGAAATAATTAGAGAAAGAAGAAGCCATGGGAGAGAATATTGATGAGGGGAGCTTATTAAATGAAAAAAAATGAAAAGGATGGATATTTATAGGTGTCATGTTGTTATTTTTTCTAAAAATAATAAATAATTTTTTTTCCTTTTTTAATGAGTTTGTGACTTTTGACTTGAGTGTTTTAATATAGTATTGGATTTTTCACATAGTAAGATAAATAGTGTGTTTAATTCATATTTTTAAGAAAGTCAATTGAAAAAAAAAGGGGCTTATTTTAGAGATTTGGAAACTCAAATTGCTATATTAGAATTATTTTTTTTATAAAAGTAAATGATTATTTTAATTATTCTTTTGAGAAAAAAAAATAAAAGTTTGATCAAACAGTTTATTAATTGACATATAGCAAATAGATTAGTTTTCATAGCAAGTATGATATATTTTTGTCTCAAAATAAGTATCAGTTTTAGAAATTTAAGATAAAGATAGTACTAGTTGTTTTTAGTCATATCCTTATATTAAAGATTATTTCTTTTTAATAATATTAAATAACTAATAAATAAAGATAACTTAATAAATCATATTTTTAATGTGTTCGATATGGAGAAAAATACTTTTTTATAAAAAAAAATTAGAAAAATAATAATCTTTTACTTCTTATTTTGTCTACGGTATACAAGCAACAAACACTATAACAAAAATAATCATTAGCGGCATTTAATTCTTAATTGCCGCTAAATATATATTTTTAGCGATAATTGTCACTCCTTGTATATGTCCCTAAAGCCTTTAGCGACATTGGCTCTAATTACACTTAACTAATGCCGGTAAAACTTTAGCACTCTTTATTAATGTTAATATTTAGTGCCACTAAAAATTATTTTTATTATAGTGAAATATCTAATCTTAAAAATATTTATATATATCTAACACAAAATTTATAAAAATAGGTGCAAGTGGGGTGGGATATAACATATCACTTATTTTTCCTACTATATACGTGTGAAAGCATGATGTTGAAATTGAATACTCCTTTGGTATTTTACTGAAAATTAACTAAATCACCTTTGACCCATAATATTTGATATTTTAATATAAATATTCCCTCCATTTAATTTTATTTATTCATTTCAAATTATGTATGTTCCTAAAAAAAATAATGTAATAGTCTTTAAGTCTTGAAAATGAATTTAGAGCATAAATAATTAATATTAAAGATAATCTAGAAAAAGAAAATATTAATATGTTAATTAATACTGACATGTAAAAATAAAAAGATACTTTTAAAATGCTGACCAAATAAAAAATTGAACGAGGGAGTATTTATTATGATAATTGACCTAGTTCCTTTTTTTAATTTTTCTTTTTTTAAAAAAAAAAAAAAGTAGTAGTAGTAGACATTCAATAAAATCATATAAAAATAATAATATATTTCATCTGTATCAATAGTTAATATTCTTTATTATCTGCATCAAAAACATTAAATTTTATCTCCTTTATTTAAAGCAAATCCATTTGGATTTTCTCGTGTTTGATTATTTAATTAAGTAAATAATTTCTTGATATTGATCTTAATAGAATTGTTGGTTTGCAAAAATATTTAAAAAGTAAATATATGAAAGTAAATAACTATGATTAGAATTTTATTTTAATCAATTAAATCTCAACCATTAAATTTAAATTATTACATGTGTCTCTAATTCAAGCTAGAACTTGGGGAAAATGGAGAGAAGAGAAATGGAGAGGAGCCGAATCCAAAAATATTTTATGACTAATGAAAAGGAAAACAATTAAATTGCATTAATGATAAATTAAATAGGAATTTTTAAGGAAACAAAATTGTAAAATAAAAAAGATAAAGTGTCATGTTAATTATTTTTATCTCTTAGTTTTTTTAAAAATAAAAGTTAGACAAGTTAAAATAACTAAACTGGTGTAAGAAAAATTAAACTCAATTATGGAAATACCTAAATTATGAAGATATTAAACTAATTATAAATAATGGGGAAAAAAAAAGAAGTGAAGTATATGAAACTAATTAATATATATTTTGAGTGCATAAAAACATTTCTCTAAATATGCCCTTGCATATCAAATAAAAATAGTGAAACAATATATTAAACTTTAATATTCTTTAAAATGCAAAAATAAAAGTGGTGCACATGAAGATAACATTAGAGTTTTTAAGTTTTATTCCACAAACATAAGTGGAAAGACATAAAATCAACGTTTGGTTTTATGAAGGTTTGTTTCCACCCAATTTCAGGTATTTATGTTGGACCTTAATGTAAAATATTTTCTAATAAAAGTTGAATTTATATTTAAAAATTTTTAATTTAAAATTTTTAATTAATGATAAAAAATTATTTATCACTCTATCACAAATCTTTTAACAAACATTGAAGGTACTATAAAGATTGAGTTAATATATATGAATGAAAAAAAAAATACTTCTTCCGTTTAAAAAAGAATGACCCTATTTTCTTTTTAGTCTGTTTTAAAAAGAATGACTATTTCTTTTTTTGGCAACACTTTAACTTTAACTTTCCACGTGACATGTTTAAGACCACATGATTAAAGGGCATTTTGGTACATTTGACATAACTTTAATTTAGAACCACTAGATTAAAAAGTCTTATTTCTTTTCTTAAACTCCGTTCTAAGTCAAACTAGGTCATCCTTTTTGAAACGGAGGGTGTAAAATTTAAAGGTTGAAATTAATTTATTTCTAGTTTGTCAAGTTGGAGAGAGCTTGTGGAGGTGTCAATTAATCAAGATAGGCCTAATACATTAATTTTTAATTTGAATATGACCTAATTTTTCCTTTTATAAATGAATAATCTTTTACTCATATTCCACCTAATTTTAGAAGTTCAATGAATAATTACAGTTAGATAGGTAGATTTAATTGAATTTAATATCCAGGTGCTTAAAAAAAACAAGTTAATTAAGAACTTCTTGAGAGATTATCTTATCTTATAGGTAACTACTACAACAATAGCTTGCTTATAATAAATTTTAAAGTAATCGAAAATAAACAGTAATCATATATAAAATATGATAGAACATAAATTTTATTGATAAATATTTATGAGTATAGTTTTATTCATTTATGATTCTTCAAATAGAACGTCAGATGGCGATTTTAACAAAGACTATTTAATAACTTAAATCTTTCTATAAATATTTTAAAATTTTGTGGAATTTCAAAATGTGCGTTTAAGAAAATATAACTTCTTATATATAGGTATAAGCTAGAGTTCGTAGCAAAGTAAAATAAAGTTAAGTTGTCTACATATCTAATTCAATTACGAAATCTGTTTAATATAAATATTATTTATTTGAAATTATTCCGAAGATAAGGAATCGTTTGATTCTTGGATAAGTCTGAATATCTTATAATTATGTTTTAAATAATATCTTTATCAAATAAAATAAAATTTTAATTTCGATCTTAATATAAATTTGAAATAATTTAATCCGCAAATCAAACGTAATCGCAACTATGGGCGATATAACATAAGGAGATTGTATTAGTTTCCCTTGTTGGTTATGCTGATGCTAGATTTTTATTCCCTTTCGGCTGATAATAACTAAAATAACAATTTTTGTCTCTTTTTAATTTCTTCTTTTAATAGGGAAATAATATAATTAAGAAATATGTAGAATTAATTTTTTTAGCTTTTTAAAACTAAATTAACAAGGAACATCTAACTATATTAATATAGAAATAATCGTAACATTTCATTTTACTTAAGTCACTTTTCTCTAACCTATACGTAGACTTAATTAATTTTTTAAAGTACACGAATTATTTTACTCCAATTAGTTTATACTTTTCTCCTATTTTTAAATTCCAAAATCTATTTTAAAGTGAGAGTAATTTTTTTAATTATATTTATTTCAAATTATATGGATATTAATGAGATCCAATACCTCTCTTTATTTATTTACTCTTTTCATTTTATTTATATGACGATATTTAATTGAGCATAAAATTAAATTGAAAAATAGTTACTAATTAATAGCATTGATTTGGGGAATTACTTAATTTGGTGTCAAAACATTTTACTATAGTATAGTAATATGAAAACAAGTTTGCTATTGCATACAACTCAACTATTTTACGAGTATATACTATCTTTCATCAATACAAATATCACGTCATAACTCTATTATTCCTAAATTAGATAAATAAATGAAAGACAACCATCCTTCTTTTTTCCTGTCGAGATTTCAATCCAGATTTTCTAAAATAAATTGTCTCACTCTTTTATTATATTTATATACACTAATTTAACATAAGTATTTTTTCCTTATGTTTCGTGTCAATCGATAAAATAGTTAGGTAATTGTTTTATCATATTTCTAGCACTTCAAGAACATCAATTATTTAAGGGTTGTTTTTATTATACTTTACAATCGTCATGAGCATTTATTTTTTTACCAATTTTCTTATATTCAAGGAATTCCACCAGCTTCACATTAGCTATTAATTATATATATTCAGAGGCGAAGCCAGAATTTTAAATAAGAGGATTCATAATCTGTAGAAATAGATAGCTGAAGGGGGTTCGACATCTACTATATATACATATAAACTTATTTTAACCATGTATAGATAATATAATTGTCCGCCAAAGGAGGTTCGAATGAATTCCCTTAATGCAATATAGCTCCGTCCCCGATCACATTGATTTAAGGTTATAATATTACTTAATTAGGTTAAACTCAAAACATTGTACAGTTGTGGGAAAACAATCTTGTTATTTTCTCCATGATTAGATGTCATGAGCTGTGTAACAAAATTCCAATACATATCTATTATGCTTTGACTAATTGGTTCAAAAATTTAGTGCTTCATCCATTAATACTTCTATAATATTTTAGATACATGTTATACGTTTACTTTTACGTGTTCATACTAAATTTTTATATATTCCTTTTTTAAAAAAAACATGTGATTTTGACTTGATAAAAAAAATTTAAAAGAAAGATTTTCAAAATTTGTAATTTAGTATACGTATTGCTTATTTGTGTAGCTATAAATTATTTTATCAAGAATAAAAAAAAAAGATTATAGAGTCCTACTATTTCTAATTATATAAATGTGACCTTTTTTTGAGACAAACTACTAAAAATATATGTCACGTATATATTAAAACGGAATGAGTAATAAATTAAGTGCATATTTTACTGTGATATCAATAATAATTACAGTATAATCTCAAATGAATGTAATATTAAAGGTAAAACAACAACTACATAATTAATAAAATTTCAAAAATGAAATTTCTAAATTTGGGGACTAAAAATAATAGTATAGTACACGTATCTTATTCCCTATCCATGAAGGTAAGGATATTGTTTTTAAAGAACCCTCAACGCAAATTAAAATATATAGTTATGGAAAAAAAACGATAATAAAGAAATATAACAACTCATGAGAAAAGCAATATAGAACATTCAAGAAGAAAGAACAATAAAATAATGTCATACATTAAAAACTATAAACAACAGATGATGATAAATATATATGAAAAGCAAAAAACTACGAAAACAAAGCTAATACTATAATATACGGGTAGTTCATTTTACTTAACTTTAATTAATTAACATGTGTTTTACTTCACTAAATCATATGATAACAAAAATTGAATTAATTCGATATAAACATCCCATGCAGATAAATTTTTTTGTACAATAAACACAACCATACTTAAGCCCGTCGAAAAGCATTAAGAAGTAAAAGAAAAAAAGATCTATTGATATGATAATATAGATGTAAAAAGATATTAGCATAATGAGCAAATAAAAATGAACCGAAGAAGTGCATAGTGTATATATATAATATATATTGCTATGACCCTGATTAAGTAAAGATACACACTGATCAGTACAATAATCTCAAGGGACAAAAGAACTATACTTCTTTTCTAAACTATGAATTTTACTAACGATGTTCACCATTTAAATTCGCTCCAACAACAAAGAATATTAAAAAAATTGCAAAAGTAAAAATGAAACAAAAAACTAATCAAAGAAATCACTTTTCTAATTAACATTCATTAGGCTTCTCTCTTTGGAAGCACGTATCCAAAACATTTATGTGTTATAAATCCCTTTGGTCAAAAAACTAGTGATAGATGGTGATTTGCAGAGCTTTCACGATTTTATATTTATCATTTTAATAAATGGAGAGAAAAGATCTTTTTTCTACAACCAAAAAACCAAACAAATATAAATCGACATAATCTAACGATACACCCAATATCAGTGATACATATTCCCGTCCAAAGAAGACTCCCTATGATACAAACCTTCTTTCTTTCATTTTATCAATAAATGATTCCCTTAATTTATTCATCTAGTTTCACAAAAAGTTATTACTTGTTCTATTTTAATTTATGTGACCCAATTTATAGCGTGAGTGATAAACTAATCAATTTTCTATGTGAATTAAAATATGTAATCTTCATTTTAAAATAAATCAAATTTATATATATTAAAAAGACACTAAAAAGTATACTAAGTTACCATAATTAACAATCAAGGTATTAGAAACATATTTGAATAAAAGAAAGTTCTTTTTGACTTTCCATATATAACTAGCCAATTTATCTAACAGTTTTAATAGAAATTAATATGAAAAAAGTTAATAGTTTCCTTAATGATAAAAAGATATTAGGAAACCTTTTTTTTCTTTTTTTTTTTACGTGTGGCGGTGGGTTGGATCCAAATTTTGTTAAACATATGATACCCTATTAAAATGTGATTTGATGCTACAGTGTCACCAATATATTTTAGGGTTACAACTTAGAACAAACATTGATCAATCATGGTGCGTATAGATTTAGAGAATATGTTTAGGAATCAATTCTCAATAAAGAATATTTTCAATTGGATTGAATTTGAGATTGCTGTTGTTGAAGCGTAGAGATAGGAGAAGATTTTCCGATTCCAAGTATTAGTATATTATTGACGAATTTTTAGTTTAGTTACTCCACTTCCCTTTTGTGTACTCAAAATCATTTTGACATAAATAATAGTGAGCGTTACAATTTCACAAATATAATGTTGTTGTGTTTCATACTTAATAGTTTAGTTTATGTGGCGGAATCTCTCCCTAGTTTAGAGTTGATATGAACTTTGGTTCGACGAAATTTAAAATTCCAAAAACAATAGAATATACACATACACATACCTTATTCCTGGAATCCATGGAGGTAGAGAAGTTGTTTTAAAAGAGTCCTCAACGCAAATCAAAATAGTTATGAAAAAAAAAACGACATTCACAACTAGTATAAAGTATTTAAGAAACAACAAATCGATAATACAAATCAAAAGCATAAAACTACGAAAACAAAGCTAAATACTGCAATAGACACGACCAAACTTAAACCCGTTGAAAAGCATTCACAAGTAAAACAAAAAAAAAAGCAAAAAAGAAAATCTATGGATGTGTTAAAATAGGTGTACAAAAATTAAGCATAATGAGCAAATAAAGATGGACAGAAGCACCACAAACTTTAGCATGTATACTTGCTACGACTTGATTAAGTAAAAAGATAAGAAGCTGATCAGGACAATAATCTCAAGGGACAAAATAACTATACTACTTCCCAAAACAAGTTAGATCGACTCTATGACTTCGCTCCATCAGCAGAGAGTATAAAAAGACACAAAAGGAAAAATGGCACAGTAAACTGATCAACAAAACATCTTTATCCATGTACTTAGTATATCAATATACAGTTTTAAAACCCAATCTTTGAAGGAACTTGTCTATCTATGCCACTAAGCATATAGTTAAGGCAGAATGGAGAGCTATCAATAGCAGAAAGAAACAAAAACAACAGAGCCTATAATTGCAGAACTGCTGTGTTTTGAAAACCATAAATACTTGAAATCAAACCTTTTCCAAAGCATGGATAAGCCACAGTTCATGTTGAAGTTGCTACAAAAGCCGGTGCCAAAGAATTATGTCCAAAGGAAAGGAAAATCAAAACTCCCTCTCTACAAGCCAAAACACTGTCCTGTTGTCCTCTACTTCCTACTGCTGCAGCATCACTTTTTTGAACCTTTGGAAGTCATAGCTACAAGCTTTTGACCACCTCCATTTCGCCAAACACCACGCATAGGCAAACTGTCAGGGTTACTTTGGTCATCTGATGTCTCTTTTCGATCTGGGTCGGATTCCAGATCAGGGTTTGAACTATTGAGATTCAGAAGTGTTTCAACAGATCCATCACCTAAGCGAACTCTGTGAAACTTTGAGGTTTTCTTCCGCTGCTTGCCTTTCCCATCATTATTCCCCGGCCTGTGATTTGACTCATCTTTAGCAGACAAGTCATTCTGGCGGGCATCCAGCTTTAAAGACTTGCCTCGGGAGTTCAATTCTTCCTCGGATTCATTCGGAGTCAATTTTGATTTACCTTTAGCAGACCGATAACCATCTCTTGACAAAACTTCCACATCATCTTCGGGAATCTTATGGCTAGACTGCAATTTCCTCACAGTACTTAAAATGTTATCTGCCACATTATCCTTTGAAGCAACACTTCCAGCATCTATTGACTTGCCTTTACCATTCTTTGAACTTCTACCATCTTTCAAGCGATTGATACCACTTTGACGATTCTGTATAGGGACAGTGCCTCCTAAATTAGCATTATAGGTGTCAATTAATGCTTTTTGCCTCTCAGCATCAGGGCATAGTCTAGCCAACTCAAGAACGAGATGTGACAAGCCAAACTGCGCGGCATATGCCAGATATGTCTCAGCATCAATTAAACCTTGACGATATTCCGCAGAGATGTCCTTAAATGCAGTGAATTTGTCTTGATCAAAATCTAGAGCAATATGCATCCTTTCTACCAAAGATTTATTTGCGGTTTGAACATCTTCCACATTTGTAACTGCCTGCTGGCCACTTGCAGGAAGTTTGCGAGTCTGCGCAGCAGAGACTGGAGGAAAATCAGTAGTAGAAGAGTCAAAAGACCCACTCTGAACAAGGTTTGGGGCTGACGAGGAATGGCTAATTCGATTGCTGTGTGCCCAATTCCTGGATGAACCAACGGAGCTAGAAGATGATTCATGTGCTAGTGAAGATCGAGAAGCAACAGAGTTCAAATAACTAGATGATGGAGGTCCATCTGCTGCTGTTGACGTTTTAACCTGACTAGAGCCTGATGCTGATCCAAAAGCACTATTAACAGCAGGCCAAGCTTGTTCACGGGTGATTACTGGTGCAGAAGGTTTGTTCGCGACTGCCTTACTATGCCTGGAATTAGATGATGATCCAGAAGTACTACTTATCACAGGCCAGGCAGGCTGATGACCAATTACCGGTGGTGAGTGACCAGTTGTTGCTGGCCATGCAGGAGATGAATTAGGAAGCTTTGTACTTTTGCTTTGCTTTCGGCGTAGACGTGATGCCATAGTGTTCATGGGTGCATCAGACTGAGGTCTTGGTTGACTATTAACAGGAGGCGCAGCAAGGGGAGGAAATGAAGATTCTTCAAGCTGAGAATTTCTGGAAATTTGAGATACAGCTTGTAGATATCTTGAAGCTGGCTCAGAATCAGTAGTCAAAGAATCAAACGGTTGAACAAGGAGATCATCATCATCTGTTACCGTTTGATCAGGAACTACCCTCCTACTGCTTGATGTATCATGCAGTCTTCCATCTGCATTAGCGGTCTCTAAACTGGCTTGAATGGCCATGGATAGTTCACTCTCAGCATTATCACGCCTAAATGATTGTCCCCTTCCACGACGATTAACCTGTTCACTACTACGGCGATATCGGAAACTTGTTGGTATCTGTATGAGAAGAAAACATAAATCATTTCTAACTACCACGACTCCAACATAGCGCTAGGAATGAAATGTCAGGATATACACAACGGGAACAACTAATGAATGAGGCACCATGAGCGCATCTTCCCTGGTGGCTTTAGGAGAAGATTGTTTTTAATTCCTTATTCAAGAACAGAGTTGAGACTTGCCTGCAAAGCAGCACTGCGTTGAGAACGCGACATACGACCTCCATGCTCGAGAGTATTGTGCCTCTGAAAATGAGAACAGGAAAATAAAACATTGAAAGAAATCTACTACAGGAAAGTTACACACCTCTGCCCATGAAAACTATGAAATAACATGAAAGTAATAACTTGAATCTGCATGAATATATGTTTTATGTACAGCCATTCATAATTTGCACCAGACCAACAAATCCTACCTTCAACTCAGCTTCAGACTGGAAAACAATAAACTTTTTCGCAAGACAGCTCCCGTCTTCACATAAGAAATGATCTCTGCGGAAGTGGATCTGAAATGAAAAAGAAACACCATCTTTAATTGGCATCAAAAGCACCACTAAAAGGAGTCGGAAAGCTTCAGATGATATAGCACAGTAAGACCACCTCTAGGTCATCATAATTCTTGTAGTATTCGTATTGTCCAGGGTGCTGCCTGCATGAATTCAATGGATGAAACAACCGTGAGCTTTAACTGATCGATGATAACCAACTTATGACATGTTATTGGACACATAAAACCATACCTCTGGCACATGTGACAAGTATAATGTTCAGTCGACATGTGAGAATACAACTCATTATCACCATAAAATGGGGTCCTACAGAATTCACAAAGAGGATGACCCATGAATCCACCTCTTTCACTTTCAGTACCATCAACCTCAGAGTCACCTGTGTGTATATGCTGATTCAGCTGAGCCCTTGTGTACAGTTTCTGCTCACAGATAAATATCTGATTGACAAATAAGCAACCAATCAGATCAATATGTTGCTAACAAGATTGATATGCATGCATTGATGTTATCATTACTAGTAATACAGAATCTGTAAAGTCTCATAACACAATTTTACTAGGCGACACAGTTTCAGTATGCAATTAAATCCAATCCATACGACCAAAATATCAAGACTAAGATGTTCTTCCCTAATCCAGTCAAATGACCCTTCCCATTGTTATAGACAAAGGTGCTTTCTTTTTTTCTTTTTGTTCCCTTTTCTTTTGGGGGAGGGCAGAGAAACCATATCCTTCTTTATCAACAGAGAGCACTCGTAAGTTTCAGTTGTCAAGCAATGAAACTGCAATGCGAAAGAAAGACTAAGCGGAGCAGATAGACTAGATGTTGAATAGCATCCATGGGGGGTAAAAGAACCATTCAATTCTGCAGTCGAGTTTGTGTATTTCATCTTTGATAGCAAGATTATGAACAAGGCAGTAGTGAGGGGGGTGATTGAGGGGCTTCATCACTAGGTTCTGAATATATTTATATTTATATTAAATAAGTGTCAGAACAATCAGGCAGCCAAAGCGGAAGATCATCAGATCGATTTCCCATACTATAACTTAAATGGAATTTTAACCTTACCCTTATCAGAAAAAAAAAACTTCTATGGAATTACCCTTGAACTTAGCTTACTACTTTACTAGGGCTAGGTGGTAATTAATCTGTTTACTGAGAGTGCTGCCAGGGAGTGGACTTGTAGTTTGTTCATTTTTTAGAAAAAAGACTATGTCCAGATGTCCCAACAAGTGAAATACTAGCGACTATTTTCAGCATTTATTGCTAGCATATACAGGAAATAGGGCAGGGAAACTTTACAAGACCTAAAATTCAGGAGGAGTGGGGAAAGAGCTCAACAGTTAGGTAGTGTTACTCAACTGCTGAATAGACAATCATGTATGGTTATCTACTTTGTGTATGCATCATGTAAGTATGATTATTCCCTCTCACATAAGCAAAATATTTATTATATCAAAAAATATGCAACAAATGAAAGCTAAATCAGATATTGCAGAAAATAACCTTTCTTCCTTCCAAACATAAGCTGCACATGTGCAACTTGTGCTTATGGAACAGGTGTCCTTTTAACTGATCAATATTTTTGAACCTTGCTCTTCTCTTCACTCCATCAACATCCGGCCCCTCCATCTTATCACACACACTACAAGAAAGCCTGCACATTGCCAGGATCATCTTGTAATGGTCAAAATCATCAAAGAAAGCCTGGGTGTCCTCATGATACCAATAAGAACCACTTTTGCCTTGTTTTGGTTCAAATGGAAATACTGAAAAGTCACCAATCATATTTGTATAATCCCCTAGAGCCTGCCACACAGAAAAGGGGGGAAATAATAAGAAACTCACAACCATGGATCTTCAGTCTTAAAACCAAAATGATGAAATACTGTGATTGCTTCTACATAAATTTTGGTTGAACATCATCTCAATAAATGTACATTCATATTTATAAGCAGGCAGACTAAATACACAAAGCATGAGAAGATCATCAATTATCAAAAAAAAATGCATAGAGATCACTCCTTCAAATACAAGAGTAGCAATTCAATACAATGCCAGTCCAATTATCCGGTAAAATCTGGATTGATCAACCTAGTCCACAAATAACAAACTAAATAATCATAACATCGGTCTACAAAAACACAGATTTATTGGGGTTTTGAGATTGCAAACTTAAATACAGCTCCTACATCCATAAATGGCGATTTCACAAGTCATCACCAATGTCGAAACTTAGATATAAAACATCAGTCCAATTTATGAAAATGCTCAAACTATTAGGTTAAATCTAAACTAGCACAATCAAATGTAAATAACTCTTACGATCTAATAGATCAATCAAACGAAGATTAGAGTGGGAACCTTGGTGACAAAGACAACATCAGCCTCAGTTTTGCAAATACAACATCGTCGATCATCGCAGATGAATCGACGACGAGCAACACAGGTAGAGCAAACATCTTTGTGACCGCAAGCTCCATAAGCAACCCATTCAAGGGTTTCAGCACAGACTGCACAGCTATCATCCATGGATTAACAAGATTTTGATCTAGGGTTTCTTCGAAGGAAGAATTTGTACACCTCAAGGGTCTCGCGCCGATGCAAAGTGAATTTGCCCTTTTTAGGGTTCCGACTTCGTTCTTCTCGGGACAAGTATACACCGCTTCGTTTTTCTTGTTTTTATTTATTCTCTCTTCATTCTCCTAATTTTGACCAAATAAAATTAAATTAAAAATTAATTAGAAAACTCTAACATAAATATTTTATTTTTAAGCTTAATACTAGACAAGCGTTTAAAATTAATACGATATTTTATTTTACGGTATAAATTTATTAATATCTTGTAATATCAATTAAATTTTTATTTAATAGATATTTTTTATTGATGTAACTAAGCGCGTGCTTCGCACAACTTTTAAAAAGCGTGAAAAATAACTTAAAATTAGGTTAATATGGGTTTAATGGGTAAATTTAATGTGTTAGGGCTAGTTAGAGTACGAAAGAAAGGGAGGTATGACTAATTTTTTTTTGACTATTTGTTTGATAAAAATCGTGTGTAATTTGTACAGTTTTTAGAAGTGTGAACTATTCTGAATTATGTTAATATGGATCAAATGAGGCGTTGGATACATTAGAAATTATTAAATTATGAAATAGAAAAAAAATTATACATTTAATTCGTTTGATAAGTTGTTATAAACTTTTTAAATATACGTAATTTTAATAGTATAAAATTTTCGATAGGACAAACTCTGAAATTTATATTAGTACAAATTTTCAATAGGTCAACTATAAAATAAAGTACGTAATTCAAAAAAAATATTTTAACTTTAACATGCATTAAGCTTCTTTTATTTTTCTTTCTTTCCTTTTGTTGTTAACAATAAGGATGCATTCAAGGAGTGCTTCATTTGGGTCATAAAAGAGATCTAATTTCTTGAAAATTTTATATCATATTGTTCGTGATAAATGTTTTACATTATTGAAAAATAAGTGTAATAAAAATAACCAGAAGAAAAATATTTTTATTAATGAATTTTTATGAGTATAATTTTATTTTTTTCCTCATAATATTTCTATGTAATTCGAAGATTAATTGTAGTATATTTCTTGAATATAGAATAATTCAAATCTCCTTAAAATGTGTTTCATTTCTGAAAACGTCGAAAAACACTTTATTTTGAATTGATCTCAAAAAAAACTTTGTTGATTATTTTTTCAAAGAACCATATAATGCATCTACGAAATATTCATTTTTCTAAATTTTTTTTAATTAGCTCATAAGTTAAAAGGGAATTTTTTTTAATAGTTCATGGCTTTAAGAGAACAATATTAGTAAGTATCGCCTTCGTACTAACAAAGTAATTTAACTATCGTAAGTAATAGTATTATTTTAAAAAAATTGAAGAAAAACATAAAAGGGACGATAAATTTAGATTTGCTTTCTCATTAGCTTTACAATTTTATTTATATGTGAACGATAAGCTCTCAAACCCTAACCCTAACTTTAAAAAAATTGAAAAAAATACATAAAAGGGACGATAATATTTAGATTTGCTTTCTTATTAGCTTTACAATTTTATTTATATGTGAACGATAAGCTCTCAACCCCTAACCCTAACTTATTAAGTTTATAAATGCATGTATTTATTTCATTGTATATAGTTGCCACATATACATAAATACCTTATCAATATGGTCTGTTATGGTATACTATATATTTCCTATATATAATAAGAGTCTAGGGAGAGGAGCTTAGGGTCGTGCTGCTTGCCGACCAGAAGCCCCTCATCCCTTCTTAAAACTAAAAATGGCTGCTACATGACCTTTATTTTTTATTTTATTTTACCACTAATGTGGACCCCTTGTTTGTCCCTACTTTCAATCTTTCTTTTCATTTTTCAACTGTAATTTCTAATTTTTTTCTTTTTATTTGTTTCTCACAACTTATTGCTCTTTAATTTTCTCACTTTGTTTAGTTTTTGGCAAATTAAATTGTTGAATCTAATTATTGCATTTATTATATTTTAACTATAAAATATATTAGAGGCACAATTTCTTTTTCTAAAAAATATAGTTATGTCATTTTTCAATTTTTATTTTTAATTCAATCGTTTTATCGTATATTTTCTCCGTTCACTTTAATTGTTGTGATTTTCTTTTTTAATTCAACTTCAATTAACATTTTATGATGTATTTTTTTTTATCATATTGAAATAAAAATTTTGCAATCTATATTATTTTTCGTGTAGGTTTTGAATATCTAAATTTTTTGTTCAAAATATAGAATTAATGTGACATAGTAGTAATTGGTACAATTATCGACTTCAATTAGTACATTCGATCCTAAATTCTTCAGATATCAATCTTGTGAATGTCAATTTTTATTTGCTAACAAAAATTTAGTTGTCTCTCCAAATTCTATTGTTCCTCATTTACTAAAAAAGTAACATATATTATTTGAAAATGACCTAAAAATCACAAAAATTATCAATTTAAAATATTTAGGACACACATAAAAAAAATGGTTAACTCTTGAACACAGAAAGTAGCATATGTTATTAAAAACTCAAATAAAAAATACTATAAATTAAAAATTGATATCTTAAAATATTCACACGACAAAAGAAAAATTATTTGTACTGCTTCTGTCACATAAATTAGGATTTAGATGGTTTTAAAATTTTATTTTTGATTATACATTATAAACTAACCAAATAAGTTTATTTTTACTTAAATTTAAAAAAATTTATTTCATTTCTACCCTCAACTTCATCGCTATCTTTATTTTGTATTTAACAATAATATAACTTTTATTTATATTGGGCCGGGCAACGCCGGCCTTTGTTTACTAGTCATTCTTTATAAGTGTGGGTTTTCCTTCGACGAAAACCACTAAAAGCCGCCACGTAACACAATAAATTAACCCCCCAATTTGTTCTATTACAAAAAAAATTCTATGTCATTTCTCTGTTTTAGTTGGATTCTTTCTCCAGAAACTCTTAAAAAAAAGGGTCCATTTTTATGTTTCTTTGTTTTCGTTGGATGTGTTTTTTTGTTGACACGTATTTGTTGCTTCCATTTACAGCTTCCACGTATTGCTTGTTCCTGCGCCTACATTTATTATTCTAACTAATACTGATGTAAAAAAAAAGTAATATGTGCAGCCTCTTTCCATTGCCTTGGGAAACCAACAAATTGTTCATCTTCTACGTTAACAAAGATACTAACAGAAGTATGCCCCCTCTCTCTGCCGTGCTTATTTTGCTGTCTTTCTGCTTGCGTTGATGTGTATGCTTTTGTGTTTGTTTCGTTGATTTATGTTTAGCTCGATGTTCTATTCAGCCATAGTTGTAGGCTTTTTCTATTTGGTTTGTTGGGTCGATGTTGTGTTCAGCCACACCTGCAAATTTTTCCATGTTTTCTCTGTTTGCTTTGTTCGTTTTCCCTAATTTTGGCCAAGGGATTTCATATGTCTTTTCTCTATGTTTCCGTTGATACTCAATAGGAGGAAATCCATGCAGTATTGCTATAGTTTTTCATTTGTTTATCTGGGCTGTTTCCACACTTCTCCTTTTGCCTGTACCATCTTTGAAGAACTCAGAAGATACAAAAATTAATTTTAAAAGAGGCTAATTAACTTTCAGTTCATATACATATTCGGAAAAAAATGTCATTTGGGAGTTTTTGTGTGGAATGTGAGCTGCAAAAGTTCCTTACTCGGTACCCTGAACTTGCTTCGTATTTCAATTGGGCTGCTTCTTAAACAAGCTGCTGAAAAATTTATAAATTTGACTGTTTGTTGTGTTAGATATCTTCTAATTTTTACATCAGTTGCATTTTGATAATTTTATATCATCTCGACTTCATAATTGGTGGACAAATAAATGATCGAGCTATAAAAATGTAATCACGTCCTGCGTTTAGGAGAAACTTTCAACGTGCTAGCAAAAGTTGCCTGCTCAACATTTTCTCTATTCATCTGCTTGAACATTTTGCGTACTTCCTCATGAAAATCATTCTGAACATATACTGAGATTATGGCTGTCCATGGAACAGAGTTTCTGTAGGCATGTATCCCTTTGGTATGGAATACTTTATTTTGAGTCAAGAGTCTTTCTAAAACAATCTCTCTATTCCCACGAAAAAGTGATAACATTTGCGTACATTCCATTTAGGGGTCAATGGCGAATTTAAATTTAGTGAATTGAAAGAATAGATATGTAAAATCAGATTAGAATAAAAAAAAGGCTCACTCTTTGACCTTTCTCATTGTCTCTAGCAAAATTAGAATATAAGAATAATCACTAAGCATGTTAATAAACTTAACTAAGTTAATCTTTGCTCAGTAAAATATAAAATAAAACAAAAAGTTCTGTTGGCATCCTAAAAATTTTCGCACTTTGGATACATGTCAACAAAAGGTATTTCCTACCTGTACTTCTGAAATAGCTGTTGTCACCACTGCCTGTGCCTGGGTTTGTCTTCCCATTGTTAAATTTAGTTCTGCTGCAGCTACGCTCAACATTGTGACAAAAGGAAAATTAATAACTCTTTCATTTGCGGAGAAAACTAGAGTAGTCCAGCTGAAACAACCACAACATCTTCTTCGTGGAAATCTTTCATGTATTAGTCACATTCATGTTCGCCCCTAACATAGGACTGTTATTTGCACTTTTACCACACACGTGCTTTACAATATATGCTCCACTCTTACTACACAGTCATTTGGCCTTTACGTTAAGCAGAGTGTACACACGAATACAATCCTCGCTTCAATCTTTCCCTATGTATAGTTTTATCTTGCCTAATACGTTGCGTGCTTGGTACAACTTCTGTAGGATTTGGAACTGAAGTTTCTCCAGGTGCTGAAATAGAGAACAAGAGAACAAACTTTTCGCTACTAAATGTGAGTTTCTAAGTTTTCTTACTCTATAGATTCTCACCTCTACTGTTGTTTTGCTATGCTCTTCCCTCTACATTGTACTATATCATTTCTTGTACACTGATTGTACTTCAACACTAAGATATTACCTTGAATAAAAGAACGTTGCGAAATATAAGTGATCAGATGTCTAGCACTAAACGGAAAATGAACGGAACTCTGCCTGAACAAACTGGTGGTACGAAAAAGGATGCTAAAAATTTTAAAAATAGAATTTCTTACCAACAAATGCCAACGGAGAAAAAAATGGCTCTTCTAGCACGACGCCGGGCAGAATATTCTGCTCGAACGCATACTCTTTCCCAAAATGTTCTTGCTGTCAATTCTAAGGGGACTAACTCTGGCCGTCAAAGTACAATTTCAATGTACCCTACTGAGTTCCTTCAAAATAAACCTCCAACTGCTACTTCGGGATCTCAATGCGAGGGCATCTACGAAATAGGTTAGCACCAATTAAAGTTGCTCATACATAATAAGTGAATAGTTGCCTTATATACATTATACTTACATATAATGTTGCAGGATCAACATCAAATACCTGCAATGACCATTCTACTTTGTACCAACTAAGGCCACCTATCAGAGGTTGATTTGTATTTGTTGTACTATCCTTAGCATACTTCTTCCATTTGTCTCTTTCTAAATTGTCCTTCCATTGTGCAGAACATGACCTAGCAGGAGTAAGTTGTTCTAATCTAAATACATTGCCGTGTAGTCCCACTGTTTTAAAGAAAGCTACAAATTGCAAATTCTGTACAGCCAGAAGATTTCAATATGAATCTCCTGGCTTCTGCTGTAGTAATGGGTCTATAAAATTAGTTTCCCATAAATTACCTCCCGCATTAAAAAGTCTTTACTTTGGAACTAATGAAGAATCAAATCATTTTCGTACTTATATAAGAACATATAATAATATGTTTGCTTTTACCTCACTTGGAGTCAAATATGATAAAGAGTTGGCAAAAAGAAATCAAGGTATATACACATTTAAAGTTCAAGGACAAATGCATCATTTCATAAATAGTCTTCTTCCCACAAATAATGAAATAAGAAATTTACAAATCTACTTTTATGACAATGATGCCGACGTTATTAATGAAATGTTATTCTCTGAAAATCTTAAACGATCAGTTATTGCAAAATTGGTTGAAATTCTAAAGATTAATCCATACTCTATGTTTCTGAAATCATTAACAAGCATTCCAAACTTGCCCAATTTCTGCATTGCACTTAATTTTGTATGACAAGTAATAACATTTTTAACATACAATCACAGGTGTCGATTTAATGTAAACCTGGAAGACAACTCAGGTACAACAACGGGGATAATTATGAACAAAGAGGGAGAAAAATTGTTATCCCTGATTGCGGAAGAAATATACGAAAGAACTTTCAGTCAGGTATAAATTTCTAACTAAATAAATAATATACATATGATTCTTACATAAGTAAACTGATTAACATGATTTCATAAATAACCATTTTACTATCCAAGAGCGATTGTCCCCCTATAAAGGATCACACAAGCTTTATCAACAAGATATTTTCTATTCGGGCAAAAAAGGCATTTACACGTGCTCCGAATTCAACTGCTGCAAAACTATACATCCAGTCGTGCATCGAAAAAGAACATACACCGCATCCTCCTACCGCAACAAGCGAAATCAATATCCCCGAAACAAGCAAACGAAAGCAACAGACTGAACCAGAACATACAAGTAAACATGCAGAATCATCAGTAAGGATGAAGCAGAAGTTGGAGCCACCAACCCCGGAAAAACCAAACTAAAGGTCATTCTCACTTCTAATTCATTATTCAACCAATATTTCTCCAACATACTAACCAAACATCTTCTGTCCAAATAATTTTTATAGTTGATCCAAGCTTTTTGACAACTACTTTTTACCTCTGTACATAAATGGTAAGTGCAGCTCCATTTGTCCTACATCTCTTATTTATATTTTAATCCCTGCATAATGGACTTATTTTTCATATATTTTGTTTAGAACTTAATGCTATTTAGGATCTGTTTCATCAACAGCTAAGAATAAGGGGATTGTTGCACCCTTTTAATTTTGCATTCTATAACTAATCCTTCAGCTTCATATCTTTTATTTCTAAAAGGATGATGTCGTATTTATTCCTTACAGGAAATACAAAGCTTGCACACTTTTGCAAATCTCATCAGCTCCATCAGTTGCCCACCGCTTTGTACAGTTTTTGCTTTGCCAGTTAAAGCTTTTTGCCTGAACTCCATTCTGAATCCAACTTCAACGGTGTAACACGCAACTGCACCACTAACATCTGTTTTCCCTCTTCTCTTTGCAAGCTTGCTGTATAACCTTGCACAAAAGTAATGTAATATATTTCAAACATGACGGTGTCTTCTTTAAATTCGTCCGTACAACACTGATACAACATTCGCCCGTGCCTTGCACGGGCACCAACACCCTAGTCCTTTTATATAAGTGTTGGTTCTTCAATACTATCAAACCAATCAAAAAACATTACGTTCAGCCAATTAAAAAAAAAAAGTGTTGGTTCTTCAATTAAAAAAAATTACGTGCAGCCAATTTGTTTGCCAGGGTGTATCCGTCATTTTGCTTTCTCACAATTGGGATGCTTATCCTTCATTTTCCTTTCTGTTCTTTTAGCTGGGAATTGGGATACTTATCCTTTTATCCTCCTTTTATATACTTTATATATATATATATATATATATATATATATATATATTATATTCCCAACATGAGTAATTGCTTTCCGCGTGTTTCGACCCCACGTGAATGAATCCACGTGTTCTGCGCTGGATCTTCTCCAGCTTTGCTTTGCTGTTTCAATGTTCATATTAATTAAACAAAATTAAGGTATTTCTTCCCTAAAATACTTGCAACGACAACACTTCCATACAGAACACAAAGGTACATGCTCTTTTCTCCTCTTTTCATCTGCAAGTTGTTGTTTGTCTCTATTTCTTCACAGCAAAAATTTATCTGTACATGCTCTTTTCTCCTCTCTTCATCTGCAAGTTGTTCTTCTGCCTTTATTTCTTCACAACAAAAATTTGTCTGCTGCTATTTCTTTGGTCCAAATGACAAATAATTACTATAACTTTGTTGTTCTGCCTCTATTTCTTCACAACAAAAATTTGTCCGCTTCTATTTTTACGCTTCAGATGACAAATAACGATTTTAACTTTGTTGTTCTGCTTCTATTTCTTGACAACAAAAATTTCTCTGCTTCTAATTTTTTTGTTCAGATGTTCTGCTTCTATTTTTACGCTTCAGATGACAAATAACTATTTTAACTTTGTTGTTCTGCGTCTATTTCCTGACAACAAAAATCTGTCTGCTTCTAATTTTTTTGTTCAGATGACATATAACTACTTTAACTTTCTCAGGATTTTCGAGCTCAACTTTGTCTGCCTCAAATAAGACAGAATAAACACCCTTACGTGGTTTCCGCTTCCTTCTTTGCACTTAGTTATATTACATCTTATTGTTTGACTGTTATTATATGCTATTTTAAATTGTTTGCTGCACATCTTACTGTTTTCACTGTATGCTATTTAAATATATATGTTTGAGTTTCTCTACCAAATTAAACAAGTATTTTGTATGTTTATATCTTTTTTTCTCCGATGACAATTTTAAATCAAGCTATTTTTTCAATTGTTACAAAAATATTGATACGCTCAAAAAAGAATTTGAAATTATGTAAATTGTATAATAAAAGTATTACTATATTATTTTTGCACATTATAATGCATGAATTAAATTTGTGTAGATTTTAATATTTGCATGAATTGTGAATTTGATTTATGTAACTTAAAATGAATTATACATTGACTAAATATGATTTAAATATTTTCTTTTTTTCATAACTAAAATTAATTTTGTTTTTGATTATTTTTTGTCGCAAAATTTTGAGACTACATGAATTGCAATATATGTAACAATATATTGGAACCGTACTTGTACCTCCAGTAAATTTATAGTAATATAAATCTGTAAATAAAATGTACCTTATATATTTGAGGCTTATTTTTTTTTTTTATTATTTTTAGATATATGAGAATAAACAGAGAAGTTATAGATATTAATTAAATATAACGTAAAAAATGAAGAGGAGAAGAGAAATAGTTAGCGTGGGAGTATATTTAATTATTTATTATTTAAATGGCTACAATTAGAAATAACAAACGAGTGGATCAAGCTGATCGAAAATGAGTCCATTAAAAATGAGTAAATTCAATTTGACTCATATTTAATAGGGAAAATTATGTGAGATGATAAACATTACTAGTTTATTCTTCATTATAGTTATAGTTTCAGTTAATTATTGCGTGTGGTTATAGTTTAAAATAATTTGCTATTTTTTTGGAAATCACAAATGAATGGTATAAGACAATCTCTAATCCTACTTTATTTTACTCTGCATTCTCTATATTTGGCTAGTAAAATAGAGAATGTTCACTTCAATCACTCTCTATTTTACCCTCCACTATTCAATTATAGAGAGTTGAATAGTAGTTCTTCAAATTTGGAGAACTAATATTCATACTATCTATTTCACTTTTTGAATATTATATTATTATTTTTATTTTTTTTTGTAATTAACATATTTTTTTTTATATAAGGCTATTAATTAAATCTCTAATATATGCAATTCTGTTTAAATTTAATATAATATTTTTAAAAGTATTTTACTTTATATATACTACTTTCATCTCGAATTAATAATATTTTTAATTTTTTTAATTTTTGTCACTTTGTGATATAATTTGATGTTATATTAATTTCCACTATGAAGAATGCACAAAATTTAAATGATAAGATAAAAATTTTAATTTAAAAATATAATACATAACATAATAATTTAAAAAAAAGATAATAATAGATACAATGCATAACATATTAATTTTAAATTAACAACAATAATTTAGTAATCCAGTAAGTCATTTTTAGATTTAATGATATTCGAAAAAGGAATTAGTGTATGATTTAAAGAAGTTGTAATTGTGATTGCGGTTATGTTTATTGATTTGTTTTTCCAATTATTCGTAGTTATTCTTTAGAAATTCAGAATAATATATAATTTAATATTAATTAAAAAATTCAAATAAAATTTTATATTTCATAAAATTATATATGATGGTTATTCATAAATAAAAAAAATTATACAATGGAAGAAGAAAACAAAAATGAAATATAAATAATAATATATATTGAGAAGAGAGAAAAAGATTCTTTTTTAGAGAGTAAAATAGAAAATTGGGTTGAAGTTGGTTGTCTGAAAAAATAGAGAACTCTATATATAGAAAGTAAAATAGAGTAATATAGAAAGTAAAATAGAGTGTAGGGTTGGGAGATGCCTTAATGAAAGAAAAAGAGTTCTTACCTTATTTAAATACTCATTTATACAAATTTAATTTTATCTCTCATCTCTCTATTCTTTCATTCTATCTTAAAATCACTCATACACATAACTTTAAATTTCAAAATCTACTTTCTTCCTCCTAATCATGGTATCACGACTCAAGATAATCGCCAAAATGTGTTTCAACTCTTTTTTATTGTTTTTCGTTTGTATATGATTTATGATAGTCTATTTTTTCCTCTCAAAAATCTTTCCTCACTCTTAAAATTTTCAGATTTTTTCAGAAAAAATGAATAAAGAAATTCCATATAAGAGGATAACTTGAGGTATTACTATTGCATGTCAAAATTGTTGATAATCCACCATCGTTCTCATTGGATTTAACTCAAGCATTCTAAGATATTGCAAGATCTATTGTTAAATCTAGACCGGATGAAGAAACAAGATCCATTAAAGAGTTTGGATCCAAGCACTGAAACGACACAATTAAGATGCAACAAATTTTGATTTTTTTTCCAAACAAAACATAGACACGAAAAGTTGGAGGAAAAAAGTTTGATGGTGAACCAGGAATGAATTAATAGTATATCTATCTATCATTTTTATTGCATATTTCCTTATATAATATACAATTGTTTATATATAAAGGTGTCGTTGACACCCAGTTTTGACCCTCCTCAATAGTAATTAATTTTTTGAGTTTCTTAATTTTTAAACGATTTAGAATAACTAATTTTATTACAATCCAAATTTTCTTCAAGTTATTTTAAATATTTTGTCGCTCTTTTATAGTTTTAGAATAATATATATACTTTATATAGTTTTGTACATAATTTTTTTATGAACATTAGAAAACCCTCTCAAAAGATTTCGTTAAGTATCTGGTTAGTTAGTCTATTTGTATAATAGTTTATATTTTGATTTATTTAGTTTATAATTAAGTTAATATTTTATTTCGTTTAGGTTAAAAAACTCGTTGATTAATTAATACCAATTTGTCTTATTTAAATTTTAGCCGAATTCACGAGTTTTTTGTCCTATTTTGAATAAGTTTAATTAGCTTGATTGAATTCGTGATTACTAAAGTTATTTCCTAATTTCATTTTAACTCACCTCACCTTGAATCGAATTTGGGTCATTTCTTAAATTGCCAAATAACCCAATTTATTTCAGCACTTATTGCCCCAAACTCCCAGCCCAATACCAAAGGGAAACCTCCCAGACCCCTTTTTCATATCCAACCCAATTCCCCTCCAACCTAGCACACCTTTTTAATGTCCGACCCAACCTTTATCTTTTTGTCACGATCCAAAAGCACCCCCTAAGAGTTGGGGAAACCTTCGAATCATGACCGGGCGTACTTGACCCCTTTGGGGTCTCGTACAAGCCCTCTAACTAGCATTCATAACATAAAGCATGAAAAGTAGTGCAGAATTAAGACTTTTCACGATAATAATAATAATAAAAGTCTTTTCATAAATACTAGGAAATCTTATCGTCACAAGCCAACTTAAAGACACAACTTAGAATCTTAGGGACACGACCCTTTACAATAAGAGTAAATACATTTTTAAGTCTTAATTGAAGAAACTAAGAAACATAAACTATGTCCTCGAATATATGAGGACATACCAAATCCTTGAGAGATAGAGTTCCCAAACTTCGACTCCGATCCTCCCAAAAGGGCTTCCAACCTATACTCATAAGGTATAAAAAGTATGGGGTTAGTACAACAATGTACTAAGTATGGCATATGCAAAACGTACAAAAAGGGACGTTTTAGTAAAGATAGTTCTTCATGCAATTCAAGTATAACATTCATGAATTCTAGAAAACAAACCAACATAAGAATCGACAATCAACACTTTATGGCAACTTTACCAAAACTAAGAGTAAACAAAAGGAACATTTCAATGAACTTACTAAACTTACAATGAAAATTCAATAAAGCATCATAGTGAACATTTTGAATTCTTACAATGAAGACCTTACGGTGAATGGCACGATCCAAGTCATATGAACTCTTTCCCTTTGAAGTTGCCCTAACCCAAGGTTATCCTAAGACTCCCTAAGGTGAGCCAAGAAGGGATTTTCATTACACCTCCCTTCAAAGCACACCAAAGCGACCCTTAAAACTACCAAATCTTAGGCTTACTTCGTTAGAAGTCAAATTCACGCCTTTGGCTAACATATGCAAGACACTCATGGAAATATAGGTCACACCAAGTGCAATGTGAGAGTAGCATCACATACTACCACTCCCACTTAGTGCTTCTAATGGATTTCATTTACTCAAGTACTCCACAATAATCATCCATAACACTACACCATAGTACTCATTCACACGGATTTCATGATAAAACTCTTCTCCCATAGTAGGTATAGGTCACACCAAGTGCAATGTGAGAATAGCATCCCATACTACTACTCCCACTTAGTGTTCCAACTCAGTAACTAATGTGGATGGAGCACTTCACGACATACATACACAATATCAACAATAGACAAGTTAACTAGTTTTAAATTAATTCTTTTGTGGGAGTTAGCTTAACCGACAAAGACCATGAGAGCTAGACATGGAATCCCGATATTAACCCTATCGGATGAGGGATCCTTACTTGCCTAGTGTAAGGTCATGCTTCTTAGCGTTTACATGGCTTTTCCAATAGCTACACCTATGCGGGCGCATAGTTATGGGATAAGGAGATTGCTACTAAGTAACTCACTCTCTACTAACGAGGAGTACTCATCTCAAGAGGTACTTTGGATTACAACATCTCAACTCACGAATTGTAAACCACCTCCCCTTCATATCCTCTCGGTGCTAGGCATAACTCCACACGAATTTCTCAACATAATAGTCTATCTTAGAAAGCTCACTAGGAATAGAGAGGTTGCTACTAGACACTACATCTCAACTCACGAAGTGTGTCCACCTCAAGATTTCCTTTGTTGCTCAACTTGGTATAATACAAATCTTAAAAGTGTGTGTGTGTACATGTGCATACCTTGCATATAAGCATCATTTCATTATCATCAAGTTCTCATTATCATATACTTCATTTAGACATAAACTAGGTCAAACATGCAATTCAAGCTACACAAAACACATTACAAGATCCATTTCCAATAAATCTTTATTTCACATATTAGACCTTCAAGATTATCTACTCAAAACATAATAAACAACATCAAGTTCATCAATTAGCATCGCCATCCATAAGGTGAACCATACCACTCAAATAACAATTCATAATAAGAAATATACAATGAGAGCAACTCATCAACAAATCAAATCATCATCACCCATAAGCAATTTATCAATATTTCACCATATTACGTCCCTTAGGGTAGTAGCTACACTAACATGACAAATACAAGAAGACCCAAGTTCTTACCTTACCCAAATCATGCTCACATAACCCATTTTCAAGCTAAAAATTGAAGTATGCATAAACAAGAGTTTCATAGAGTTTTAACATCAAAATCATCAATTCAAACCAATATAAATACATTTAAACTATTAGAACTTAAATACAAGAAGACCCATACTAGAAATCAAAGTTAGAAGAAGTTGAGTTTAGAAACCCTTTTTGAAAACCATTTTGGAAGTTGGCTTCTTGAATGAAAAGATATTCAAGAATGGATACCATACCTTTAAGAGAAGGAAACCCACTAATTTTGATGAAGAAACAAGTCCAAAGCAGCCCTTCTTTCCTTCCTTGACTTCTAGCTTCCAAGGGAGTCTTGAGAGAGTTTTCTTAAGAGAGAGAGTTTGAATTTAGAAGTGAAGGGGTCTTGTCTAGGTCTAGGGTTTAAAACTAATTTAATATAACCTAAAAATACCAAAATTATACACCTAGGGTCTTATAATACTTGGGGTGTATTTACATTAAACACCCCAAGTTGGCAGCCATAGTCACGCACTGGCAGGTCTCGCCGACGAGATCTCCCTCGATGGACCGTCACGGGGTCTCGTCGGGAAACACTTAGCTCCAATGGAGCATGGACAAGCTTTTCCCACTCACTGGTCCATGCGATGCCCTGGGTCGACGGACCATCGTGGGTCCAACGGACCATCGCCAGGGTCGTCGTGAGCCACTAATGGGCAGACTTTGCCCAAGTCTTGGGCCCTTCATCTAGGGCCCTTCATCTAGGGACCATTACGGGTCCTAGGTGGGGTCCTGCCCAGACGTTAAACCCTTAAACTAAGTCGTCTAGGTCTTAGGAACATCCAACGCAAGTTTCAAGTAAAACGAACACGTAAAACTCATCCAAACTCACCAAGACACACGAGTACATTTTAAGGCATACCATCCGAACGTCATGGACGTTCTTGATTGATTGAACTCCAAACTTAACCAAACTTCACACACTGCCTAAGGACACTAAACTAACTCCGTTTAACTTAAAGTCAACACAAGAAACAACTATGAGGCTCTAGTCCACCTTAGTTCATTTTGGGGCGTTATACTTTTCACCAAGAAGAGAACCCAGAAACGACAAAGAAAGCCCAGCAAACGTCCTTGAGTTAGCGCTGTAAGAGCAACAAACAAGTTTTCCCAAAGACGTCGGCGTGAGCGAGCAGCAGTGGCGCGAGTGAATCACACCAAAGGCGACCCCTGCGCGCGTCGCCTTCGTTTCATGCATGGGCGACGCTTCAATGTCTCCAAGACAGAAGACGCGTTCCTTTTCCTAGGCTAGTACGATTTTGGTGTTTTTCGTGATTACAACTATTTTTTCTCTGCAATGGCACCTGTAATCTAATCCTTGACTCACATAGATGAGCGCCACGTTGGAGTTCAAGGACGAACGCGTGAATACGAGCCATCCGCTGTTCATATCCATATTTCACGATATTCGGCTATTTTTTTTGTGAAAAGAGCAGTAGCTTTTCCATTTCTGTGGAAAAATTCAAATTTTGGGGACAAAAACTTCACTTCCGATTTTACCCTTCTCCCCCCCCCCCCAATTCCTAACCCTAATATTTTCCCTTTATAATATATCTTCTGTCATTTGAAGAAAGGAGGGGGATTTTTTTTGTTTTTTGGGTGAACAATTTTTGTGTGAGAAACTTTGTGAGAAAAAGGAAATAACAGTGAGCTTTTTGGTTGAGAAAATTTTAGGAAAAGGGTTGAAAAGTTTTAAGTTAAAGATTTCTAAATCAAGTTGTTGAGGGGCAAAACTTTAAGCAAGATTAGCTACAAATCAGTAAGACGTCCAGGATATAGAGTGCGTTTTATCTTCGTTCGGAGTTCTGCGCTTCTATCCCATTTTGCTTTGGTTCCTTTAAGTTCTGTTAGAGATTCGAATCCGTGGTTTAAAAATCGTGGTCTGCTTGGCTGTCCCCGACTCGCTGCACAAAAAAAAGGTAAACTTCATTTCCATTTACTACCACTCGTTAGCTTGTGCACTGTTTTTGAGTGTGTTGGGCTATTGTTCGGTTTATTTTGGTCTTTTTTTTCCGATTGTCGTCATGTTGTCGATCATTGTCTTGTGAGGTAGCCTAGTAGTTGAGTAGAAATCGGCTCACTGTTCATTTGATCCATGCAAATATATTGTAAATGTTGTTGCTTTTATAAGTCCTAGAATTCGTCTTACGAGTTAGTTATCATGCTAATGGTTCCATGTTGCTTGAATGAAATCTCTAATATGGTTTGGATATTTCTGTTTGTCATATCTTTGGTTCCACTGTTTTCTTAGAATTCACTTTAAGCTTATTTTATTGTTCTGCACCCCGAGTTCACCTAGTTGAATATCACTTGCTATTTGGTTTTAATCATGTTTGTCATTATAATAAGATAAGGTCTTTTGTTCAACATATATATATATAATATATATATATATATATATATATATATATATATATGGTTTCATTGTTTATTCTTGATTAGAAATTTCTTTCCTTTTTCGTGTTCGCGATTCAGCATGTCATAAGATGATTTGTTCTTCAAATAAGAGGAGTTGTTTAAACTATTTAGAAACTCCTTTCTTGGATTTTTGTGAATGACATTGGCTTTCATTAACGCGGTGGCCAATCAAAGACTTTGTATGACATTTTAATTGGATTGAAGTTGGTTTAGTCATTGTAGGACGATTAAGAAATGTGGTAATCAGGTTTCTTCCTTTTGTTTTTACAATATGAAGTTTTGGGTTATTTGAGATGTCACTTCTCCTATTATGGGGTCTATTGTATTGGAGATTAGTTGTTGTTCTAAATCAATTTTAATGTAATAAATTATCGGTCGGACCGGCTTCGTCTCTTCAGTATTTGTTTTTGGTTATGTGCAAATCGTGTTGAAAAAGAGCGTCAATAAATGGTTTAATTCATTTTTCTTTTCCTTCCAATTAATTTTTAGGTGTTTCATCCCTCCTATCCCTGTTTTTTTTTTAGGGATTTGTTTGCTCACTGTTTTGGAGTAGTTGTTTGTCTGCAAACCCTTTATGTCCCTCTTTTGAGTTTAAAATCGTTCGAAGCCCGAAATTATTGGCGTAGGCTTATGCGCGTAGCATCTTGATCTTTGGTATACGGATTACTGATTAGTTGTTTATTCCCCCTATTCAATTTTAAAATGAATGTTTTCATTCAATATGCATGTGCTCACTGGTCAGTGTCTAAATCAACAATTGTTAGCATTGATTTCAATAATTTTGTTTTGGTTCTGTGAATGCGAAAAAATTAATAATTGAATAAGTATTTGTTATGATTTAGCCATCTTTCATGTGCCAGCATGTCATATTTTTGTTATTTATTTTAATATGTCTCTTTCTTTTCTTATATGTTAAAGAGTGTGTTTATCGCTTTTGATGGGATACTAAATTTATTGCTTCGTTATCAGTAATGTTATTTGATTTAACTCGAAGCGATTCTTACAATATTTATGTTTTCTTGTGCATGTAAAACCCGTTAGAGTCCAATTGGACTCCACATTCCCTTGCATTTTCGAAAGAATCATAAAAGCTCAATCTCACTTTCATCCGAGTCAATCAGTTATAAAGGGGTGTACATGTTTCGGAGTTTGAAGAAATCGAAGCGAGTTGAAAGTTGAAGAATTTGGGCCAAAAGCCCGCATTTTGTCTTATTTTTATTCTATGTCGTATTTTATTATTTTTGGGCCTAAGCCCTTGTTGTCTTTTCTTTTATGTATTTATTATTTATTCATTGTATAATTAGAATTTTAGGACAGGTGAAGAGATGGGCCTAAGGATCTCAACCAAATAAATGGGTCCAAATAGCGATCCAAGGCAGACAGAAACCGTATTTGGACCCAACTCTCTCTCTCTCTCTTTTTCTTATCTGCTATTATTTGCTGTTAGATTTAAGGTCGGAAAACTTTAAATCCCCGAAAGGCGCTTCATTTCGTTTTAGCAATATAACCAATTAATCGTTTCCAAATAACTTTAAAATAATTTTTTTGCAAATTAAAGGTTTCACTTAGATAGTAGGCTAATGTTTCATTTTCAAACAACTCTAAATAATTTTATCTCAATGTAGTTAGACCATTTAGCCAAACAAAGTTAGTTATTGAAAAACCGTATTAACGGATATTTAGGTTGTCGTAAAACCTTCTTATATATATAATAAGAATCCTTGAATCCCCTCTAAAACATTTTTCAATCGATTTCCTATTTTAATCGATTGAAAAAAATGTTTTCTTGATTTTTCTTGAAAATTAAGTGTCGACTCTAAACAAGTCCAAAACGACTAAAATATTTTTCCGAAATAAAACAGGTGCAATAAACATACCCAACTGACTTTAGCATATCCACCTGACGCAAACTTTAATCCTTAAGGCAACCCAAAAAGTTGAGTATCATCTTTGTTACTTTATTCTCCCAACTTTTATAACAGAAACTTCATACCAACTAAGGTTGTGCAGATTGAGAATCTCAAAAGTTTTTTTTTTTTAGTAACCCAAAATATCAAAATACACATAATTTCTCTAATTAAATATAAATATATCAAATTGAATCATCAAAGTAAATCATAGCTACTCTGATGTGATATTATTACAGATAAACGTAAATATAATGGAGTTAAACATGTATAATCTCTTGCTATAAAGAGTACACAAGTAAATGCATTTAATATTTCGATCCGACAGAAGTGACCCCAAAATGAAACTTCTAACTGATTTTTACACTTACCCATAAGAACTGAAAGTAGACAATACAGAGTAAACTTTGATGTACAAGCGAAAAGTTAAAATACTATTTAGTGATTGTAGACATTCTGAGCATAATTCCACTGAATGTATTTATTTCAAGAAGGTAATGAAGGGGTTCACAAGAAAAAAAATATGTAGTTGAAACTCTAAAGAATCCATTAGTTATTTGTTATTCTTGACATGTTTCTTATAATGTAATATTTTGTCTTATGCAGAACATAAGGGTCATAATCTCGATGTTGACTGCTATTTATTTGGTTCTTCTTGTTGCTTCATTTCAATTATCTCTTCAAAGTCGATCAACGTTAAGACTTAAAAGATACTAAACATTGTTTAATATCTGTTGTTCGAGTGTTCCAATATGAGAATGAATTTGGTTATTTTCCAGGTTTTCTCTTAGACCTTGGTAGTTTTGGCACTGAAAATTTGGTAAATCATATTAATGCTTGTCAAGTTAATTGTTACTCCTTTTGAAAGGGGAAAAATCGACTAATTGCCTTAATTCACCGACAGATTCACAACCTTTCAAACTTCTTTATTGGCATGGGTGATTCAATTGAAGCACCGCTATTGAAGATTCAAATCAACAAATGACACTTTCATACTCTACCTCACTAACATCGAGCAATTTGACCCTTTTAATGTTACATGTTGTTGTCGCTAGGGTCTGGCAGAGACATATGTTCTTTTTCCGTGTAGGACAGAACTTTAGACTTGAGAAGTAACATTAGAGTTTGTTCTAGGATGACTTTTTCAGTTGAATGTAAAATAGTCTCTTTAAACATTTTGTGGATCTGATCAACACTCAGAAGTTATCTAGAAACAAAATAAATCGTTTGCAGAAGTATATTAAAGCATATAAACAGAGACAACAAGAATATAAGTAAGAGGTAACTTGACCAGGTTGTCAAAATATTCCTCTGCCTTTATGGAGAGAAGTTTTTCAGCAGATCACCAATGATGCAGGTTCTGAACATACCATCAATCAGATCAATTTGGAAGGTACACCTACAAACATAATGAGTTCATACTTGAAATGAATTTTTTGTATATATGTATGTTTTACCACAATAATATTATATATATCATGAAGTAATATCGAGCACCAATGTATATGTCTTTGACATTTTGCGCAGTCAAACTGCTTCTTCTCTTTTGTGCGTTTTTTTACTGCAGCCTGAACATTCTAGGATGCAAAACTTTTGAAGAACACTATAACTTCGAATGTGGAACTCCAACCTGTTAATGACAACAAAAATATATATATCTAACTCTATTCCATCAATAATTTAGGTTAGTCCAAATATTTTAACTTACTGAGAGTTGTTATTGCAATTTCTGCTATAGAAATGACTCGGTGGTGAACAAGATTCACGTTAGAGTAGTGGTATGTCCTGCAAAATATCTGACACCTGCCCAAAGCACGTTTTTGTTGTCGTTGCCCTATATGACAACAGAAATAGTAAAATATTTTTTATGATCAAACTTAAGCTGAGAGATGATAGTAAGAAGTCAATACCAACTGATCAATTAATGCCTGCAGATAAGTAGATTTATGCGTATTTGGAGGTAATTGCTTTGAATGATAAACCTATACATATGAAATACGTGTAATGATAATTGTATAAAAAATTTTTAGAAACAATGTAAGTCCATACATATTGATAACCAAGATTCCAATGTTCTTGCAGGATTACAGGGAAATCCGCTACACTTTCCATTGAGCTCCTTCAATTTCCTCGAAGTCGTCCCATAAGTAAGAAGAAATTAGTATCGCCTGAAAGCATGAGGAATACATGAATACAATTTTTCTCGAATTTATAATAAGATTATGTCAAAATTGAAAAACATAAATACCAATGTATACAACAGAAGGGAGTACTTACTGATCAACAGAAATAGTAACCTCGCGATATCTATTTTGTGTGCGCCCTGTATATTTCATAGGGCCACAATGGAGAACAACTCCTACAATATCTGTTAGGAATACAGAAATATGAGTTCATTCCATGTGGGGGCATAAATTTCTGCGGCCTTATTGTTAGTCAGAGGAATATATCAATTTCTGTATTAGGAGCAGGAGTCAGCTGAGCAATATTGGCAAACGTTGTGGTAACTAATTTGGTAGTTGGTAACATCGATTTCTCAAGTTGATTATTTGGTTGGATATGTTCGATCATAGTTTCCTTATCAAACACCCAATAAAATTTATGTATTATCATTCCGCAAAAGTAGTGAAACTTTCACTCTGGCAATAGAGATTACATATATATTCAACAATTTTAGCTTATCTGCATAATAGTCAATATCATCACCATATACAACTGTCCTGATTTGTTATTTATGTAAAGTCGATGAAACTCGTGAGATACAGTTTAATCATATAATTATGTGTAGAGGATGATCGATGACAATAATGAGAGAGAGGACCTGCTCGTCTTTCAAAATCAGATTTTCGAATCAATTTTTTTTGTCAAACTTAGTCTGTCACGACTCTTATTAACAAGTTGGACTTTGCGAGTCCAATCGATAGTGTCAATGATTATTCCTTCAATATTCAATCTTGGCGTCATTGTCTTTATCTTCAACATTAGAGATCTTTTAAATTTGTAAACTCTTGATAATGACAGGACACAGTGCAATGTTAAATGGTGGATTTTTGGAACTCTAGAATTGCTGAGCCTACTGTTGAAAAGACAGACAAAGTTCATTACAACACATTAGAAAATACCTGTTATACAATACAGGGATAATAATAATACTAACATACAACAGAAATTCACAAATCAAAAAAAAAAAGCAAGAGACCTAAAAATTATATTTAGCACTCTATTCAAAGAGATTGAGATACCTCAAATAAGAAACAATCAAGCTGAAACATCAGAGACTAAACAACGAAGAAGTGTGCATGAGCAGTACTAAGAAAGAGGAGATTCAGAGAAGTAAAATCCAGAAATTGCAGAAAAAGAAAACAAAATAAAACAAACCACACAGAAGAGATAATTCATAAAAGTATAATGAACAATGAACAAACAGTTGCATAAAAAGAAAAAAAATTGATGAAAACAACAAAGGAAAAAAGAAAAACCTACCAATTTGAAGCTTGTGCACGAGCAAAAGCAAGAAAGAGGAGATTCAGAGTAGTAAAATATAGAAATTGCTAAAAAAAAAAAACAGAAGAGATGATTCATAAAAGTACAATGAACAATGAACAACCAATTGCATAAAAAGAATACGAATAGATCAAAACAACAAAGGAAAAATGAAAAACATACCAATTTCAAGCTTGAAGAATCTGAGGAGAAGGCGATGGTTTACTTTGTATTCATTTGACAATAAAGGCAATAGGACAACAAAATGCAAATTAATATAGAACCCTCCACCACGTGTTGACTGACCAATAAAAGAGGGCCAGAAAAAATCTTGATACTTGTAAAAAAGTACAAATTCCTAATATTAAACGTACAAAGTGTTAATGTCATGTTAGTCTTTTTGTTGTTGGCTTATATATGAAGGGTAATATATACAAAAAAAAATTGTCAATTGTATATATACAAATATTTGTCTAGCATTTATTCATTTGTATATCTTATACAATTAAATCTGTTAATAACTTTTTAGCATTTATTTTTGTATATATTATACGATTAAATTTGTTAATGATATCTAAATACAATTTAGTTTGTATATCAAATGATATATGTATTTGTTGATTTTAGAAATAATATATAATTACTTATTTGTATATATGCATCAGTTGTATATATACCAAAAGTTTTCATGCATTTATCGTATGTATATCTTTTACGATTGTATATACTCATGATAATTATGTACATTTTGATTTGTATATTTCAGATTTCATGATTTGATTTTTTTTTTTTTCAAATGAATAATTAGAAAGGAAAAACTAAATCGAATTGTTAGTTTCAAGTTGAAAAATATTTGTTGTTGCATTATGGATTAAGAAATCAAAATAAAATTTGATTGTTAAAACCAAGTAAAAATAAAATAAGAAGCTGAATTTTAAGGGATAATTTTATAGCTTAAAGAGTCCATTTTGGTAAGAAATTATAAGGATATAAACTTAGCATGAATCGTGGGATATTTTCTTTTTTAAAATTGATTTTATCATGTCAATTAAGTAATTAATTTACAGTTATATTTTGTTACTGTATTCAGCGCTCATGTGTTTATTTAATATATTTTTTGTATAAATTTAAAACAAAAAAAATGAGAGATACAAATCTAATGCTCCATAGCAAACTAAACTATACCTATAAAACGTAATTAGATAAACTATAGTTATGGAGCATTATTTGCTTAAACATGTTTGCCATATATGAAATTTCCTATTTAATATAAATAAAACAGGATAAACTCAAATGGATAATATAAAGGAAGAACTACATAATTAAACATACTTAACTGCTATATATACATATTTACCTATATTTAAAAATATTACTCATAATATCATTTTTAGAGTTGTCAATGGGTTGACACACTCCATTCGGGCTAACTCATACAGGTTTTGAAATTTCACGGGTCAGATCGGGCTAACCCATTATATTGGCTAGAAAATGATCGATCCAATGCACAAATACGTGGGCTACGGACTTTGCCGGGGCAACCCTCTTTCTTTAAAAATATATTTTTTCTATTTTCTTAAAATTAAATTATAATTTAAAAGTATTATCGTAAATATCAACAAGACAGTATTACTAATTGTTAATCAAATACAGAAAATAAAATTATCGTTATAATATTTATCAAGTTTGATTTTAAATAAAGCATAAATAGCCAAATAAAAATATTAAGCTGATTGTTTTCCAATGATCATAATAAAACACAAAAAACTATGATAATATCTATAAGTTATGGCTATATTGCTTCCGTGGAAATTTTAGGGAATTTTTATTTTATATAGTACGCATTTTATAAACATAATTTCATTTAAATTTTAATATTTCAAACGTTAAACAAATTTTGATTTTAGACTATTGTTAGTTTTAATACTTTTTATTTTTATCTTTTAATTAATTTTTATTTGGCCCATGGGCTGACACTATTCATATTTCTCAAGCCCCACAAATTGACAGGTTTATCTTGGCCAAGCTAAAACACTCTTTTCTTAAACGGGTTTCAAAAATCATAGCCCTCCACTATCAAATAACGGGTTAAGCCAGACCGGCCCAACGAGCCTTACCCATATTAATGGCTTTACAATTTTGTAAGTAGATATACCATATATTTTAAAAAGTTATTGATATATAGAGTGGCCAAATCCAACGACGCTCATGTTATTGGCCGTTTAAAAAACAAAAAAACTCGAAACTTGAACATACAAAGGAAGGAATTGATAAGGAAGATGCAGTTTACAATTTCAGAATTACTATACTTTATGACTTTGATATTTTACTATACTCAACTCGAGAACTCAAAGATGCTACTCAACTCAAGATTGTTCAACTTATAGGGTTCATGCGGAAATTATGGGCATGAACAACTCGACTCGAAGGTATAAGTAACTAGATGGAACTCATGTATATGACTCTCTCATCTTCTTATTTACTTCCTTAAAACTTAGTTCAAATCAATGATGGATTTCAAAGAATTCACAATTTAACTTGAGACTTTCTTGGACTCTACTCTTAACTCTCTCTTGAATGTGAATTATTAATTCAAGAGTTTTAGTTCATGACATGGAGGATCTCATGTTGACAAGGTAGACTCGTGAATAAATTCTCTTCATCCTCATACTAACTTACTTGAGTCTTGAAACAAATTACTAGAAGTTGTAGAAGACTCATCAATTGGACTCAAAGGTACTTTCTTAGAACCTTTGAAAGAATCCTTAAAACTTAACTCTCAACTCTACCTTGAATTTGAATTATGAATTCAAGGTTTTGATCATGTTAGGACTGATTTTAGGTGTTTAGAAGTATCTTATGTTAGTTAGAATCGAAAAGGAGTGAGGGTGCACTTTAAACGAACTCAAATGGAACAACCGGAGGCAAACTGGATGGGGCAGGTGACCCTGGGGCTATGGGTGGCGTGGGGCGCCAGCCCTTGACGGAGATGGGTTTGGGGCACTCTGGCAGGCGCGTCGCGCCAGGCCCCACTCCAGAAAATTCTGCCAAGCACTTTTGCTTGTTTTCTCACCCTAAATTGCCTAAATTCGAACGGTTTCTTCCCCAATCACTTGGATTCAATTACTTAACTTAATTACACTCTAATCTAATAAAAACAACACTAAAATTACACAATTTGATCTCAAGAAATCATCAAAACTCCAACATAACAAGATTTAGAATAAACTTCAAGAACACCTTTCAAGAACCCATCAACAACTCTAATCTTTAAACTTTAAGCATGAAATTTCGCTGAAAAAATACATAATTGGCGTGTGGGTGATTAACCAACACTATGGAAGTTTACATACCTCTTTGAGATTAGACCCATGGCAAAAATTCGCAACTAGACTCAAGAACGTCGACGAACGCCTTCATCCTTGCCTCTTTTGTTTTCTTTCCTTTTCTTGAACTCTCTACCAAAATCCTAGGTGTTTATTAGAATTATAAAACTGAACCTAAAAGGATAATACCCCTAAAATATGATTAAAAATGAGTTAAATTTGATTGGGTAAGGAAATGACCAAAATACCCCTCACTATTTTCGGCTAACTTTCTTTAACTGGACAACCTAACTTCAAAAGGTCATATCTCACTCATCTGAACTCGAATTTGAGCAAACTTGGCGGCTTTGGAAATATAATTCAAATATATTTTCAACGGTATCTTGTATCACACCTAACTCATCCTGTACTGAGAGTTATAATCGTTTGAAATTGACCCAAAACTCATAGTTAGCTTAACTCTCAAAAATTTCAGATTTTTGTTATTCCCAATTTAATTCTTTTTGGAACTCTTGGTGCTAAATCTAGAGAACTGACTTAATACTTAGGAACTTTTTAATTCCTAAAATCTCACTCACTACGATGAACGATTCGAGTCTTAGCTTGATTTTTTTTTGGGGGTGTTACAATCCAACACGAGCTTGAATGAATTGCTTACCCTGGAACCTGATAAGCTGGAGACTGGCTAGAGCTAAGGGCAATTTGAAGTCATTGATACACTCGATGTACTCCATAAAAAGAAAACAAAGAAAAACACAAGTAGGGCTCAGTACGGGGCAAAATGTACTGAGTAGGTATCATCAGCCAACCCAAAATAGAAACTAATATACAATGAATAATAGTATGAACTCAACTATGAAACTTAACAGGTTGTAAGCAACAAACAACATGAACAAGTGACTACATAATCAATCACAATATCAAGCACACCTATGAGGACTCATGCCTCCACGCCACGCTCATTTGAGAAATGAGTTCCTTGAGATTGAGTACATTAAGTTAATTCCATATCTTTTTCCTTTAATGTTACTGCATCAGAATCTGACTCTCTGATCTAAAAATATCGTGTCGGAACGTGACACTCCGATCCAAGAATATCATGCCGGAATGTGACACTCTGATCCAATTATACCGTATCGAAATGTGACACTCCGATCCAATTATACCGTGTCGGGACGTGACACTCCGATCCAATTGTACATTTATCATTTATTATCACCACTTTCAATTCATTGATAATATTTTCTCAAGCCTTGTTTATTCAAGGCATCACTTCGATAAACAGGTTTCAAGAATATAAACTCCACGGTCTCAAGATTTCAGACCAATCACAAACCACACAACCAAGCCACAAATCACACAATCACGTACATAGAAAACTTCACAATATCATTCAATGCATATCAATCATTATTAAGAGTTTTCTATCAAATAGCATAAATCATAACCTACCTCCACCGAAGAGCTGAAGTCAAGCAAGCTACTTCCTCAACATTTTTCCTTTCCTCAATGCCTCCAAAAGTTTCCAATCTATCATGTATATATGCATAAATTTGTAAGTTAACGAGCCTATAGACATCATACTACTCTATGTCTAGCCTAGACCAAAAACTCACCTAATTGTATAATCAATTTTCTAAAGTTCAAACCCAAGGATAAGTCTCAACTCCTCCAATTAGCATAAGTTAAGTGAAATTTAACAAATTCAATAAACTAATATTTACTTTCTATCTCAATATTTTCACAACTTAATTTATGATATGGTAACACAATAAATAACAAAGATTAAGAGTGTGTTTGGTATGAAGGAAATGTTTTACAATTTTCCCTTGTTTGGTTGGGACAAAAGTTTTGGAAAATGTTTTCCAAATCAACTCATTTTCCTCAAAATTAAGGAAAATGACTTCCCTTCAAAAATTAAGGAAAACATTTTCCAAAACTCTCCTCCAATTTCAAATTACATTTTTTTGGGGGAAAAACATCAATTTAAAAAAATATTTTCAATTTCAAAATTTTATTTTTTCACCCGATCCTTGACCCCACCATCACCGGCCAGCCCCCCCCCCCTCCCCCAAAAAAAATAATTTGTTTTTTAAAAATATTTTCAACTTCAAATTTTTATTTTTAAACTCCTAACCCACCCCACCCCATCCCCAGCCACCCCAAACCCCAAAAAAATTAATTTTGTTTTTTAAAAATACTATCAACTTCAAAATTTTATTTTTCACTCCTATCCACTCCCCTCCCCCCCCTCCACTACTCCCCACCTCACCCCATCCCACCCCCACCCCACTCCACCACCGCCCCAAAAAAAGAATAATTTTGATTTTAAAAAATATTTTCAATTTCATAAATTATTTTTTACTCTAGTAAAAATAAAAGATGTCTCTCAAAAATATTTTTCATTCATAAATCAAACACTAAAAATCATTTCCGAAAAACATTTTCTACTCACCAACCAAACATGAGAAAATAAGTCCAAAATCTACTTGTTTTCCAGGAAAACATTTTCTAGAAAAACATTTTCTATGGAAAACATTTTCCTCCATACCAAACACACCCTAAAAGATCGCAAGGGTTAAAGCCATTGGTCGCCGAAACCAGTGGCAATACTAAAAAAAATCAAGGTATAATTTGTTCCTCTAAGTCAAATTTATATCATATCATATAATACTTTTTAATTATTGACTATTGATAACCAGCAAAGTCCATTAACTTTGTTAACGTACACTTTCAATTCGCTTGTGAATATATATAACTCACTTTTTTAAATACATACTGCACTATTTAATTCCTTAGTAATTATTATGAAATCAAAAGTAATCAACAAGTAATTTAATAACCAAAACATTGTCCCCAAATCTCAAACCGCTAACATTAAATGCTTCTTCCAATTTCTTCATATACTCCCAATCATCCAATTAATTACACCTTATATGACAATAATAATAAAGATTAACGACACCCAACTATTAATATTTATAACATAAAGTTGGAATTGGATTGAGTTTTACCCGTAGCCGTTCCGCAAACTTGTCGACGGTGCTAAGAACAAGAAGAAGAGGCGCATGCTATTTGTCTTCTGATAACCAAATAATACAACCCATCTTTCTTTTATTTAATTAATTTATATATGGGTAATAAATTATGAATTAATAAATATTAAATTCTATTAATTTTAGTGTTATCTCTTTAACCACTAATTAAATTAATTATTAAAACTACCCCATTAAATTCATAAATGTAGTTACGAGTAGTCGAAAATACCTATTTAGAATCTATCGAAATAGTCTTTTATGCAATGAAAAATTCTAGTAGTCTAAACGACCAAATGGATCGTTACACCTTTCTTCCTATTATGTAGAGAGATATGGATAGAGATCCGATCAAGTATAATTAGGTCAAGTAATGTTCAATGACTTTATAGATTTATGCCATATGCAATATATAATAATTTATTATTGAAATCCATTTAAATTATATACTCATTTTAATAATAAAAACAACAAAACAGTCAAATTTATTTTTAGTTTTTAAAACTATCAAATAAAATAATAAAGTGTACCCTAACTAATATTTTCAAGAAAAAAATATGACTGGCGAAAATATGCAGACTTCTCGACTTTTTTACCTGTCAAACTTCGAACTTGTATTGAATTTTTAAAATTATTCTAATTTTAAAGATTTTGACACTTTTAAAGAATCTGAATAAATATATTTTTATAATTATTTCAAAACCTCCAAATAAGTTTTATTTTAATGTATTATCATATTCTTTAATTGAATTACTATTTATAACTCACTAATGTTTTAAGTTTGATCTATTCTTAGAGATTACTTCAGAAATTGGAGAAAGCATGTGTGATATTACTCCCGAAGAAGTTTGGTGTGTAAAAAGTCAGTAAGTTCGCATATTTACGTCAATCTTAATTTTTTTTCTTGAAAGTATTAGCTTGGGTACAACTAATTGCTTTATTTGATAATTTTAAAAAATAAAAAAGTTGTTAACTTTGTTATTTTTAATAGCTATTATTATAATGAGTATATAATTTAAATGAATCCAACCATAAATTATTATATAGTACACATGACATGAATCTATAAGATCATTGAATATTATTTGACCTAATTATACTTGACCGGATCTTTATCCGAGAAATATATACTTTACTTTTATTACAAAAAAAAAATCTTATTCTTTTTCTTCTTTTAGGGTGTGTACGATATGCGGGGCAATATTTCATTTTTTTTTTGAAAAAATTATTGGTTCTAAGTCGAGGTTGAGAGATCAAATTTTAGCTTTTGAGTCAAGGTTGAGAGTTGGGGTTGAAAATCGAATCTCAATTAAATTATAATTTAAAAGTATTATCGTAAATATCGACAAGACATTGTTACTACTTGTTAATCAAATACACAAATAAAATTATTGTTATAATATTTATTAAGTTTGATTTTAAATAAAGCATAAATAGCCAAATAAAAATATTAACCTAATTGTTTTTCAATGATCATAATAAAACACAAAAAACTATGATAATATTCTATAAGGTATGGCTATGTATTGATTCCCTAGAAATTTTAGAGAATTTTATTTTATGTAGTACACATTTTATAAACATAATTTGTATTTAAATTTTAGTATTTCAAATTTTAAATAAATTTTGAGTCTAGACTATTGTTATTTTTAATACTTTTTATTTTTATCTTTTAATTAATTTTTATTTGGCCTACATGCTGACCCTATTCATATTTCTCAAGCCCCACAAATCGACAGGTTTATTTAGGCCAAGCTAAAACACTCTTTTCTTAAATGGGTTCCAAAAATCATAGCCCACCCTTATCAAATCACGGGTTAAACAGACCTGCCCAACGGTCCTTACCCCTATTGATGGTTTTACCATTTTTTAATAAATATACCATATATTTTTAAAAGTTATTGATCTATAGAGTAGACAAATCCAACAACGCTCATGTTGTTGGCCATTTGAAAAACAAAAAAAACTCGAAACTTGAACATACAAAGGAAGGAATTGATAACGAAGATGGAGTTTACAATTTCAGAATTACTATGCTTTATGATTTTGATTTTTAGGAAAACTTATATTAGTTGATACGAAAGGATTCTCTAAATCTGTTTTGGTTGTTAATTACTCATCATTAACTCCTTTAATTAAGTAGATAAGTTACGCCCTTTAATTCAAATGTAAAAAATAGCATATCTCACCTATTAAATTTGACGGATACATGTATCTGATGGGTCATGATACATGTATCCGAAGGCCAAAAAAGGGTATAGAATGTAATATAAAAAACTATAGGGAATTCTAGTAATTAGGATCTAAAGTAGTGAAATTTATGTAGCTTGTCCTAATATAACTATCCATATCACCCCTTTCTTCCTATTATGTAGAGAAATATATACTTTAATTTCATTACAAAAAAAGGTCTTACTCTTTTTTTGTTTTTAGGATGTGTACGATATGAAGGGAAATATTTCATTTTTTGTTGATTTTTTTTTTTGAAAAAATTATTGGTTCTAAATCGAGGTTGAGAGATCAAAATTTAGCTTTTGAGTTAAGTTTGAGAGTTGGGGTTGAAAATCGAATCTCAATTTTTTGAGCTCATTTCGAGTGATGAGTTTTAAGGAGAATTTTAAAAAATATTTTCCTTGGAAAATTTTAATTCCCTCCCCCCTCCCCTCCAACTTTTTATCTATAAAAGTCACTTTTTCTTAAATTAGAGAAAAAGTTTTCCAAAAAAAAAATAAAAAAATAGAAAAAACATTTAAGCTAAATATGTGAAAAAATTGAAAAGTATTTAACAAAAATGTTTTACATCATATCAAATACATTCTTAATAAATCTATATACCCTTACATATACAAGCAGACTGAGTTGATTGTTATCTTTAGATTATCCGTATTTTAAGATATGATAGATAATATGAATTAATTCATATTTCACTCACTTTTAAATGATGAATAACCAATATATTTTTACAATAGACTAATTGAGCGAATACCCATTCATTTTGCCACCACTAGCTACGATAAGCACTTTTTTTTAAAAAAAAAAAAAAAATCCTTTTTAGATAATGGCATAAAGTCATAATTTTATAAGGATTGATTTCGTATGATCGCTTTAACGTTTCATTATTTTAATATTTTTTTTATATTTATACTAAATCTTAGTTTATTCATTATTCTACCTTTTTATTAGGCTTGCTCATGGTTCAATTTAGATCGATTATTGGCTAGAATAAAAAGCAAATTAATTTTTTAGAATTTTAAAATCAAACTAAACTAAGCAAAAAAAAGAAAAAACTATTGGTTTGATTATTGTTGTTGACTTGGTTCAACTTTTTGATTTGAAAGTAATAAGTTTGTTGAGGGCATATGCATCTCGATAGACACAAACACCTAGTATATGAATAATTCAGAGAAAAACTACTGGACTATAATTTAAGTGTTGAATTTGATAAAATGATAAAATAAATAAATTAAGTTTATTAAATCTTAGCCAAAAAAATTATATTTTTACGAATAATATATATAAATAATTATAAATTTATGTACACAACTTCTCAGTTCAATTTAGTTAAATTTTTTTAAGTAATCAAAATCAAATAATATTAATTTTCAAAATTTAAGATTAAATATCAAAATTTTAATCAATATAACATTAAGATAGAATAGGTAACAACCTTCCAAATTAAACAGAAGAGTAATAAAAATTAAAGCTTCTATAGTAGGTTTTTCTTGTAAAGGCTACACACATTTGGAGAATCTGCTCAGGCACCACCACCGGCAGTACACTAGCACCGCGACCATCGCCCTCCTGTTAGTGCTCTCTCTTCTCTTGTTCCCAGTTTTTTTAATCTCTGGTTCGTCTGATGTAGAGTTTTGTTTAAGTTCACTGTCAATGGGAGGGTGATTCAATTATCTGAGTAGTACATATAGTTACGTTAAAGTTCTGCCTGCAATGTGTTTGACAAATTGTCTGAGAGACGATCCCGTGAAGTCTAAGTAACTGATTTGGAGTAAGTTTTGGGTAGTCAGGTAGATCGTGAACTGGTTAGTCCTATGGCATTGAACAATAGCATTATTGCAACTAAATTGTGTTTCTGAGTGGAATTTGTATGAGAAACTGTAGAGTTTTGAAATGCAGGAAAATGTGATTTTAATTAATTTGCTTGAGTTTTGTCTTTGTTAAAACGGATCTTATTTTAATTAAGGGATGTACCACATTGGCTCTTCATGTTATTTATTATAGTAATTTTAATGCAACACGGCTAGTGGTGATTGTTATGTTGCAATGAGAGCTTCACTTGTGTATACATGTTCAGGAAGTTTGATTGGGATAGGAAAGAGTTGCTGAAACGTCCGGTTTTATGGATGGATTACTGGCTATTCTGGGTTGAGGAAATTGGTCCTGGTCTTATTAGAATATAATTTGCATAACTTTCATGTTGAAATCGTCCTTAAAACCATGGTTATGTTTGTTAATTGAACATTTTGATGTTTGAATGAAAAATTCTTTGCTGTGATATCCTTAAATACATGATTATTGACTGAGTTTCTAAATTAATTGATAGTGTGATTTGCTCATAGCTTCCTCTTGATTCCATCAATTTTTCATTCTTTTTTTTTATAATGGTGGTGTGGCCTGCGCCAGCTTAATGCACCTCAACTAATTTCATGTCATACCTGCCACCTTCCACCGGCAATAGGTACCAAGTAATTCTACCCACCTAGTTTAGGACTGATGGGAAGAAATTATTCAATGTTTTTGTCTCTTAAACCTGAGACCTCTTGGTGCTCAACCCACTTTATTAACCACTAGGCCACACACTTGGGTAAATGATCAATCAAGTTTTAATTCTTGTGAAATTGACGTAGGGGTTTCAATTTCATCGTCATTGTCTCAAGTCGGCACAACTTCTGCCTATTAATTGTCTCAGATGCCTCTTGTCTTGCCTTCCTTTGGTCCTGTTGTTTGTGCCTCACCTGGTTTCTCACCCTTGTTCGTTCAAACTTGCTTAGTTTTCTTTGGCTCAACTCTGGAAGGAGCCTACTTGTTCTGGTTCTGTTTGGTTTGATTAACTAAAAATTGTGGCATATCTGACAACATGTGGAACAATATTGGGGCCTCCAATCATACCTTACTTATTGTACAAAATAGCACCATCAATTCTCACTTTTGGTAATCCATTTCATCTTTGGCCAGCTGCACTACCCTGATACCATCTTTGATAACTAGAACAACAAATTGTAGATCCACAGCAGCTGCATGTGTCATGTCTAGCCTTGTCCAACTTCCTTTATATTGGTAGTTTGGTACCCCCACCACTGGACCTGAAATCTGCGTAGTCACACTCATTACAGCTGATGATTGTGTTTCTCTTTTTCACTAATTGTATTCGGAGGGATAATCAATGCTACACACTGTGCACTCACCGTGATGGTTTTCTGGGACATAGTAGGCTCGTTTCTACACTCTTTCCTTTGGTCCTGTGGTGGCTGCAATTTCTTTCTTCTTTGGTATCCTTCAGTTCACCTTAGCCAGCTTAACATGTGAGAGTTGAACCTTAACTTTTTCCTCGGTCAGCCTCTAGCCATTCCAGCAATAGTGTACGAAGTTTCACCACTAGCATGCGCCAAGAAGTTTTCTTAACGTGTGCTGAGAGAAAAGGGAACCTTGTGAACTTTTTTATGTAAACTTTTATGATTAAGTGTTTGATTTTAAAATAAAATATTTGCAATTTCATTCAATTACATAGATGTTTAGTATATTTTACCCTTAAATTCATTTAAATAACAATGAAATGCGATATAATTATGGTAGCAATCATTCTCAAAAAAATTCAACTATGCTAACAAGCCAATCATCCAACCAAAGATCTCCTCCCCTATACGGTAATGTTTGTGTTCCCAAAACTCTCGCACAAACCCTTCTAATATTCTCTATTGAACCTTCTCAAAATTTCACACATTAGTATCTTTCTTGACAGATTTCGTCGAGCATTGGTAATGGCTACCGTCAGAAATCTGAAAATCAAGACATCTACTTGCAAACGCATACTAAAGGAGCTCCATTCCTATGAAAAAGAGGTTGAGAGAGAAGCTGCTAAGACTGCTGATATGAAGGAGAAAGGTGCCGATCCCTATGACCTCAAACAGCAGGTTCCTTCTTTTTCTTTTCTTCTACCTTTTTTTAAAGAAAAATATTTTATTTTGTTATGAGTTAAGATTTCACTTTGTGTTGGTGCCTGATCCAACAAGTTTGCGCTTCACCCAACATTTTCCTTTCCCTTACTGTTTACCCCCAACTTTGGTGTAACTAATTGAGGACATTGGGACAATTTTAAGGATATTTAGATCCCTAACTTGGAAAAGGACTTATTCTGCTATTGCATTTCATCACAATAGTGGGTAATTGGTTAGACTAGGCAGATAGAGTTTGAATTGAATTACTCAAGTGTGGTTTTTCCCCAGCCGCCACAGACACATACACAAGATAAATAGATAGATTTTTTAAACTTTAAGTTATAAAATTCAACTATCAATATCACAAAATTCTCATTCAATGTGTCTTGTAAAATTTCTGATGTTCGCTTGGTTTATGTGGTTTCAGTTAAAAAATTGCTATCATGTAAAAAATTGTCTTGGATTTTACAACAACATACCCAGAGTAATGCCACAAGTGGTGTCTGGGGAGGACCGGGTGTACGTGGACTTTACCTCTATGCAAATCTTAGATTTGATGGACATATTATGCAATTTGATGTGTAGTGAAACAAAAATGCTAAGTATCTGAAACCACCCACCATTATTCCTTTTTGTGCAGTGGTCACAGATGTCATCAATTTATAAATTTTGACATGTTTATATGCCTATTTGATAATTGATTCTACATTAAGAAAATTTGTCTAGCAAGGAGGAGAAGTAGCACTAAGCGAGGAAAGGGAATTACTTTAGATGTAGTGTCAACTATGAGTAACATATTATTTTAGAAAATTTACTCAAGTGAAAGAAACGTCACCTATTCCTTTTCTGTTTTCATCTTGATTCCGGGCTTGGTCGGTAATGGTATCTATGTTAAACGACCTCCTTGTGTGATTTCATCTAATAAAATTTAACTGATCTAGTAGAAAGAATAATTTTCTTTTCTTCTTAGTTTTTCTACTGAGCATTAGCTTAATAGAAGCTGGATGTCATCATATGCAAATTACACTAGATCTAACCAACAACATCTGGGAAAAGACCTCAAGGGATTTATGTTGGGTTAATACATGCATTTAACTAGTTGAAGAACCTTTTTTTATGGCTAGGGAAACCCTCAACCTCTATCTTTTAGGTGCAGACAAGGTAAAATTCCTGCTCCTATGCAATAGCTCGCAAATCCCACATGAGAGGTATTTACTAGGCAAGCCTGGTGCGACGAGCTCGACCTAGAAGGCATACCCCCTTGCTTTTGCTGGCAAGGGTTTTATATTAAGATCTCCAACATGAAAGTCCCAAGCCCAAACCAGTCGAAGCCCCCTTGACACCTGTTTCTGTCCAGGAAGTCATTATAAGTTGTAGCAACTATATTTTATATAGTTCTGACATTTAAGGACTTGGTGATTGTCGTATTGCACTTAGGTCTAATTTGTTTGCACTTAATGGAGGTTTGAATCTAATAGTTCAGACCTTTGGCCATTAAGTGCATTTGCTTACAGTAAGATTTAAGCGCTTATTTGGTATGAATGAGTCTTAACCATTAAGACCTTGAACAAAGTCCTAATATCATTAAGAGGTATTTTTTGTAGAGAATCTTCACCATCAGGGCCACCACCACTAAGCACTAACCACCTCTGCCATCTTAACCACCACCACCATTGTCAACCACCATTACCGTCTCCAACCAACGACCACCACTACCAACCACTATTATCAATCACTACCACACTTATCACCTCATCATTATATTATATCCACTGCCACCACCACGTTGTCACTGTTTGTGCCACCTCCATCACTATCTGCCACTACCACCACTACGATCAATCTCTACTATCAACCACCTCCACCAACATAGTTAGCACCACCGCCAACTACCACCAACACATTGTCAACCACCACGCCTCAGCACCACCATTTTCACCATCACACCCACCACCTCCACTACCAACCGTCACCATCACGCCAATCACTACAACACCAATCACCTCCACCATTACTAGCAACTAACACCTACCATTACCATCACAACCACTACAAATCATCTCCTTTATCACAAACGACATAACTGTTTTATTTAAAAAAAATCAAATAGTGATTTTATTTTATTAAAGATATATTTTCTAATAATTGTATACTTCTTTATTTGAATTGTATATTTGTTGTGTTTATAAATAAATTAATTTTGCATATTAGGTGTTGATAGACTAATAGTCTTAATCATTCAATGTTTAGATCTAGAGACGCCATCTTAGTTATTCATATGTGCATTCAGAGTCTTAGTCTTAATAAAAACAAATGAGGCCTTAATATCCTCTGCTTACATGTTTACCTTGTGTTATTATGTGTGTTCTGCAGGAAAATGTGTTGGCTGAATCCAGAATGATGGTCCCTGATTGTCGCAAACGCCTGGAAGGAGCACTAGAGGACCTTAAAGGAACTTTGGTATTGTGTAATATGCTATTAGTGCTTCATTTAATGCCTTCTACACTTCTGGGCTTCCACCTATTAAACTGCCCCCTCCCCTTCCCAGAGTGAAATTGAGAACACAATAAGCGTAAATGGGATAGCAAATAGTTCCTTAGAAAAAAAATATAAATAAAGAGATGCTAGATAAAATCAGAATAAAAATAATTAGACTAATGAACTAGTTCTCTTTGAATGAAAACTGAAAAATCAAAAAATTAGGATCAACCCCATAACCACTAAAAGGAAAAACATGAGATACTTACTAGTTATTCAAATTGACATTAGGGCCTCTTGCCTTACCTTTTTTCACCTATCCTTCTTGCTTGCTACTATAGCTCTCTTGTCCTTAATCCAGGAATAGAACTGAAAAAGAAAAAAATGGAACAACTAAGGAAAATACTTAGGAAGATTACTGAATGAATCAATGGATATCTGCAAGTAGGTAGATCAGTCAAAGGAGGTGCAACTTGTTTTTATGCTAAATTAAGCCATGTTGTGTTGCAAATTGCAACCCAACATTGGATTAATTTTTGTAGTTCTCCAGAACATTGAGTGCAGTACATTACGGATCTTTAAATGTGTTTGTCTTAGGGTGTATGTCAAAGAGTCTTTTTCTTGCTAATAATGATGTTATGTTCTTTGCTAGTTGTGGGGATCAACTTATTTCCCCGAGGAAGCCCTTCTATAACCGGAATATAGAACTCCCTTATCAGACCTTTCATGTGGTTCCTTGTCCCAAATATTGACTGTGACCTTTTTCCTAGAGCACGGTGCAGCTATATCCCATATGGATTTTTAGTTGCATTACTGTTACTGGGTTACTGACAAAAGAAATCTAACAATTCCAAACTGACTGTCTTGCAACTCCAAACTCTTCTATTCCCACATTATAATTACACCACCTCTTCTACCTATGGATCTTATCTTTGTTAGAATATGAATAGGTTTATACAATCCTATTAGAATAGGAATAGTTTATACAATACTATTAAAATAGGAATAGGTTTATATAATCCTATTAGAATAGGAATAGGACTACTAAATAGTATCCTATTTGGTAAAGGATTGTATTCTATGGTCTATAAATAGGGTCTCATGTAATAATGTAGATACAACAACAATATTATTTTGCTATATTTCTCACAATCTTAATCGAATCCACCCCATCAATCCTCTTTTATTTGGATAACAATTTGATAAGACTACTCTTTGTTACATTAAAGTAGAAGATATTAGCTTTCGTTTTTGTCAAGTAAACATCTTTAGCATCCTCCTTTTCCATGATTTCATCTATTCCTCACTTACCAGACAAGGACCGTTGATTAGTTTTGGTTGTTTTTCTTTCTTCTCAGTGTGTCACCCATGGTCCCTTAATTTCCGAAATTCTAGCTTCTTTATCTCATTCTTATCTGTGGATTGCTGATGAGAAGCTGAATGTTTCTGTTCCATCTATGTTCATTCTCTTTTAAAGAAAGTCTGAGCTTCCCCTTCTAAACCCTTCATATGGAATCCTAAATGCTTAGACATAGTGAGAGAGTGTTTCTGCGTCTATTGCCTTTTCAGTTCTGCTTAAGAAAACCTGAGTTCCCTTATTGAAACCTTGTATATACAATCTCAATTCATCTTCATATATTTTTGCAAACCGATTCGGCACTTTATCGTTTAATGCGTCAAATTCACCTCTTGCATGTATTCCTAACCCCCATACCATGGTAATAGAAGCTTATCTGTAGAGCTTTGAAGCTAAAGACAGGTCCTATCTGCTCCAACTCAACGTTCGCATTATCAGATCTTCTCCTCACGGAATTTTCTATATCTATCTACCTATTGGTCTCTTACCATTTGTAATACACTTGTGACATTTGCTAATTAACTAAAGTCAGAACTGTCTCTAATCTCGATTCCTAGACCTCTTCAGCTCAAAGTGAAAGAAACAAACTGCCAAACAAAGAAGCTCAGATCTTGATCTTCATTGTGTTAGATTCTAGAAAACTCTCTTTGTGAGCTGTTGGCATGGCGTCCCTTATATAAATTGGGCCCATTTTCCAATGAAGAACCAGATGGACTATTTCTGTATCACTTGAAGTTGGGCTATAACTTGGCTTCTCATGTTTTCCTCTCTTGAGCTTCTTTTCCATATCCCATTTATTACTGTAGGGATTAAATGGGCTGGACTACTAACTGAATGGTCGTGTAAAATTGTTTTTGGCCCCCAGCTTCTGAGATGAGATTTTAATTTGAAATATTTGGTGACTTTACGCGTGCACATCACTTCTTTCATGTGCCATGTGTTTGTTGCCTCTGTACTTCAACAAGATCTCTCTTTGTCACTGACCAATACTGCTGACCGGGTGTTTGTGGACTTCTTTTTCCACCCCCTTCACCTGTGTATTAGATTCTAGACACGGATATGTATTTCAGCACTTCAACCCTGATTTCCATGGTCTAGTATGCAATGTCTGCAAATCTGCCAGTCGACAAAGTAGACACAGTTAATTCCATAGCTAGGTCATTTCTCTTAAGAGTTTCAGCATCTTGTTTGCAACCTATCAGAAAACAGGAGCTAAGTCTGGTATGATCACCGTTGCTTCATTTACCCATATATTGTTATGATTCTGATGAATTATTAAGTCAATTGAAGACTTTGGATGTCCTTGTATTCATATGCCTAATTCTCTCTCGCATCTTCTCAGACTTCACTGTGCTATCTAACACGAGGATCAGTACGTTGCACCATCTTATTAATTTAACCCAATCAACATTATGTAGTTGACACACCTTCTATGAATGAGTGCTGTCTTGGCTGATGTCTGATAGTTTAAAAGACCTATTCTTGCTATGATGTCTTTTTTATTAATTCTGAGTTATCTAGGTGGGTAGATTATAATCTTCATAGCCGATTCAATCTACTTGATGAAATCATCTTGGGGGATGTTTTTTTTTACTGTGGGATGACTTGTTAGAATTCTAGGGAAACGTATGTGTTTCTCTCTGTAGATGAGTGCAAAATGGCAGCTAAAGTGTAAGATGAAAATTTTGTGATGTTGTACATTCTTATCACTAGAAATAATCAAGTCCTTTGTCTAAAAATGATTTGAAAAATTAAAGCCTGTCCTTGTTGCAAAAAGCTGCATTAAACGTTGCATTGTTATTGCAAGACTGACTACAGGTTTGAGTTTACCTATCTACTCTTTATTAAGAGAAATGTTAAAACCACCGAACTGAGAGCAGCATATGTTAGCAAAGGAGACTATGAAATACTGAACCTCGTCTTTAGCTTAGTTCTGGAGTTCAAGATATAGGTCCTTGTGAAACAGGAGAAAGGATTTTGATTTTCGATTAGCTGTCATTTCTTTGCAGGCACAGAAATGTGCTCACTGATAAGGACTTGGGCCTCAAAGTATTATCCAACAAATTGTGAAAGATTACTAGGACATATATGTACTCTTGAACCAAAGAAGTCCAACCACTTTGTCACAAGGGAGGGTTTTAGCATTATAGGTACAACTGATCGTTTGTTGATTGTGGGAAAACAGCTTAATATGCACTTGCCCTTAGCTTTCTTTGTTCTGATTTTGTATTACGAACTTTATCAGGATATCTTTTTAAAGTGACAAAAAACAATGAACTTCAGCAGAATGTCTTTATTAAAAATGTGGAAAGGTCTCGAGTTTTTCCCTTGAAAATTAGTAGATACAAATGTCTTGAACCCCCCAAAAGAAGAAAATTGCTGACTTATGATACTATGAAGTCTTTTAATTGTGATACTGAAAAGTCTAAACTTCCAATAGGTTTTATTAGTTCAAGTCTAATAAAAACTCATGAACCGAACTGTGCTAAAAGTATGCCTCCTATTGCCACCATCTATTTCACTTAAAGAGCTCATGTGAGTTGTGTTTCTCTGCTGATAATTTGGGAAAATATTATTTCAGGTTGAGTTAGAGGAGACAGACGAAAAACAAGGCCCTGAATTTGAAGAAGCTCGAAACATAATAGCAGATGTTGAGAAGTTGTTTGAATCTTCTGAAGTTTAAAGCACTTTGTCTTGTCCATTGGACTCTGTTACACTACTGTTATAACTAGAGAACTCTTCGTGCTGCCTGATGAGCTTCCGTCATGCAATCGTTTGGGTACATTCTTGTGTTATATAAAACTCGCTGGGATAGATGCTCATATATCAAATATCATGTGTTTATCACTAAACCAAGGGATACAAAATCAACATTGAACTATGTTTTGTGATCGTCTTAAGTTTGTTCACTTTCAATCATGTGAATCTTTTGCACTAAAGGGTGTGACCTGTCGGTCAATGAAATGACTCTTTTGTTCGTTTTTTTTGGTTCATATGGTCTAGAAGTCGAAGAGGACGTTTTTTTTTAATTTTTTTTTATTTTGGCTCTTTGGAAGTAAGTCAACTATTAGCAACTAGAGATGTTCATAATAGGCTAAAACTTTTTTAGGGACATATGAAAATACATCTCATTTTGACTAAATCGTGACGTGTCTTGCCAACCTTTTTATTAGTCTTTTTCAATGCTCCCTTGTCTTTTTTTTTTTTTCACCTGATTTTCGATACCGTATTAGTGTTTGATTATAGTTGGGAAAATTTCCATGTTACACTTATTTTCATAAATCACTGTGACTATTAGATGAAAATATATAAAGAAAAGTTGGTTTCTTTTTGTATTAAATCAGTTTGGAATTACATGTCTAAACACTGATTTTTTAGATCACGATTTGAAATTGCATGTCCACACACCGATCGACTAAAGGTGTTTGTTTGGTTACCTTTCATATGAGGACACAATTGTCTTTTTAATTACTCTATATGTTTGATTTTATAGGACACTTTTTTTGGGTTAATTTTTTTTTTCTTTCTGAAAATGACGTTTTTATATTTTGAATTTACTTAATTTTATTTATTTATTTATTCTTGATGACATAATTTTTGTAGCCACTAAATGAAAATATCATGATATATTAAATACCACAAGTTTTGAGCGCTAAACGTTAGTGTTTTTTTTATTAACTTATTTAATGAATTAAACGAAACGGTTAAAATATATTTCTCCTCATGAAAAAATATATATAACAAAAAATGCCATGCAAAATGGAAATATTAGAAAGCTTTGAATTTTTTTGGGAAATATTCCTCCACGTAATTTTAAAACACTTTTGAGATTCTTCCATCATCTTCTTTCATGGAAATGCACTAATTCTTGTGTGTCCACATAAAAAGTTCACCTAAAAAATGACAATATAATAAATATAGGTGAAAAATAGTGGGTACATCTACTACTAATATATAAGTGATAATAATTAGTTATGTGCGTATTTAGCTATTTGACCCGTTAATTAGAGTTTAATACTATTAATATATAAGTGGTAATTAACAATTATTTAAATATTTAACTACTTGGGAGATTGGTTGGAGCTTGTTACTACATGTTTATGGTTCTCTGATTCGAACATGAGTGACAATATTATTTTTATTTCACTGTCCATTCTGGACCTCAGGTTCGAATCCGAGACCTTTGACATATAATGTCACCTGGTGAAACACACAGTTGAAGCATATATGTTGACATACGAAGTCTGTACTTATTGTCACTTATATATTAGTAGTAAAAATTCACCCTTATATTTAGCAAAAAATATTTAGAATTTGAATGCACGTTTAAAAAGTAAAAAAGTAAAAACACAATAATTAACAACCTAAAATATTTGAAAACATATTAAAATGTGATTAACGTTTAAAATTTCACATGTGTCACATAATTGGGACAACAAAAGTAACATATATTATTTAAAAATTACGTTAAGAGTACTATAAAGCACAACTTAAAGTATTTCAAAACATATTTAGAAATTAATTAATTTTTGAAATTTCACTTGTGCCACGTATAAATTGGGACATGAGAAATAACATATATTATTTTAAAATTATGTACTTTAAATATATTAAAAAAATAATTAACTCTCAAAATATCATGTGTCACATATATTATTTAAAAGTATGTACAAAATATTATAAAAATAATTAACAACAAAATCATACAATTAAAATAAATCAAATAATATATATTGAGCCCGGATTGATCTAGGCTATTGTATCTAGTTTATAATCTAAAAAAGACCCAACTCAAGTACATATGTATTTTATTATAGAATATAAATTTTGAGTACTCTTTATAATTTTTGACTTCGCCACCAGACTAGGTAGTTTCAACCTATTTCCATAACTATAACTAAATATATATTATCTTTCCTTATTCAAAATTTTACCAAATCTAGGGTTTGTTCACTATGTTGAAAAATATTCTTCGAAAATTATTTTTCAAATTTTTAAAAAGTATTTTCTTTAGCTAAAATAAGTCTTAAATGTGATATCTTATATTAATTGTGTTCTATCCATCCTTCAATACATTTTATCTTTACGCCTTCACCCCATAACTCTTGAACTGCCCTATGTTTCTACCATTACCCATGTTTTATCGTTCTTGTTCCTATTATATAAAAATATTTTTAGAATAATATCTTTTATTTATATTAATTAATTTATTTTTCATGAAAATATTTCCGTTCGTACCGAACATGTCCTAAATGTCCCTCCCCTTTTTTGGGTTGGATAAATCTTCGAAATTTAGACATCTCCTAAATGTATATTCGGATTGGGTAAATCTTTAAAATTCAGACAGAATTGCATAAATAGGAGGCACCTAACTCTTTTACCATTTTAATATTGTACTTTTTAAATATATATATATATATATATATGTATATATATATATATATGTATATATATATATATATATGTATATATATAATTTTCATTGTGAATTAGAACATAAATTATCAATCACTTTTAAGAAATAATTTTTAGATATTTGAAAATGCATGGGAAAAATAAATTCACATAGTGTTTCAAACTATATTTTAAAGAAATTTCAGAAAAAGAAAATCACAATAAAAGAATTATAACACTTTCACGTAAATTGAGACATAAGTTGTAACTTATATATTAAGTAGGCGTTTGGACAACGATATGAAATCAAAATATGAAATAATCATTTGAATATAAAATTTCACGCAGATTTTATCTCATGATTTCATATCATTAGATGAAATCCTAATATCTCCAAAAATCATGATTTGGAAAGTTCAAATACAAACATTGACCAACAAATTTATATTTTATATAAAAATAACCCCACATATATATTTACTACTCACTCGAACCACTTTTAATTGACATGTTGCGCTTTTCGAAAGTCAATTTGACTAATTTTTAAAGTTAAATAAGATTACACTAATTCGATATTTTAAACAAAAAATGTAGATATTCAAAAATTATATGAAAAGTACTATAAATTTTAATTTTTTGCATATCATTATATCAATATGATGAAAAAATACATCGTAAAATGTTAGTCAAAATTATTATAGTTTGACTCTATAAAAGAAAACTATGACAAGTAAAAGTGATCATAGATAGTAACTATTTATTTTATATATAAATAAAATTTATAATACACATTAGTACTTTAAAACCATTTATATCTCTTATACTGGTTATTCTCACAACATATAATTTATTATTACTTCAAATCAATTTCTACTCTATTATTTATATTCACCAAATTTATTATTTTCTTATAAAAAATATTTACCAATCAAATTAACCAGGAAATGGCTCAAAGTAACAATGTTGGATCGTCTTCTCAGTCATATGAACGAGAAATACAAGTTCAACATCCGTACTATGTGGATGGATTATATTAAAGACACCACAACTTATATTTAATTTTATTTTTTATTGAATTAAAGATTGACCAATAAGTATTTTACTTTTTTAAGAATACCTTTATAATAGTGTATTATGCGATATTATAAACTTATACTTATTTGATAAAATTGTATAAAGAATTGACACACATCTTTCGAGTTAAATTATTTTTCTTCTTAAAATGACATCTTTATAATTTATAATTTAGCTAAGTTTTATTATTATTATTATTATTATTATTATTTATTTATTCTTGATGACATAATTTCTATAACCACTAAATAAAAATGTCATCACATATTTATATATCACAAATTTTAAGCACTAAAAGTTTGTATTTTTTTTTCGAACTTTTTTTTATTAATGAAACCCCATACTCCATAGTATAAAATGAAACGGTTGCAATATATTTCTCCTGAAAATATCAATAACAAAAGAATGTCATGGAAAATGGAAATATTAGAAAGATTTTAATTTTTTTGGGGAAATATTCCTCCAAGTAATTTAAAAATATTTTGAGATTCTTCTTTCCATTGGCGTAGCCATACAGTGTCAAGGGTGTTCAATTGGACATCCTTCGTTAGAAAAAAATAGCATATATATAAATAAAATGATATACGAAATAATTAAATAACCTATTTTGAACACCCTTAACATAACAAGTTACTATTTTTCGATACCTTTTAAAAAATTTTTGGCTCCGCTATTGCTTCTTTCATCTTCACTCATGGAAATGCACTAATTCTTGAGTGTCCACGTAAAAAAGTTACCAAATAATTGACATTAGAATAAATATAGGTGAAAAATAGTTGGCACATTAACTACTTATATATGAAAGTGGTAATAATCAGTTATGTGCATATTTATGAGCTTGATATTATTAATATATATGTGGTAATTAACAATTATTTAAATATTTAGCTACTTGGGCCATTTATTGGAGATTGTCACTACATGTCATGGGTCTTCGATTCGAACATAAGTGACAATATTATTACTATTTTTATTTCACAGTTCATTTTGGACCTTAGGTTCGAATTCGAGACCTTTGACATGTAGTTCCACCTTCCCACCCAATGACCTAAGTGGTTCAATATGTGGTGAAACACGCACTTGAAGCATACATGTTACATATGTGGTGAAGTATACATGTTGACGCCTAATGTGCTTATTGTCACTTATATATTAGTAGTAGAAATTCAGCCGTACATTTAACAAATAATATTTAGAATTTGAATGCACGTTTGAAAAGTAAAAAAGTGAAAGCACAATAATTAACAACCTAAAATATTTGAAAACATATTAAAATGTGATTAACTCTCGAAATTTTACATGTGACACATAATTGAAACAACAAAAGTAACATATATTATTTAAAAATTACGTTAAGAGTACTATAAAACACAAACTTAAAGTATTTATAAATATATTTAAAAATTAATTAGTTTTTGAAATTTCACATGTGCCACGTATAAATTGGGACATGAGAAATAACATATATTATTATAAAATTACGTACTTAAAATATATACAAAAACTATTAACTCTCAAATTATCATATATGTCACATATATTATTTAAAAGTACGTTCTAAATATTATAAAAATAATTAACAACAAAATCATAAAATTAAAATAAATCAAATAAGATATATTGAGCCCGAATTGGTCTAGGCTTTTGTATCAAGTTTATAAAAAATACTTGACTTAGTTTTTTTTTTTTTTTTTTTTTGCTTAACTGTATTTAGTTGGTTTTACATGCGCATACCATTTTATTACTTTGTAATTGTTTTTTTTAACTCGTAATAAAACCCAACTCTTAAGTACATATGTATTTTATTATAAAATATAATTTTTTATTACTCTTTGTAATTTCTGACTTCGCCATGAGACTAGATAGTTTCAACGTATTTCCATAATTATAATTTAATGTATGTCTCTTTCCTTATTTCCATAATTATAATTTAATGTATGTCTCTTTCCTTATTTAAAATTTTACCAAATCTAGGGTATGTTCACTATGTTGAAAAATATTCTTTGAAAAGTATTTTTTCAGAATTTTTAAAAGTATTTTCTTTGGTTAAAATAAGTTTTAAATGTGACATTTTATATCGATTGTGTTCTATTCATTCTTCAATACACCTTATCTTTACGACTTCACCCCTAACCCAATAACTCTTGAACCGCCTGATATTTCTACAATTGCCTATTTTTTCATATTTATATATATTATATAAAAATATTTATAAAATAATATTTTTTATTTATATAATATTAATTTATTTTTTACAAAAATATTTTCGTTTGAACTGAACGTGTCCTAAATGTACCTCCCCTTTTCTAGGTGGGGTAAATCTTTGAAATTCAAACAAAATTGCAGAAATAGCTAGGAAGCACCTAACTCATGAGAAAAATAAATTAACATACTTAGTGATTCAAATTTTATTTTAAAGAAATTTCAATAAAAAAATTATAACCACTTTCACGTTTTCACGTATATTGAGACATAAGTTGTAACCTACTTATATTAAGTAGGCGTTTAGACACCGCTATGAAATCCCAAAATGGAATCATCATTTGGACATGTAATTTCATATAGATTTTGTCTCATTATTTCATACAATGAGATGAAATTCTAATTTCTCTAGAAAAAAACATGATTTGGAAAGTTCAAATACAAAAATTGATCAACAAATTTATATTTTGTAAAAATAACCTCACATATATGTCTACTACTCCTTCTGTCCACTTTTAATTGTCATGTTGCGCTTTTCGAAAGTCAATTTGACTACTTTTTAAAGTTAAATTAGATTACATTAATTCAAAATTTTAAACAAAAACAATTAGTTATTCAAAAACTATATGAAAAGTATTATAAATTTCAATTTTTGCATATCATTATATCAATATAATGAAAAAATATATGGTAAAATGTTAGTCAAAATTATTATAGTTTGACTCTAAAAAAGAAAACTATGACAAATTAAAAGTGGACAAAGGTAGTAACTATTTATTTCATATGTAAATAAAATTTATAATGCACATTAGTACTTTTAAAACTTTTTATATCTCTTATACCGGTTATTCTCACAAATATATAATTTATTATTACTTCAAATCAATTTTTACTATATTATTTTATATTCACAAAATTCATTATTTTTTATTAAATATAGTTATAATCAATTTGACCAAAAAATGACTCAAAGTAACAATGTTGAATTGTTTTCTAAGCCATATGAACGAGAAATGCAAGTTCAACATGAGAATATTATCCATACTATGTGGGTGGATTATATTAAAGACACCACAACTTATGTTTAATTTTATTTTTTATCGAATTAAAGGTTGATGAATAAGTATTGTATTTTTTTTAAGTATATCTTTGTGATAGTGTATTATGTGATTTTATAAACTTATGATTATTTGATAAGATTATATAAAAAAGGGATAATGCACAAGTACCCCCTACACTATGACCGAAATTTCAGAGACACACCTTAACTAAACTAAGGTCATATTACCTCATGAACTTACTTTTTATAATTTTGTACACCTTTTGTCTTACATGACACACTCTGTGACTCCACATGATTGAAGCTTGTGGAGATATTTGGATGCCACACTACTATATATATATATATATATATATAATATATATATATATATATATATATATTGTAATGACTCAAAAATTGTTTTTGAACTATTTGTTAGTTACGATTGTTTAGTCTTTAAATAATTAATTTTAGTTGTTGGCTGATGGATTAAGTCCATAATTTATTTAAAATCCTATACTATTTGGCCTATATATGAAATTAAATTGGAAAAATTGTATATAGTAGCATACTATTAATTCAAATTAAATGTCATAACACAATTTGATTTAATTGTAACCCGTAGCAAACTGTTGTCATTTACCTGTCTCCCTAGGTTTCTCGGTCTCGTCAGTCTCTCCCTCGCCTCTCCCGCGTCTATACAAACACAAATATATAAAATGTGTTCGTATTTGTATAAAGCGAGAGAAAATTGTAAATATACATAACTTTTTGTTCCCCTCTCTCCCCTCTCCTAGATCTCGCTCACCACTCCCCTATATCTCGCTCTTCACTCTCCTCGCATCTCTCACTTTACACGAACACAAAATAGATGTATACATTGCGCTTATGTTTGTATGAAACGAGAACAAGTTGTATATACAAATACATATATTTTCCTCCTATATACTTATGGTTATACAAATACAGATCTTCTCTTGCCCAGATTTCTTCTCTCTTTCTCATTTTATACAATTACAGATTATACAATTGATTCTTTTGCATATGCATACCGAAAATAGATTATACAATTGCTTCTTTTGTGTATGTATAGCTAAATATACATAATAACAGTCATACTGCAATTTTCACATATAGCAAACATAAAAATCATATTTGTATATTATAGCTATAGTTTGCATAATTACGCTCCATAACAAATTTTATGTTTGCTAAGTAGCTTTTGATTTGTATAATTAGCTAGAAATATCCAATTTTATACAATTTTTCAGATTTGTATAAATTCATTTATACATATAATTTGTATAGTAAGATCTGTCAATTATAAGTGTATAGGACGAAAATATATGTATTTCTATTTGTATATATATTTTTCTCTCGCTTTATACAAACAAGCGCATTTTATATATTTTATACCGAAATGTATAAAATGACGAATTGTATATCGAAAATGACTAATTGTATACCGAATCAGATGAACAAAAAAAGGAAATATTTATTGCGAATTACAATTAAAATAAATTATAACTATAACATTAATTTAAATTAATAATTTGCTATTTCATATAATTTTCCCTTAAAAAGGAAGGTTAAATAATTTTAGACTATACAAACTTAAAGAGGGAAAAAAAAGAAGGAAAAACTACTAAACTACACTACATATGTTTATCTATTATCATTTAATTCCTACTCTTTCATAAAAATTCAAAAATCCCTACTTTACCCCAATTTCTCTATTTCGGATACTTTAATTTTCAAAGAAATCAAACCCACCTTTCTCATCCCCAAAATTCCGCCTCTAATCTTTTTCACTACCAAATCAGTTATCGGATTCAAAGGAATTTGATTTTCTCAACAGTCCAACTTTCAAAATAGGTATTATCTTCTTCGTCATTCTTCTTTCAAAATTAATTCTGTGTTTCAATTGATTTTGTATCAGTTGTCAAAATGGATCATTCGTCTTTTAATATTGAAAATTTTCAAATAATAACACCTAACAATGATCAAAATTTTAAATCAGAAGACCCCAACTTGACATAACAGAAGTCTAAAAGCTTGCATGCACCGACATTAATAGCGAATCGAACTTCTACGAAGAGAAAATCAATAACGGAAGTGGGGGCATCATCTAAAGCAAAGGATGCAAAAACTAAAAAGAAAAGGGATAGAAAGGCAACCCCGGCCATATCCAGATCTGCATTATCAACAACATGTATTTTACTATTTTTTTCCCCTGTAATTTTATGTATTCACATGTTACTATTAGATCCACAACATTCGTTTGAGATGGAATTTGTTCTAGATATTATGCAACAAGAAAGCGACAGTCTGTGGTTGCAAGGCAGAGACCACCTGGCCCAAACGTCAGACCACGGGACCCTTCACAAATCGTGGTCCTGACGACGGGCCATGGTGGCGCCTGTGAAGGTCCAGCCCATGACCAACAAATACTGGACCATGACCACGACTGGCTCCACGGTCCATGGTCCGTTTGACGGGCCTTCAGACAGGTCGTGATCAGGTGTGTCATATTTTAAGTAGGATCATTTTGGCATATTCCTCTATGTAGTTGGACACTAAGCTATTCGAAAAGGTCTAGATATACCCTTCGTTTAAAGTTTGGTTCACTCATGCCCTCGCCGTCCAACTTTCGATCCAAATATGCCCTTATGAGCGTTAGTTGGTATGCTGGACATATCCAACTCATTTTTCATTTCTTTAAATGCCACATGAAATTGCCATGTCATTTTGGCCTTACCACATGACATTTATATGAAAGAAAAGGGATTTGGACCCATAAACACCTAATCTGACCCATAAATCAATCCCCCTTTTAAATAAACTATCTGATCCATTTTTAACAATTTTGTTTAATTTTTATTTTTCGGTAAATCCCAAAAATGAGTAATCGATTAATAAAAAATAGGAAAAATAGGAAAAATAAAATTTAACCTTAATTTCAACAAGTTTTTTTCTTTTTTCTTTTTTCACATTTTTCTATTTTTATTAATAAATTACTCATTTTTGAAATTTATCAAAAAAATAAAAAATAAAAAAAATTGTTGAATTTAAGGTTACTATATTTATTTTTTATGAATTTTTGGCGTAAATTTTATATTTTTTTCATATTTTTGCTATTTTTTATTAATAAATTACTCATTTTCGGGATTTGCCGAAAAAAATAAAAATTAAAAAAATGTTGAAATTGTTGAATTTAAGGTTACTATATTTATTTTTGAATTTTTGGCGTTCATTTTATATTTTTCATATTTTTTCATATATTTAATTAATCAATTACTCATTTTCGGGATTTCTAAAAAAATAAAAAAATTCAAAGTGCTAAAATTGTTGAATTTAAGGATACAATATTTATTTGTGAATTTTTGGCTTTAATTTTATATTTTTTTTCATATTTTTCCTATTTTTTATTAATCACTTACTCATTTTCGGAATCTATCTAAAAAAATAAAAATTAAACAAAATTATTAAAAATAGATCGGATAGTTTATGTAAAAGGGGGATTGATTTATGAGTCAGATTAGATGTTTATGTGTCCGAATTTTTTAAGGGCATAATTGATCTCTTTCTATTTTCATATAAATGTCATGATAAGGTCAAAATGACATGACAATTTCATGTGACATTTAAGGAAATAAAAAATGAGTTGGATATGTCCAGTATACCCACTAACGCTCATAAAGGCATATCTAGGCTAAAATTAAACGGCAAGGATATGAGCGAGCCAAACTTTAAACGGATGGTGTATCTAGACCTTTTCGAATAGTTTAAGAGCATATTTGACCCTTTTTCCTTGTTTATATTATATAAAAATATTTTAAATATAATATTTTTTACTTATATAAAATTAGTTTGTTTTTACAAAAATAATTTCCTTCGTACCGAACATATTGTAAATGTACCTCCCCTTTTCTAGGTTGGGTAAATCTTCGAAATTTAGACAAAATTGCAGAAATAGAAGGCACCTAACTCTTTTATCATTTTAATATTGTACTTTTTTATATTTCAATTTAGTATTAGGATATATATAATATTTTTTTAAAATCTCTAATTAAATGAGCATAAAGAGGTTTCTTTGCTGGTTCGTGACAAATTATTATACTATTTGATCACTTTCTATTTATTTAATATTTATTACTATTATATAAGTCAAACCTAATTTACACTTTGAATTATGACAAATCAAAAGATTTGTACTTCTTCTAGTACTCACTTTACTTTATAGAGCATTTAATTTTAATATCTTTAAAGTGAATTTTAATGGCAGAGAATTAACCAGAAATTGAATGGCACAGAATTAACCAGAAGCAGACATGGATGGATTGCTAGTATGGTAAATACTTATTCGGTTCATTTTATTTGTCATATATATTTTTAAAGTTAATTAATTAAGTTTTAAGTTAAATTAAATTATATTAATTTAATATTTAAAAAAAAAATTTAGATTTAAAACCTACATATACTATAAATTGCATTTTGTATATTAATATGATAAAAATATATATTATAAAATGTTAGTCAAAGTTTTTATAGTTTAATCTAAAAAAAATAATTATAACAATTAAAAATGAATGAAAGTAGTACTTATATCTCTAATTGAGAATTATGAATTCGAAACAATGAATTACACATGAAAATTCTATAGGAAGGGACAAAAAAAAAAAGCAGTGAGTAAGACATAAATTTATTTGATTTTTGAAAAACTTATTTTTTTATAAAGTTTATCATATATTATATACTAAACTCGTAATTTTAAAATAGAATATGTTTTTAATAGGAAGAAAAGCCTACGTAATTAGTAAATTATTGTTATCGCGTGACTAGAAATTCAAGGAGCAAAATAACCTCTTCAAAAATACAGAATCATACCAATCACATATAATAGACTCTTATAATCGAGTATTTTTTCTTACCCTATACATAGATTCACCTTTTATTTTTCTTATTTTCCCAATTGAGTGATTGTACACAGAAAAGTATGATTAGCTACATAGAAAATGGGAATCCTAAACTGTGGATTTGTAAACAGAAATATATATATATATATTAATTAATTAATTATTGTGGCATGCACTATGATATATATATGAAGTTCAAAGTAAATTATAAGTTTGCCAGCATGCAAAAGTGGAATACTACTTTAGTGTTATTATTATTGTAATTGCATATGCCATATTCACATTCTTTTTATACAGACAGCATATATACACTCCAATTGTGGAGTTAAACTAGTGGGAATATACAGTAATTTTGACTATTACTTCTCTAACTATCCCATCATATTAAATTTTGAATTAAATCTTAAATCTTAAATTTTAAATATATCGATCAAGTCAAATTATTGATTGATGAAATTAGATTAATATTTAAGTTAAAATTATATGATTACTTAAATAAAGTTTGAGTAAGTTTATTAAATTGATAAGATGAGTCCAAATTATACTCGTCAAACTCAAGATATCTAGAATTACTTGGAGACCAAATATCTTATAACCCTAGTTTGTGTCTATATAAAAGGATCTTCATAAGACCACGAAAAAAAGGAGATAAACAGTACATAGAAAAGCTTTGTTTTTTGGTGGTGATTCACCTGCATCAAAGAAGTCTTCATCTCTACGTTGTGTTTCGCATATAAGTTTGTGGTGATATTCCAATAACTTTTCCATCGATTCATCATTTAAGAATAAAACAGAACTCTTAAGTTGACGACCGTTAGAAAAAGAATCAGAGAATTACGTTTTCTTTTATAATTTTTTTGTAAAAATTGTAATCCTTACATAAATTATGGAAATCAAATATTTTTACTTATCGCTATTTTTCTCATCTTGATTATTGTTTTTCGGGAATGAATATTTAGTTGTTTACAAAAGGTAAATTAGGTCTTTAAGTGACAAATTGTGTATGAATTTTTTAAACAGAACAAGTAAAAATGAACGTTTATTATTAATATAATTAGGACAAACAACACAAATCTCACTTGTTTAGAGTCTAATCGCCCGTCTTCCCATGAGTTTTTAGAATTACCATCCGCGTTAGATTTTGGTCCTCAGATATATGTATCTCGGATACATGGGCTCAAAATTTATTAAGTGTAAATTATTCCAGATACAATATATCCAAGTGAATTCACTTGTATTTGGATATAATGACTCTCTCGCTCACCTCTCTCATGTCTCTCTCCCCGTCTATCCCTCTCTCATATCTCTCTCTATCTCCCCGTCTCTTCCTATGTATATGTATATCATAATGTATTCTAATGCATCTGATAGCCCTGATACATGTATCTAGTTTGATTTACATGTATCAGAGATACATTGACATCTCTCATTTGAATTCTTCTTATCTTGCTCACCTATCTTCTCTCTCCCAATATATGTATCAGTATTTCAGAATATATTTAGTAGTAAAATTACATGTATTTTGATATAATTAACATGAAATATGATATGAAATTATTAATCAATGAGATAATATATAATTAATGTAACATATAGGGTGAACTAATAAATACAAATGGAAAAGAAATGTGCAATTAAGTACAATAAACTATATGAATCATGTTATAAACTTCTTCTTGTTTTCCTTGAGAGCTTCAACTTAATTTCTAATCAACTTGTTCAATTGATGGTCATAGTTTTCTTCCATATTACATCCGCTGTCAATGTTTATCTATTTATTATATCAATACTAACTTCTTCTTTTAAAAAAAAAAAAAGGATAAGATATATATATATATATATATATATATATATATATATATTATGAATAAATCAAATAAAAATGAATAGAGAGAGAAAGATAATAAACTCTCTTCGAAAGCAAGATGAAGCATAATTTTATATATTTTTGTTCTTATTGTTTGAGTGTATAACAAGTAAAATTGTAAATAAAACTCTACTAAATAATAATAAAAGTAAAAAGGTTATAATTAGGTGCGCTAAATACTTTTAATAGTGCGTTCGAAAAATCATGCTAGAAAATAAAACCAAATAATAACCCCTTATATTTTAGGCTAAAACGTGCAATAATCAATATACATCAACTATGACAGAGTTAATTTTTTTTAAATTAGCAATTCAAAATTTAAAAAAAAAAAAAAAAAAACGAGGTTCAAAATTTACTATATATATATAAAAATAATTTTAATCATATATAAATAATAATATTTTCTACTTAAAAAAATTCAAATAAAATTACACCTCCGATAATATGCTGGCTCCACCCCTATCAATGAATGGTTCATTATAATACATTGATTTATCCTTCTTCTCTTCAATTATAATTAATAATAATATTCTTGATTCTGCGTACGTAAATTATACATGTTTCAACTTAAGCATATGTTCCTTATTTTATCATTATCATAAAGTTTTAAATTTTAGAAATAAAATTTCAACATATTATATTATGATGACCATTAAAAAATGAAAAATGAAGAAAAGTGATTTTTTTAAAACACGTGGATTATACTAGTACTAGTGATAGTGGTTGCATTTAATTGGAATCAAAACCAGAATTAATACCATTTTCCGCACTTGGATTCTCTCAAAAATTATTTTTGATAGAATTAATTAATTATGAATTCTTAATTATGTTTAGCCATCCACTAATTGTTACCTATTTTTGACCACTTAATGCTCTATGATGTGTTGATCTTTGTTTTTAAAATCATCATTAGCAACAACATTAGTGGAGAACACAACATTTACATTTCATCCATCAATTTGAAGAAATACAATTTTATATATTGTATTTCAATAAAAGAACGGCTACTATAAATTCTAATTAAAAATGACTTTCAAACAAAATTATGAATTTGAATTAATTGTATCTTATGATGCCACAGTAGATGAATATTTTTGTGAATAAAATATGATTTGAATAAATTCCTTGTTCTCTCATTTCTTGTGGGGAATATTTTTTTTTTCATCTAAGTTTTTTTTTTTTTTTCATTCGGTGTTTAAGATCTGCATTAGATTCTAATTTGTTTTGAACTTGTGTTGCGCGTAAGGCCTATCAAAGAGGATTAAATATAGTAGAATTTCTTTTATATCCTAAATTTGAACTCGAAATTTATAAGTAGGAATGAGTGTTATCCATCTTACCACAAACTTTTTTATAGGACAAATGCAACGTGATGACTTCTCAAATTGGTCACTCGTTTTACGGTTTTAGGACTATTTTTGCCTTTTCGGCTAAGTTTTGTGATTCACTTTATTACTCCACGTCATAAAATATCAACTTTTGTGTTACGATCTATTGACCAAGGAGGACGACAGTGATAATAATAACAATAACATATTCAGCGTGATATCACAAGTGGTGTATGGATAGAGTGGAACGTAAATAGTTTTATTTCTACCTTGTAAAAATGGAGAAATTATCTTTGATAAACCTTAACAAATTTAATATAATCTCACAAGTAAAATCAAAGATCACGTATCTATAAAACAAAAAAGGCATACCCTCATTTTAATGGAGTATTTGAAGAAAAAGGAAATTATATTCACAATCAATGTCTAATTATATATTATTAGGAAGTATTTGCTTTACTTGAACAAATTGTTTTGCTCTGCAAATGTGTTAGAAATTAAAAGGTTTTGAAAAATATCTTCAATAAGCTACCAATTAAAGTTTCAAGTCTATAAAGTAAGTATCTAGGTTTACGCAACCAATGATATCGAAAGTTAACTGATCGATTAAAAGTCGTTGATAAATATTAAATATTTCAAAAATAATTTTGGTGTTAAAAAGATTTTTTTTAATAGAAGTGAGGAAATTCGTATTAATTAATTAGTACATTGAAAAAAAAAAGGTGATAATTTTTCTTTATACAATATAGACATCAACTATTTTTCGAATTTCGCTTTAATATTTTCATTTTAAAAAAGACAAATGATATAAAATTATAAACAAAAAAGAGAATAGTATTTGTGATTATAAAACATACTAGAGTTAATTAAAATTGGGTCAAATAAAAATTGTATATAAACTAATTTTTTTATTCATATTTTTTTATATCTGTCCCTATTTACTTGTTCATTTTAACAAATTAAGAAAGGAAAATAATTTTTTTCCTAATATGCTCTTATTTAATTCTAGAAAATTTCTAGTACTACTAAGTTGTAATGCATGTTTTTTCGAACCAGAAAATACATTATTATACTTGGGGAGTTGCATAATTTTTTAAGTTAAGGATAAAATTATAACTAACATATGATAATTATTGGTGCCTTAGTATGTGTGTCATTCCTAAAGTGGACAACTGAATAGGGACAGATGGAGTATTAAATTATAAGCCAGGTGGAAAATTTAAGACTTTTAATTGATGTTCTCGGACTTATAAAATACTTGACTTGTACATATTGATAAAACAAAGATATTTATAAATTGATTTGACCGACTTATAAATCTGTCAAAATTATCTTAATTAAATTAAAAACATATGAAAACATCAAGTAAAACAAATTAAACAACCAGAAGAGTGCTTGGTTCGAATTTAGGCCCTATTTTAATAGTTTAAAATCATGGAAGTAATTAAAAGTTTAAGATAATGTAAAGTTAGTTACTATACTCTTAGATCTACTATTAGTGTTTAATAGGCATAACACTAACGAAAATATTACTCCCTCCGTTTAAAAAAGAATGGCCTAGTTTGACTTGAAACGGAGTATAAAAAAGAAAGAAGACTTTTTAATCTTGTTGTTCTAAATTAAAGTTATGTCAAATGTACCAAAATGCCCTTTAACCTTGTTGTCTTAAACATGTCACGTTGAAAGTTAAAGTTAAAGTGTTGCCAAAAAAGGAAAGGGGTCATTCTTTTTTAAACAAACTAAAAAGGAAATAGGAACATTTTTTTTAAAACGGAGCGAGTACGTATTTTTACACGTAATGTCTAAGCTAAATATATAACGATGTAATCAACCAGGTGTTATCATCTTAACAATCCAAAAAAAAAAAAAATGATGAATAGGATCAAGACTTAGGGGTGTCAAGATCTAAGGTTAATTATTATTTGATTAATAAAAGGAAATCAGATTTTCTTTATTTATTTTTAGTTAATTAAAATCTAACTTTTGACTAAGTCTTAAATTTAGTCTCCTATTCCTAAGACAACTCTCTTCCTCACGTTTCTCAACTCTCTCACGTTCTCAACCTCTTTCTCACGTTAGTTCTGCCAAGAACAACTAGAAAAGCAGAAAAAAATACATCAAGAGTTCTTCACACTTGAAGAACTCACTAGAATTTTTTTAAGTAAAGACAAAGGAATCAAAACGACAAGGCTAAGAGAGGTTCATCGAGTAGGGTGTGCGTTGAAGTAAATTTGGCGTGGTTTTGGAGTTTCGGCAGCAGCTTCAAGCTTGAATAACGTCAAAAGGTATGGTTTCTCTCATGGAATTCTTCCTCCAAGAGTAATTTCTTTCGAACGTCTCTTAAACTCTTGAAACTAAGGTTGTTCCCCTTCGTATGTCCTTGTCCTTAGTTCCCAAACGATTTCATAGGATGGGTATGTTGTGCTGTTAGATTTAGGCATGATTTACGTGTTTATATTAAATGGCGAACATGTTTTATGTGAGGGAAATTACAAAATGATATTCGAAGTGCAAAAAAAATGTGTGTGTGTGTGCATCGTGGCAGTGGCTTTAGCCACTGTTTTGGATCAATTTTTCATGGGTGTATTTGATGTGTCTTATGTATGTAACGTATGTGCAATGTGGTGTGTATG
>CM040618.1:107420654-107441046 GCA_022817965.1 Solanum lycopersicoides
CTGGGTAGCAGAGCTCCAGAACTTCGCACTATCAATGTAGAAAGGTTACCACCATCACAGAATGGTTAATGAAGCGGGCAATATTGCCAATTCTGGTAGCATCAATGTTGATCCTCATACACGCATTTCCAGATGGAAGGTGCTCCTTCACAACCAGGAGTGCAGGTGAAAAGTGGCCACTCTTCGAAAGTTTGTCATATAGCTGGCGATTTCTTGCTTCCTCAGTGGTCAAAAGTTCTCCTTGGAAAGAAAAAAGAAAATCACAACCCAAAAAAGGAACCAGTTTGTCAAAAGAAGCATTATAAGTACACATCAGCACAAAAAGAGCAAGAAAGTAGATAACTGTGTCCACGTTGACAATTTTCAAGTCTCGAGAAGTTTGAGAAAATTCATATATATACTGTGTTTACTGATTAGTGAAATGCCAAGATAAATTTCACCAATTATTGTGGACACCACTCTCAAGAGATTCAAAATGGGAAAGGCTCAAACATGCCGCCGAACTTTGACAAAAGGCTCATCAATCCCATCCGTTTTCGGCTCAGATTAGAGAAAAATCTCATCCATGCCATTATTTGTTAACTGAAATGGCATAAATGAGCCAAACTTTTAACGGATGACATAGATGAGACTTTTCTCGAAGTTCGATGGCATATTTTAGTCTCAAAGTATTAACCCCTACTGTTCGTACAGTACTTCACTGAAATTTTGAACTGCATTCTTAATTCACGTTGATTAACCATCTAATCTTTTCACAGAACCTAAAGAATGAGGCCTTATCTGCTGACTTTAACCTTCAACGCTTAAGAAGGCTTTTCCGAAGAAAGTTCCAGGTTTATATACACTTCAACCTCCGTTAAGGGCAAACAAATGAGGCGTGCCCAATTAAAGTACATCACATAAATGGGATGGAGGAGTATATCCCCTTGAAGGAAAAAACCACATTTAGTTTCCTCAGTTGTGCACCTTAAGCAACATATGGCCAGAAGCATGAGAATATTTGGTTTTTATTGGTGTCACATTTTTTACTTTATTCCCCTATTTCTTTATATCACAAAGTCTTGCTTGTTTCTTGGCCAAATGCTGGTCAATATAAGTTAAAATCAATTATGCATCAAGTCCAAATAGTCAGAGTTGTCTACACGAATCCTTTGTGTTCACACCGCTTGTTTTGGCTCCATTTCATTCCAATACGCATAATTTCTTTTCTCTTCCTCTGCGTGAATCAGGTGTCTAAAACCAAAGGTTCTCAATATCTCACACATATCCCTCTACTGAAATACAACTCTAAGAAGAAGACTGTAACCAAACACCAAAACTAATGTACTAACAACTGAATCTCAATAACTAATCCAAAAAAAAAAAAAAGAACCTTAATAGCAACTAGTCTCTGCATAGATCATTTGTCATTATCACACTAACAAATACCAATGATTTCATCGGTATATCTAGTATTTCACCAACTCTTTCAGTTATGCTTTTTATTGGTCAGTAATTTTCCCTAAGATCAGAATCAATCTCAAACCTCATGTTGGTTAAACATTCTTCCGGGGAGACAACAGGATTGAAATAGGTTTAACAGTCTCCTCCCATTGAGCATTAAATTACAACCTTTATCGAGTCGTCAATGTTCCCATCCACATAATAATCAATTGAAGAAGCATATTAGCAGTATCCACAATCGAACACATTGTAATAATTGATATAAATAGAAGTTCATATGAGCTCATTGTTGAACATATTCTCATTGAACAACAACATCAAAAATTTACCTGTATACTCGCATATGAATTTCCCTTTTGGAATGAATTCAGCAGCACACAAGCTCCAGCCTTTTCTCCTATCCTTCACAACCTTCAGCTTCACTGAAATTCCTTTCTGAGTTAACCTATTACCACACTCCAACCCGCAACCGCAACTTGGCCCGCATTCTCGGGTCGGCATCTCAGAAAAATCCACACATGCGCAATTAGAACCGGAGTCCAAGTCGCAACTCTCACAATCGCACCCATAAGCACCCTCCACCCGAACTAGAAACGGGTCCGGATTAACCCGACCCGATCCACCTCCCCATGGGATGGTTGGAAAGGTGGGTAAGGTCTGAACAGGGGAATAGATGAAATTGGCGTAAAGTTCGGAATCGACGGAGTTGAAGAAAGGAATAGGGTAATTCTCCAAGTTTCTAGAAGCATCGGAGATTCGTGTTGAAGTAATAGCCTTGGAAAATACTTGTAACACTTTGCAGGTTGCTGAAACGGAGGCTAGACCGGCCGGCTCTAAGTATGGCAAGACGAGATGAGCTAACCGGCAAAATATTCCGGCGCCGTCGTCGTCTTTTTCCGATTCGCTGGTTCTCTGTTTTTTTTCCATTGTTGCCACTCAGTTATGTCAAAAAATTTCAGATTTATAGTTCAATTAATATTTAACAATTTACTATGTTTATTAAATTTGACAAAACAATAGAAAAATTATTTAATCATAAATGCACAAAAAAAAAATTCATTAAATTCTAAAATATGCAAACCAAAAAGTTGTATCAATAACAAAAATTACCCCTCAAAAAAAGTATATAATACATATAATTTGTGGAAACTATCAAAATTAATCATCCTTCAAGCATTTGACGAAATACCTAAATGGTTTGAGCATATCCATAGTTGTTAACATGGGTTCCTATTATCGTTATAGATGGGAGGGAGCATATTCATAGTTGTTAACATGAGTTCCTATTATCGTTATAGATGGGAGGTTCAAAAAGCGTTTTGATAGTCATATTACGCTAAGAATTAAAATAGTGTATTGTAATAATTAAATATTTTTTTATCACTATGATATAACCTTTCAATTACATGTTATATAAGTTTGTGAGTCCCTGATCGCCGTGTTATATTATACGTTTCACATTACGTACTTCTTTTAGTTGTTATCGCTCCTATTAAATTGAGCTTTCACGCATGATAAACCTCATATAATTTATAGTAAAATAAATATAGATATATTAGACATTGAAAATCAACAAAGAAATACTTTTGCTATAAAAACAAATTATTTGAGACATTGTTGCTGCTATAAGAGATAAAAATACAATTTTTTTTTGTACAATACACAATTTGCTATACTAGTGTATAGTTTCTCTTTCCATCTTTTGCTCAGCTTTTGATGATTTTAAAATTGTCTTCCAACTTTCTTGTATTTGCATTCACATACTACAAAAATAGAAAGAAAAAAAAATTAAGAAAATTCTAAGATATGTGTAACAAAAAAACATATGTTTATAACACTCACCTCAATAGTCAATAAATTTCTTGTTGCATGAACTCGCACGTATCCAAATTCAACTTTTCTTACTAAACTCCATTCATCAGCCTGTGTATATCACGAGTATATAACTTTACTGTTATAGTGAATAAAGTACGATTGTTATTTTAGACGAGTCGAGGTAGACTTAATTAATTACCTGAGAAGGGAATTGGTCCAAGTTAAAGCCAGCCATTCCAATAACAGCATGAACAGGTGCACTATAATTGGAATTATCATAAGTATCAATTCCACTTGCATCTTTAGTAGGCATTGCTTTACATTCCTTTTGATATACTGCACAAGTCCTCTCATAATTGTGAACATGTCCAAATAATGCTAGATCAACCTGGCACGTTTTGTAACATATTAATTGACGATCTGATAAAAATGATAATAATTATTTTTGAGATTTCTCGATATCTAGTGTAGCTTCATATTATTGAGGACCTGACTCTAGATAGAAAGGAGTGAAGGCCGAGTATTAGGATAGAAGGTCAGTAGAGGTATAGTGTGGTGTCTTGCATTCCATAAGTTTAGGCTTATTAGTGCATGTTGTAGCACTAGTCGATCCCTTGTAGTTCTTGTTATATATCTGGTGCTTAATATATTGTTTTCAGTATTTCGATTATGACACTACTTTGTTGTTGTTATTCTATCTTTCTTGTAGACTTTATACTGTAATTTTTCTTATTAGTTGTTATGTTTTCCTTGTTATTTTCTTCTTTTTTTACTTAGGTTTGATGTACTTGAACCGAGGATATTTTGAAAACCGTCTCTCCACCTCAATGAGGTAGTGATTATAATGTTTGCGTACACTCTATGTACCCTTCCCAGACCCCACTAAATGAGATTTCACTAGGCATACTATCGTTATTATACTTGTAATCTGGCTTGATCGATCCAATCATGATACTGTATATATAACTCGAATCCATATAAAGTAATTAGAGCTTACCTTGTTTGCCAATAGTAATGGCTCAACAGCTTCGACAAAATCATCATCAACATTTTGAAGAATTCCACCAGTGACAGAAGAATACATAGGTCGATGCCTATGAAGAAATCAAACATATAATAATAATTATTATTATTAAAAAGAGGGAAAAATAAATAGTACTAAGTAATTAACTTATATTATTTCAGAATTGTTGTAACATTTTCTCCTCTAGTCCTTCCATTATTTCACTCAATATAGTCGATTTTAATTTGTCTGAAATTGACGCAATAACTAACATGTTACCACATTTTATAATTCACTTACCCCGTAAAAATTAACCAAGGTGTTCTTGTTCGATCAACTGAAGCCATGTCTTTCTTCATCCATTCATACTGTTCGATCAAATAAATACAAATGACATAAACTCAGTAATTTTTATCCAGATTATGTATACGTAGTACGAAATCGACTTATAAAATATATGTATGTATATATACCTGCTCTGAGTTTTGAGACCAATCATGTTCAGTTGAAATAACAGTGAAGTGAACACTTCCTTGTTCAATAGAGTACCATGGTTTATCTTTAGCTTGTGTTGGCATTTGAAAATAAGTTTCATAAGGTACACCACATTCTCCACCTGAATCTGGTGTTGCATATACTGATCCTGTACCTATATAATCCCTGAATATATTTTTTCACATTCAAAATTATACGTAGAGGCGTATCCAGGATTTTGAGATGATGGGTGCAATGTTATAAAAATGTTGATCTATGAAATAAATTTGATCGATTTGACATTTAGGTTTTTACCACTGAAAATCGTTAAAGTTTTAAAATTATAGGTCTAAAATTAATTCTTATATATTACCGCTCAGAGAAGTGTTATCTAATATTAGAAATAACCCGCGTAAAGAGGTGTACCCAGTCATAATCGCATTATGTGATGATACTTCAAGTGTGGGTTCACATATCTATATTTTAATATTTTCAAAAAAAAAAATATAACACTACTATATATGATCTCGGTAAGCGACCATGGATTCACGTGAATCCGGTGACCCCCTCAGATACGACTCTGATTATACGCCCTTTTAACTTTGTAATTTAAAACGTATATACACCTTCATTATCTAACAAAAAGTGTGTATTTATCTTTTTCGTTAACAGACTAGATTAAAAACTTGAGGTGATTCTCAAGTTAATAGGTATTTATATTGAGTGATTATACGTTGAAATTAATTTCAGTACGTAACAGAATATACCTTTCATGATTTCCGATAGCGGTCATGTATGAAATACGAGAGGCAATTGGAGTGATTAGATGTAGAAAATAGTCCCATTCTACTAGAAATCCAGTAGCATAACTTATATCACCAATGTGGAATATAGAATCAACATTTCCAGATGATACTTCATCAACCATAGCTTTCACCACTGATAATGATCCTGGCTAAATTCACATATAATATGCACAATAATTAATTAATTTGAATCAAAATTTGATGTGTTAAATGATATATGTATGTTTGTTATGAAAGAAAATATTTTTTTGAAAAATATTTTAATCTCATGTTCAATTTAACATAAATGTTTAGAAAAATATTTTTCATAATCAACTTTATTATATTCCTGATCAATACAAGGAAAATGACTTATTTACCAGAAGTAGAGAAACGTTCGTTAAACTCTCTTTCAACCTCACCATCACCTGACCTTTGATCCAACCCCGAACACTCAACATTAATTGGAGATAAAATAAATATTCATCGATATCTTTCTTTTTTATTAAGCTATCTCTTTTTATGTCACTTTCACGAAGGCAGAGGTGGAATCAGAATTTTCAATAAAGGGGTGCAAAATCTAAAGAAATAGACATGCGAAGTATAGCCGTAGGGGGTTCGATATCTACTATATATATATATACTTAAAAAAATAATTTAACCATGTAAAAATAATATAATTTTTCGTCTAAAGAGGTTCGGATGAACCAGCTCCGCTACTGACTAAAGGTAAGATATGTGCAACTTATACCATCATCAGATAGATTAATTACCAGTAGTTCCATGCCACCCAACATCTTGCATGAGACGTAGTAAGAAAATTTCATATTTTCTTAAAAAATATATATTATTTTCATGAAAAAATATTTTTCTTCCTACCGAACATCTCAATTATTAATTTAGGACTTAATAAAAATATTAATTAGTATAATTACCTGAATATAATGTTCTGCAGAAGGATCTCTAGGAGCTTTTCCCATATCACCATATGCCAAAAATCTAACCTCATTTGTTCCACCAGCTGGTGGTGTTTTGAAGGTAATTTTTTCACTCCAACCACTTGAATCACTATATTGGTTGATTAATTAAAAAAAACAAAACATATCGTCGTTATAAAAATGTAGAATCATTTAACCTTTCAGATAAGATAATAACGCGACTTAATATATCATCGCTATAAAAATATAAAATCATTTAAACTTTCAGATAAGATAATAACGCGACTTAATAATATGTAACATATTGTCTAATAATATATACCTTCCATATGTATAGGAGTTTGTGGTTGATGGATTAAGGCCAGTCATTACTGCTGTATGAATGAAGCCAGGATCATGCCATCCAAAGTCCTTAGCTGGACTTTTTAAGATAGAACCTAATTAAAAAGATTAACATAATGGTTATGATCTTAATTTTTTTTTTTATTATTAAAATGGTTATATTATAAATTAAGTATGGTTTTATTAAAACTTACTGCACATGTCCTTTTGGGTAAAGGTAGAAACTTGTGATGTTTGAGATTTTCCATATCCATATTTTAGTTGTTGAGGTGCTTTATCTCCACTAACCCATGTTACTCTCATCTAAATATAGGGCCAAAAAAAAAAAAAATTAATGATCAAATATGGTATAATTAACGCGAAACTCATACTCTATTTATGAAATTATACGTTGTTATATGTTATTAATACGAACCAAGGAATTAAAATAAGAAAAATAAACTATTCTAGTTAGACAATATTCTAAATGGTACTTCATCTGTTCTTTTTTACTTGTCAAATTTTTACTTGACACATCTATCAAGAAAATAATAATTGGTATAGTGAATTTACCATTTTACTGAATAAATTGATAGGGTCTCAAATATATTAACTCACTACAAATTTCAAAGACGTTAATTCAATGTTAATAAATTGAAAATATAATTGGAGGAAACTTGTCCTTTTTTTATTTGTCAAAAATGACAAATAAAAAAGGAAAATCAAATTATGAAATATTTGACACATAGATAAAAACGGAGAAAGTACTAATAGTTTATTAATTAATTAAATTAATTATACTCGATCTAAGGAAGAAACATTTACAAATAAGAGTTCCATATAGTCATATTATTTATTCTTCATACATTTCAATTTACGTGAACCTATTTAATCAAACATACAATTTAAAAGATTTTTCGAACTTTTGAATTAAAACATGTCGTTATAATGTAACGTCAACCCTATTTAACTAGACATACAACTTAAACAAGAAATGAAAAGATTTTTTGAACTTCTGACTTAAAACATGTCATTATAATATAACGTGAACCCTATTTAACTAGACATACAACTTAAACAAGAAAGGGAAAGATTTTTCGAACTTCTGACTTTAAACATGTACTCATGATAATGTAACGTGAACCCATTAACTAGACATACAACTTAAATAAAAAATGAATTTTTTTTTCGAACATCTGACTTTAAACATGTTATTATAATGTAATGTAAGTGAATAGTAACATTTTGTAACATTAATACGACTAAAAGGAAAGAGTTTCACGTAAAGAGATGTACTTACAGATGTTGCAGTGGAGTCAATGCTAGAGAGATGTCCATATAAAGGTTGTTTAGGATTAGTGAAGGTTAAATTGTTGTTTGATCTTTTGAGGATACAAGGAGTTGCAAATCCACCAGCAAATAACACAAACTCAATATCTGTCCTAAAATTAACAACATGAAATGAGAGTGAAGCACTACATGTTCTCACTTCACAAATTCCCTTTACATGTTTCTTGCATTCTTTCTTCTTGCAATTTAGATAGCCTGGATCTTTGCTTAAATATTGTGCCTGCATGCATGCATTCATAATATAATAATAATCAATATCGTATCGACCAACAGGGTAAAGTGTAAGCAGATCTTATCACACCTTTATGAGCAGTGGCGGAGCCACCTTACAATGAGGGGGTTTACCCGAACCCCTTGCGGAGAATTATATGATTTATGCATGGTTAGAATAATTTTTTAGGTACATATAGTAAATGCCGAACTCCCTTTGTATATTTCGTGTGCCTATATTTTTAGATTTTGAACCCTCTTATTGAAAATCCTGACTCCGACACTATTTATAAGGATATATAGAAAGGGGTTGTTTTCGATAGACCAGTGGATCAACATAATTTCCAACGTAATGGTTAAAGTATATATATAATATAAAATTATACGTATACTAAATTACTATTTATATATGGTTAAAATATATAAATAATATAATATTATTGTATAATTTTCTGTTGAAGAAGATTCGACTGAACCTCGACTACGAGATGGCTCCCCGATGAACCCCCTCGGCAAAAAATTACATTGTATATTTAAGATATTTTAAAGAACTTTTGTGTTTATATATTGATTTTGAACATCCTGAATATAAGATTAAAGGTTGATTTAGTGATTTAGGGGTTCAAATCACTACACGCTTTCTTTTCGAACCCCGTTAATGAAAATCCTGGATCCGCCACTGCCCCCGCCCCTTCCTCAATATCTAGTACTCCCTCCGTTTAAAAAAGGATAACCTAGTTTGACTTGGAACGAAGTTTAAGAAAAAAGAGAAGACTTTTTAATATTGTGGTTCTAAATTAAAGTTATGTCAAATGTACCAAAATGTCCTTTAATCTTGTGGTCTTAAACATGTCACGCGGAAAGTTAAAGTTAAAGTGTTGCCAAAAAAAAGGGGGATCATTCTTTTTGAAACAGACTAAAAAAAAAAATAAGAACATTCTTTTTTAAATAGAGGGAGTAACGTAATATTTCATAAATCACAAATGTAAAACAATAATTCTGAAGAAAAAAAAAGGTCTACCAAATCAATCATGAAAAAAAAAAAAGTAGTCAATTTGAACATGATAATATAGCTAGACGGTGCCAAATAAAAAATCGGCACAAAGTGTTAGATGCTGAAAGCAAACAATTAGAAAGCTTTGAAGTTACAACCAATCAATATGAAAAAAATAAAATGTGGAGTCTAACTAAATAAATATTGAAGTTTCAATCAATCAATATTTTCTTTTATTTAATTAATTAATTTTATAAATTTCATAACCAACAAAGAGATTTTAATTCTTAGTAATATAATGTGAATGAAGTTACCATAAAGTTAGTTAAGGAGGCAGTATTGCATGACTTATTTCAATGTGGTACACTTTTGATGGATATATATATATATAGGTGTCACCATTTCCCACTACTGTTATTTAATACTACTACAATTAATGGGTATATTCCCACATCTTTATCAGTATTTCCACACACACACACACCCTTTTTTTCGATGATGTGAATAGGGATGACAGTGAAGTGAGACGAATTAAAAAAAGCCAGCTAGTACATTGCGGTAGGATTCAGGTCGTATGTACATGCATAAAACATTTCAAAAGGAAGTCTCGATATACTTTGTGCGTTGATTTTTATATTTTACTATAAAGTTGAAGTAAAATATGTATTAAGCTTTTAAATTAAAACGAAAGAAGTATATCTACGACAAAACATTGATTGTGCCCAAACTATTAATTGCTTATTATAAAAATATTATATGATATAATAAGTTGGTGGTCAAAAAAATAAGTAGATACGAGTGTACATGTTAAATGGGGAAGAAACAGTTAGAATTAAATAATGGGGCATCACTAGTGATGTGTATGAAGTGGACAAAGTGGACCAGAGGAATTTACTCGGATAATAAGTATATTTTTTATTTTTAATTTTAAGTGGAGTAAAAAGGTGAAAACTTTTTGGGTGATAAATTTCATTAAAAAAAAAATTAAAAAAATGAAAGTAATTCAAATTATATAAAGTTAGTTGAGGAAGTGGCATTGCATGACTTATTTCAAATTTTCAATATATTAGTTTATATCATGGTCGATTAGGTTATTTATACTAATTGTGTTACTGTTAAAACTCAAAATGAAGATGGTAAACCACCATTAATGGTGGCTGCAACTAAGCTGAAAACAGAGAAGAACATTTCTCATTTATGTAAAACTGAAGAAGAGAGTTAGAACTACATATAGTGGTCATATATATATACAATTTGAAGATTGAGAAAAATATCTAACTTTAACAGATGTCTAACAGAAAAGTTAACTAACTACCAAAACTGTTAACTATAACGGAAAGCTAACTAACTAACTCTTTCATAATCTTATTAACTTCAACACCCCCCCTCAAGTTGGAGGTGTAGTAAACACAGCCAACTTGTCCATCATAGCAGAATGTTTGATTCCTGTGAGAGCTTTTGTGAGGATGTCTGCCAATTGATCAACTGTGCTGATGTGATGTAATGAAATTAATCCTTCATGAAGTTTGGACCTCACAAAGTGACAGTCAACTTCTATGTGTTTGGTTCGCTCGTGAAAAACTGGATTCTTGGCTATATGCAGTGCAGCCTGACTGTCACAATATACTGGAAAAGGACCAATGGGAGGAACAGTTAACTCAGTGAACAATCTATGTAACCAAACCAGTTCTCCAACCACCTTTCGTAATGATCTGTACTCAGCTTCTGCAGAGGATAATGAAATGGTCTCCTGCTTCTTAGATTTCCAGCTGATTGGACTATTGCCCAGCAAAACAATATAACCACTAACAGATTTTCTAGAGTCAGGGCATGATGCCCAATCTGAGTCACAAAAAGCCTGAACCTCAAAATCAAGAGAAGATGACATAAAAATGCCTAGGGTAGGATCATTTTTGAGATACCTCAACATGTGAAATGCAGCTTGAAGGTGAGGTTCCCTGGGATCTTGCATGTATTGACTTAAATGTTGAACTCCATAGGCAATATCAAGTCTGGTGTGAGTGAGGAAATTCAGTTTCCCTACTAGCTTCCTATACAAGGTAGGATCACTTAATGACTTGCCCTCATGAGCTCTAAGTTTAGCATTAGGATCCAATGGTGAAGTCATGGGAGTGAGATTATCACAATGGAAATCCTTGAGAAGATCATGAACAAATTTTCTCTGGGATATGATAACTCCATCATCCTTGTATAAAATTTCCAAACCTAAGAAATAATGCAATCTCCCAAGATCTTTGATCTTGAACTGGTCATGGAGAAAATTTTTGAGACTAACAATCTCTTCAGAATCAGTTCCCGTAAGGATAATATCATCTACATAAACACCTAAAAAAACAGTAGAAGAACCCCTTTTCCTATAGAACAATGAATAATCATATAAGGAGTGAGTATAGCCCCTTGAACTCAAGGCTGCAGTTAGCTTCTCATACCACTGTCTGCTCGCTTGTTTTAGACCATATAAGGACTTGTTGAGTTTACACACCAGCCCTGTATGTGTCACAGCAAGACCAGGAGGGACATCCATGTAAACTTCCTCATGCAAATCTCCATGGAGGAAAGCATTATTAACATCAAGCTGGTAGATATTCCACTGTTTCTTTGTAGCTATGGCAATCAAGGCTCTGACAGTTGTCATTTTAACAACTGGGGAAAATGTTTCTGTATAGTCTATGCCAAGATGTTGAGTGTACCCTTTAACCACTAGCCTTGCTTTGTATCTTTCCACACTACCATCAGCCTTGTGTTTGATTTTGTACACCCATCGACAACCAATAGTTTTCTTACCAATAGGTAAAGGAGTAAGGGACCAAGTATTGTTATCATGTAAAGCAGCAAATTCCTGAGTCATGGCTGTTTGCCATGCAGGATCAAGAGCAGCTTCTGCATAGCTAGATGGCTCACAGTCATGAGTAATATTTAAAGCAAAAACTTGACTTTTTGGATCCAATTCTGCAGGAGATATATGGTGTTTAAGAGAAAAACATGCAGTCAATGAGGTAGGAGTTAATGTGTGGTTTTCTGTGGGTTGTGAAATAGGTATAGAGTGAACATAATCTGACAAGTATGTGGGCAACTTGTGAGTTCTGTGAGACTTTCTGGTTGCTATATCAGGTTGACAGGGTGTTGTTGAGGTTGAGGGAGCAGATTGTGGACTAGAAAAGTCAGGAGATGAAGGAGGATTTGTGTCACTTGACATCTCAGAATCACACTGTACATTAGAGTCAAATGATGGATTAGAAGTAGGACAATCATACTGATCAGTAAAACAGTGAGTAGGAGAAGAAAAAGGAAAGAAAGTAGGATCTTTATTCATTGCAAAAGGGAAAATTGTTTCATGAAAAATGACATCCCTGGAGACATACAATCTTTTAGTGGCTAGACTCATGACCTTGTATCCTTTCATATCAGATGGATATCCCACAAAAACATGTGGAGAAGTTCTAGGATCAAATTTGGATCTTTGAGTTTTAGGGATAGTTGGGTAACACAAGCAGCCAAAACTTCTTAAATGTGAGTAAAAAGGTTTTAAACCATGCAATACTTCATATGGGCATTTGTTGTTTAGAGGTGCAGATGGAAGTCTATTAATGATATAAGTAGCTGTCAAAATGCACTACCATGTTAAAACTCAAAATGAAGATGGTAAACCACCATTAATGGTGGCTGCAACTAAGCTGAAAACAGAGAAGAACATTTCTCATTTATGTAAAACTGAAGAAGAGAGTTAGAACTACATATAGTGGTCATATATATATACAATTTGAAGATTGAGAAAAATATCTAACTTTAACAGATGTCTAACAGAAAAGTTAACTAACTACCAAAACTGTTAACTATAACGGAAAGCTAACTAACTAACTCTTTCATAATCTTATTAACTTCAACAGTTACCAAATGATATAATCTTTCAAAATTTCAAGATTCACATGTTACTAAAGATTGACGCTTCTTTTAGAGATATACAATGAATGTTATGAAAGATATAATAAAATTATAATCCGTCCAAATTTTGATCAATTATTAATCTGAAACTCTACATTAAGAATAATATTCAACACTTTTTTTTTAAATCTTTTTTTCTCCAACTCTGATAATCGTTTTTCTAGTCTCTTAATATATTTTCAATAATTATTATTCAAATAAGGTACCACTTGAAAGTTGAAATATAATTTTATTAATTATGTTACTTTTTTTTTTTTGTTAGAATATATGTGACGTACCAAGTTACTTGTGCACACACATACCCACACTTGCGTGCATTTTTTTTTTATAAGAAAAAATAGCCATCACTTTTAGTTTTCTGTTATCCTAAACAATTTTTTTATTAGCTTAAGAGTTATTTATTTTATTAAAATAATCATCGAAGTACAATAAATATAATATTATATTTGTAAACAATTTTCTTGTAATATTAATTGTGTATTTATTCTATTTTTGAACGGTTCATTTTCTAAACATCAATAAAACTTTATAAATAACTGCAGATACGATTTATCGTCGAGATTTAAGAGAACTAACCTTGACTGGATAATGGCAAAGGAGTGGAAGTTCAGAGAGATCACCAGTCTGTTGATATTGTAAGGCATTAAAGGGGCAACTTGAGGTGCTGAAATATGAGATATTATAATAAAAAAATAAAGTTAGTAAATATTTTAAATGAATAAAAAATAAATATAATATTATTGTATCATTTCTTCCATTATTCACATGCTTCCTATGTTCTTTTTTTTTAATTAATAATTGAAAACAGCAAAATAATTAGTATACTTTCTATTCCACTTGGTTAAGTATACTTTAAGAAAAAGTTATGTCTTTTTTTCCACCATGTATTCTATCGTTTTTTGATATATTTCTAATTTGTAGATAATGGTTTAATAATGACCCACCAATATTAAAGGAAAAGAAAAAAAGGTTATGAATCTCAAATAATCAAATCCCATTGCACTTTAAAGATATTTTTGGGGAAAAAATAACCATAAATAGAACATAAATAAGAGAAAATGTTTCAATAATTAAAAAAATAAGAAGAAAGAAGAAGAAAAAAAAAAGACATGCATTCGAATATTTTTCCTCTATATTCGAATAATTAAAACATCCTGTCATTTTCATTTTTCAGATTAAAATTCTATTTATTGGTCATATAAAAAATATTTACTTAGTTATACTAACAAAAAGAATACTATGTCACTACCAGCGACGGATATAGAAAATCAATAAAACTTATATATAAAAAACTCAAAATTGAAACAAATAATAAAACTCATAATCAATAAAATTTACATATAAGAAATTCACGAAAATTGAAACAAATAGTAAAACTCATAATGAATACAATTTATATATAAAAGATTAACGAAAATTAAAACAAATAGTAAAACTCATAATCATTAAAATTTATATATAAAGGATTCACGAAAATTAAAACTAAATAGTAAAACTCATAATCAATAACACTTTCATGTAAAAAAAATTATGAAAATTAGAAATAAATAGTAAAACTCATAATCGATATAAAAAATTTACGAAAATTACAACAAATAGTAAAACTCATAATCAATAATAACACTTCCATGTAAAAAATTATGAAAATTGAAATAAATAGTAAAACTCATAATCGATATAAAAAAATTACGAAAATTACAACAAATAGTAAAACTCATAATCGATAACATTTACATGTAAAAATTAAAAAAAAATTGAAACAAATAGTAAAAATTCATAATCAATAGTAAAAAAAAAATCACAAAAAATTGAAACAAATAGTCAAAAACTTAAATTCTGAATCAACATCTAGTCACTATATAATATATATATTGTCAGCGTATATAAATTAAACTTACTCAGAATACGAAGGCGATATCATGCCAACCCAATCTCCTTTTGAAGGAACCAAAACTCCAGAAATATGAACAGTAACAAAAGATTCATCAGAAAGGGTTGAATTTGAGGCTGTAGTTATACTCAAATACGGGTTCGGGTCGGGGCATTGGGTTAAAATTCTTCGGTTCAATATTCGGAATTCGGATATAGCAGTATGGTTAATAAATTCAGAAGTTGAACTTATAACTATATTTGATAAAGAATAATTTGAAGAAGAAAAAGAATGACAAGTGAAGAAAATTATGAAAAATAAAATTGATAATAAAAATTTGAAATAATTAGAGAAAGAAGAAGCCATGGGAGAGAATATTGATGAGGGGGGCTTATTAAATGAAAAAAAATGAAAAGGATGGATATTTATAGGTATCATGTTGTTATTTTTTCTAAAAATAATAAATATTTTTTTTTCCTTTTTTAATGAGTTTGTGACTTTTGACTTGAGTGTTTTAATATAGTATTGGATTTTTTACATAGTAAGATAAATAGTGTGTTTAATTCATATTTTTAAGAAAGTCAATTGAAAAAAAAGGGGCTTATTTTAGAGATTTGGAAACACAAATTGCTATATTAGAATTAATTTTTTTATAAAAGTAAATGATTATTTTAATTATTCTTTTGAGAAAAAAAAATTAAAAGTTTGATCAAACAGTTTATTAATTGACATATAGCAAATAGATTAGTTTTCATAGGAAGTATGATATATTTTTGTCTCAAAATAAGTATCAGTTTTAGAAATTTAAGATAAAGATAGTACTAGTTGTTTTTAGTCATATCCTTATATTAAAGATTATTTCTTTTTAATAATATTAAATAACTAATAAATAAAGATAACTTAATAAATCATATTTTTAATGTGTTCGATATGGAGAAAAATATATTTTTATAAAAAAAAAATAGAAAAATAATAATCTTTTACTTCTTATTTTGTCTACGGTATACAAGCAACAAACACTATAACAAAAATAATCATTAGCGACATTTAATTCTTAATTGCCGCTAAATATATATTTTTAGCGATAATTGTCACTCCTTGTATATGTCCCTAAAGCCTTTAGCGACATTGGCTCTAATTACACTTAACTAATGCCGGTAAAGACTTTAGCACTCTTTATTAATGTTAATATTTAGTGCCACTAAAAATTATTTTTATTATAGTGAAATATATAATTTTAAAAATATTTATATATATCTAACACAAAATTTATAAAAATAGGTGTAAGTGGGGTGGGATATAACATATCACTTATTTTTCGTACTATATACGTGTGAAAGCATGATGTTGAAATTGAATACTCCTTTGGTATTTTACTGAAAATTAACTAAATCACCTTTGACCCATAATATTTGATATTTTAATATAAATATTCCCTCCATTTAATTTTATTTATTCATTTCAAATTATGTATGTTCCTAAAAAAATAATGTAATAGTCTTTAAGTCTTGAAAATGAATTTAGAGCATAAATAATTAATATTAAAGATAATCTAGAAAAAGAAAATATTAATATGTTAATTAATACTGACATGTAAAAATAAAAAGATACTTTTAAAATGCTGACCAAATAAAAAATTGAACGAGGGAGTATTTATTATGATAATTGACCTAGTTCCTTTTTTTAATTTTTCTTTTTTTTTAAAAAAAAAAGTAGTAGTAGTAGACGACATTCAATAAAATCATATAAAAATAATAATATATTTCATCTGTATCAATAGTTAATATTCTTTATTATCTGCATCAAAAACATTAAATTTTATCTCCTTTATTTAAAGCAAATCCATTTGGATTTTCTCGTGTTTGATTATTTAATTAAGTAAATAATTTCTTGATATTGATCTTAATAGAATTGTTTGTTTGCAAAAATATTTAAAAAGTAAATATATGAAAGTAAATAACTATGATTAGAACTTTATTTTAATCAATTAAATCTCAACCATTAAATTTAAATTATTACATGTGTCTCTAATTCAAGCTAGAATTTGGGGAAAATGGAGAGAAGAGAAATGGAGAGGAGCCGAATCCAAAAATATTTTATGACTAATGAAAAGGAAAACAATTAAATTGCATTAATGATAAATTAAATAGGAATTTTTAAGGAAACAAAATTGTAAAATAAAAAGGATAAAGTGTCATGTTAATTATTTTTATCTCTTAGTTTTTTTAAAAATAAAAGTTAGACAAGTTAAAATAACTAAACTGGTGTAAGAAAAATTAAACTCAATTATGGAAATACCTAAATTATGAAGATATTAAACTAATTATAAATAATGGGAAAAAAAGAAGAAGTGAAGTATATGAAACTAATTAATATATATTTTGAGTGCATAAAAACATTTCTCTAAATATGCCCTTGCATATCAAATAAAAATAGTGAAACAATATATTAAACTTTAATATTCTTTAAAATGCAAAAATAAAAGTGGTGTACATGAAGCTAACATTAGAGTTTTTAAGTTTTATTCCACAAACATAAGTGGAAAGACATAAAATCAACGTTTGGTTTTATGAAGGTTTGTTTCCACCCAATTCAGGTATTTACGTTGGACCTTAATGTAAAATATTTTCTAATAAAAGTTGATTTTATATTTAAAAATTTTCAATTTAAATTTTTTAATTAATGATAAAAAAATATTTATCACTCTGTCACAAATTATTTTTAACAAACATTGAAGGTACTACAAAGATTTGAGTTAATATATATGAATGGGAAAAAAATAGAATTTAAAGGTTGAAAATTAATTTATTTCTAGTTTGTCAAGTTGGAGAGAGCTGTGGAGGTAATTAATCAAGATAGGCCTAATACATTAATTTTTTATTTGAATATGACCTAATTTTTCCTTTTATAAATGAATAATCTTTTACTCATATTCCACCTAATTTTAGAAGTTCAATGAATAATTACAGCTAGATAGGTAGATTTAATTGAATTTAATATCCAGGTGCTTAAAAAAAACAAGTTAATTAAGAACTTCTTGAGAGATTATCTTATCTTATAGGTAACTACTACAACAATAGCTTGCTTATAATAAATTTTAAAGTAATCGAAAATAAACAGTAATCATATATAAAATATGATAGAACATAAATTTTATTGATAAATATTTATGAGTATAGTTTTATTCATTTATGATTCTTTAAATAGAACGTTAGATGACGATTTTAACAAAGACAATATTTAATAACTTAAATCTCTTTATAAATATTTTAAACTTTTGTGGAGTTTCAAAATGTGCGTTCAAGAAAATATAACTTTTTTATATAGGTATAAGCTAAAGTTCGTAGCAAAGTAAAATAAAGTTAAGTTGTCTACATATCTAATTCAATTATAAAATCTGTTTAACATAAATATTATTTATTTGGAATTACTCCAAAGATAAAGAATCGTTTGATTTTTGGAATAAGTCTGGATATCTTATAGTTATGTTTTAAATAATATCTTTATCAAATAAAATAAAAATTTAATATCAATTTTAATATAAATTTGAAATAATTTAATCTGCAAATTAAACGTAATTGCAACTATGGGCGATATAACATAAGGAGATTGTATTAGTTTACCTTGTTGGTTATGCTGATGCTAGATTTTTATTCCCTTTCGGCTGATAATAACTAAAATAACAATTTTTGTCTCTTTTTAATTTCTTCTTTTAATAGGGAAATAATATAATTAAGAAATATGTAGAATTAATTTTTTTAGCTTTTTAAAACTAAATTAACAAGGAACAGCTAACTATATTAATATAGAAATAATCGAACATTTCATTTTACTTAAGTCACTTTTCTCTAACCTATACGTAGACTTAATTAATTTTTTAAAGTACACGAATTATTTTACTCCAATTAGTTTATACTTTTCTACTATTTTTAAATTCCAAAATCTATTTAAAGTAAGAGTAATTTTTTTTAATTATATTTAATTCAAATTATATGGATATTAATGAGATCCAATACCTCTCTTTATTTATTTACTCCTTTCATTTTATTTATATGACGATATTTAATTGAGAATAAATTTAAATTGAAAAATAATTATTATTTAATAGCATTGATTTGGGGTATTACTTAATTTGGTGTCAAAACATTTTACTATAGTATAGTTGTACGAAAACAAGTTCGTTATTGCATATAACTTAACTATTTCACGAGTAAATACTATCTTTTATCAATACAAATATTACGTCATAACTCTATTATTCCTAAACTAGATAAATAAATGAAAGACAACCATTCTTTTTTTTTCCACTGTCGAGATTTCAATCCAGATTTTCTAAAATAAATTGTTTCACTCTATTATTATATATATATACACTAATTTAACATAAGTATTTTGTTCTTGTGTTTCGTGTCAATCGATAAAATAGTTAGGTAATTTTTTTATCATATTTCTAGCACTTCAAGAACATCAATTATTTAAGGGTCGTTTTTATTATACTTTACAATAGTCATGAGCATTTCTTTTTTTTTTACCAATTTTCTTATATTCAAGGAATTCCACCAGCTTCACATTAGCTATTAATCACATTCAGAGGCGGAGCCAGAATTTTAAATAAGGGGGTTATAATCTGTAGAAATAGATAGCCGAAGGGGGTTCGACATCTACTATATATACATATAAACTTATTTTAACCATGTATAAAATAATATAATTGTCCGCCAAAGGAGATTCGGATGAACCCCCTTAATGCAATATAGCTCCGCCCCTTATCACATTGATTTAAGGTTATAATATTACTTAATTAGGTTAAACTCAAAACATTGTACAGTTGTGGGAAAACAATCTTGTTATTTTCTCCATGATTAGATGTCATGAGCTGTGTAACAAAATTCCAATTCATATCTATTATGCTTTGACTAATTGGTTCAAAAATTTAGTGCTTCATCCATTAATACTTCTATAATATTTTAGATACATGCTCTACGTTTACTTTTACATGTTCATACTAAATTTTTGTATATTCCTTTAAAAAAAAACATGTGATTTGACTTGATTGGAAAAAAATTAAAAGAAAGATTTTTAAAATTTCTAATTTAGTATACGTGTTGCTTATTTGTATAGCTATAAATTATTTTATCAAGGATAAAAGAAAAATTATAAGTCCTACTATTTCTAATTATATAAATGTGACCCTTTTTTTGAGATAAACTAATAAAAATATATGTC
>CM040618.1:107442005-107457553 GCA_022817965.1 Solanum lycopersicoides
TGGTATTTTTTTATCATATTTCTAAGCACTTCAAGAACATCAATTATTTAAGGGTCGTTTTTATTATACTTTACAATAGTCATGAGCATTTCTTTTTTTTACCAATTTTCTTATATTCAAGGAATTCCACCAGCTTCACATTAGCTATTAATCACATTCAGAGGCGGAGCCAGAATTTTAAATAAGGGGGTTATAATCTGTAGAAATAGATAGCCGAAGGGGGTTCGACATCTACTATATATACATATAAACTTATTTTAACCATGTATAAAATAATATAATTGTCCGCCAAAGGAGATTCGGATGAACCCCCTTAATGCAATATAGCTCCGCCCCTTATCACATTGATTTAAGGTTATAATATTACTTAATTAGGTTAAACTCAAAACATTGTACAGTTGTGGGAAAACAATCTTGTTATTTTCTCCATGATTAGATGTCATGAGCTGTGTAACAAAATTCCAATTCATATCTATTATGCTTTGACTAATTGGTTCAAAAATTTAGTGCTTCATCCATTAATACTTCTATAATATTTTAGATACATGCTCTACGTTTACTTTTACATGTTCATACTAAATTTTTGTATATTCCTTTAAAAAAAAACATGTGATTTGACTTGATTGGAAAAAAATTAAAAGAAAGATTTTTAAAATTTCTAATTTAGTATACGTGTTGCTTATTTGTATAGCTATAAATTATTTTATCAAGGATAAAAGAAAAAATTATAAAGTCCTACTATTTCTAATTATATAAATGTGACCCTTTTTTTGAGATAAACTAATAAAAATATATGTCACGTATATATTAAAACGGAATGAGTAATAAATTAAGTGCATAGTTTACTGTGATATCTATAATGATTAGAGCATAATCTCAAGTGAATGTAATATTAAAGGTAAAACAACTACATAATTAATAAAATTTCAAAAATGAAATTTCTAAATTTGGGGACTAAAAATAATACTGTACGTACACATATCTTATTCCCTATACATGAGGGTAAGGATATTGTTTTTAAAGAACCCTCAACGCAAATTAAAATAATTATGAAAAAAAAACGATAATGAAGAAACATAACAACTCATGAGAAAATATAGAACATTCAAGAAGAAAGAACAATAAAATAATGTCATACATTAAACACTATAAACAACAGATGATGATGGATATATATTAAAAGCATAAAACTACGAAAACAAAGCTAATACTATAATATACGAGTAGTTCATTTTACTTAACTTTAATTAATTAACATGTGTTTTACTTCACTAAATCACATGATAACAAAAATTGAATTAATTCGATGTAAACACCCAATGCAGATAAATTTTTTCATACAATAAACACAACCATACTTAAGCCCGTCGAAAAGCATTAAGAAGTAAAAGAAAAAAATATCTATTGATATGATAATATAGATGTAAAAAAATATAGCGTGAGTGATAAATTAATCAATTTTTCTATGTGAATTAAAATATGTAATCTTCATTTAAAATAAATCAAATTTATATATTTTAAAACCACTTAAAAATTATACTAAGTTACCATAATTAACAATTAAAGTATTTGAAACATATTTGAATAAAAGAAAGCATTTTTTGACTTTCCATATGTAACTAGCCAATTTATGTAACAGTTTTAATAGAAATTAATATGAAAAAAGTTAATAGTTTCCTTAATGATAAAAAGATATTAGGAACCTCTTTTTTTTTACGTGTGGCGGTGGGTTGGATCCAAATTTTGGAAAACATACGATACCCTATAAAATGTGCTTTGATGCTAAAGTGTCACCATTACTCACAAATATATTTTAGGGTTACAACTTAGAACAAACATTGATCAATCATGGTGCGTATAGATTTAGAGAATATGTTTAGGAATCAATCTTCAATTTGATTGAATTTGAGATTGTTGTTGTTGAAGCCAAGTATCCAACACAGCGTAGAGAGTAGGATAGGATGTTGAACCAGTTAGGGAGATATAAAGAAGCAATTGTTGAAGAAAAGAGTGGTGAGTGCAGACCTAAAAAGACGGATATTATTACACATACCTTATTCCTGAAATCCATGGAGGTAGAGAAGTTGTTTTAAAAGAGCCCTCAACGCAAATCAAAATAGTTATGAAGAAAAAAAACGACATTCAAAACTAGTATAAAGTATTTAAGAAAGAAACAATAGATCGATAATACAAATCAAAAGCATAAAACTACGAAAACAAAGCTAAATACTGCAATAGACACGACCAAACTTAAACCCGTTGAAAAGCATTCACAAGTAAAACAAAAAAAAGCAAAAAAGAAAATCTATTCATGTGTTAAAATAGGTGTAAAAAAAAAATTAAGCATAATGAGCAAATAAAGATGGACAGAAGAAGCACAAACTTTAGCATGTATACTTGCTACGACCTAATTAAGTAAAAAGATAAGACGCTGATCAGGACAATAATCTCAAGGGACAAAATAACTATACTACTTCCCAAAACAAGTTAGATCGACTATATGACTTCGCTCCATCAGCAGAGAGTATAAAAAGACAAAAAAGGAAAAATGGCACAGTAAACTGATCAACAAAACATCTTTATCCATGTACTTAGTATATCAATATACAGTTTTAAAACCCAATCTTTGAAGGAACTTGTCTATCTGTGCCACTAGCATATAGTTAAGGCAGAATGGAGAGCTACCAATAGCAGAAAGAAACAAAAACAACAGAGCCTATAATTGCAGAACTGCTGTGTTTTGAAAACCATAAAATACTTGAAATCAAACCTTTTCCAAAGCATGGATAAGCCACAGTTCATGTTGAAGTTGCTACAAAAGCCGGTGCCAAAGAATTATGTCCAAAGGAAAGGAAAATCAAAACTCCCTCTCTACAAGCCAAAACACTGTCCTGTTGTCCTCTACCTCCTACTGCGGCTGCATCACTTTTTTGAACCTTTGGAAGTCAAAGCTACAAGCTTTTGACCACCTCCATTTCGCCAAACGCCACGCACAGGCAAACTGTCAGGGTTACTTTGGTCATCTGATGTCTCCTTTCGATCTGGGTCGGATTCCAGATCAGGGTTTGAACTATTGAGATTCAGAAGTGTTTCAACAGATCCATCACCTAAGCGAACTCTGTGAAACTTTGAGGTTTTCTTCCGCTGCTTGCCTTTCCCATCATTATTCCCCGGCCTGTGATTTAACTCATCTTTAGCAGACAAGTCATTCTGGCGGGCATCCAGCTTTAAAGGCTTGCCTCGGGAGTTCAATTCTTCCTCGGATTCATTCGGAGTCAATTTTGATTTACCTTTAGCAGACCGATAACCATCTCTTGACAAAACTTCCACATCATCTTCGGGAATCTTATGGCTAGACTGCAATTTCCTCACAGTACTTAAAATGTTATCTGCCACATTATCCTTTGAAGTAACACTTCCAGCATCTATTGACTTGCCTTTACCATTCTTTGAACTTCTACCATCTTTCAAGCGATTGATACCACTTTGACGATTCTGTATAGGGACAGTGCCTCCTAAATTAGCATTATAGGTGTCAATTAATGCTTTTTGCCTCTCAGCATCAGGGCATAGTCTAGCCAACTCAAGAACGAGATGTGACAAGCCAAACTGCGCGGCATATGCCAGATATGTCTCAGCATCAATTAAACCTTGACGATATTCCGCAGAGATGTCCTTAAATGCAGTGAATTTGTCTTGATCAAAATCTAGAGCAATATGCATCCTTTCTACCAAAGATTTATTTGCGGTTTGAACATCTTCCACATTTGTAACTGCCTGCTGGCCACTTGCAGGAAGTTTGCGAGTCTGCGCGGCAGAGACTGGAGGAAAATCAGTAGTAGAAGAGTCAAAAGACCCACTCTGAACAAGGTTTGGGGCTGACGAGGAATGGCTAATTCGATTGCTGTGGGCCCAACTCCTGGATGAACCAACGGAGCTAGAAGATGATTCATGTGCTAGTGAAGATCGAGAAGCAACAGAATTCAAATAACTAGATGATGGAGGTCCATCTGCTGCTGTTGACGTTTTAACCTGACTAGAGCCTGATGCTGATCCAAAAGCACTATTAACAGCAGGCCAAGCTTGTTCACAGGTGATTACTGGTGCAGAAGGTTTGTTCGTGACTGCCTTACTATGCCTGGAATTAGATGATGATCCAGAAGCACTACTTATCACAGGCCAGGCAGGCTGATGACCAATTACCGGTGGTGAGTGACCAGTTGTTGCTGGCCATGCAGGAGATGAATTAGGAAGCTTTGTACTTTTGCTTTGCTTTCGGCGTAGACGTGATGCCATAGTGTTCATGGGTGCATCAGACTGAGGTCTTGGTTGACTATTAACAGGAGGCGCAGCAAGGGGAGGAAATGAAGATTCTTCAAGCTGAGAATTTCTGGAAATTTGAGATACAGCTTGTAGATATCTTGAAGCTGGCTCAGAATCAGTAGTCAAAGAATCAAACGGTTGAACGAGGAGATCATCATCATCTGTTACCGTTTGATCAGGAACTACCCTCCTACTGCTTGATGTATCATGCAGTCTTCCATCTGCATTAGCGGTCTCTAAACTGGCTTGAATGGCCATGGATAGTTCACTCTCAGCATTATCACGCCTAAATGATTGTCCCCTTCCACGACGATTAACCTGTTCACTACTACGGCGATATCGGAAACTTGTTGGTATCTGTATGAGAAGAAAACATAAATCATTTCTAACTACCACGACTCCAACATAGCGCTAGGAATGAAATGTCAGGATATACACAACGGGAACAACTAATGAATGAGGCACCATGAGCGCATCTTCCCTGGTGGCTTTAGGAGAAGATTGTTTTTAATTCCTTATTCAAGAACAGAGTTGAGACTTGCCTGCAAAGCAGCACTGCGTTGAGAACGCGACATACGACCTCCATGCTCGAGAGTATTGTGTCTCTGAAATGAGAACAGGAAAATAAAAACATCGAAAGAAATCTACTACAGGAAAGTTACACACCTCTGCCCATGAAAACTATGAAATAACATGAAAGTAATAACTTGAATCTGCATGAATATATGTTTTATGTACAGCCATTCAAAATTTGCACCAGACCAACAAATCCTACCTTCAACTCAGCTTCAGACTGGAAAACAATAAACTTTTTCGCAAGACAGCTCCCGTCTTCACATAAGAAATGATCTCTGCGGAAGTGGATCTGAAATGAAAAAGAAACACCATCTTTAATTGGCATCAAAAGCAAAGGAGTCGGAAAGCTTCAGATGATGTAGCACAGTAAGACCACCTCTAGGTCATCATAATTCTTGTAGTATTCGTATTGTCCAGGGTGCTGCCTGCATGAATTCAATGGATCAAACAACCGTGAGCTTTAACTGATCGATGATAACCAACTTATGACATGTTATTGGACACATAAAACCATACCTCTGGCACATGTGACAAGTATAATGTTCAGTCGACATGTGAGAATACAACTCATTATCACCATAAAATGGGGTCCTACAGAATTCACAAAGAGGATGACCCATGAATCCACCTCTTTCACTTTCAGTACCATCAACCTCAGAGTCACCTGTGTGTATATGCTGATTCAGCTGAGCCCTTGTGTACAGTTTCTGCTCACAGATAAATATCTGATTGACAAATAAGCAACCAATCAGATCAATATGTTGCTGACAAGATTGATATGCATGCATTCATGTTATCATTACTAGTAATACAGAATCTGTAAAGTCTCATAACACAATTTTACTAGGCGACACAGTTTCAGTATGCAATTAAATCCAATCCATACGACCAAAATATCAAGAACTAAGATGTTCTTCCCTAATCCAGTCAAATGACCCATCCCATTGTTATAGACAAAGGTGCTTTCTTTTTTTCTTTTTGTTCCCTTTTCTTTTGGGGGAGGGCAGAGAAACCATATCCTTCTTTATCAACAGAGAGCACTCGTAAGTTTCAGTTGTCAAGCAATGAAACTGCAATGCGAAAGAAAGACTAAGCGGAGCAGATAGACTAGATGTTGAATAGCATCCATGGGGGTTAAAAGAACCATTCAATTCTGCAGTCGAGTTTGTGTATTTCATCTTTGATAGCAAGATTATGAACAAGGCAGTAGTGAGGGGGGTGATTGAGGGGCTTCATCACTAGGTTCTGAATATATTTATATTTATATTAAATAAGTGTCAGAACAATCAGGCAGTCAAAGCGGAAGATCATCAGATCGATTTCCCATACTATAACTTCAATGGAATTTTAACCTTACCCTTATCAGATAAAAAAAACTTCTATGGAATTACCCTTGAACTTAGCTTACTACTTTACTAGGGCTAGGTGGTAATTAATCTGTTTACTGAGAGTGCTGCCAGGGAGTGGACTTGTAGTTTGTTCATTTTTTAGAAAAAAGACTGTCCAGATGTCCCAACAAGTGAAATACTAGCGACTATTTTCAGCATTTATTGCTAGCATATACAGGAAATAGGGCAGGGAAACTTTACAAGACCTAAAATTCAGGAGGAGTGGGGAAAGAGCTCAACAGTTAGGTAGTGTTACTCAACTGCTGAATAGACAATCATGTATGGTTATCTACTTTGTGTATGCATCATGTAAGTATGATTATTCTCTCTCACATAAGCAAAATATTTATTATATCAAAAAATATGCAACAAATGAAAGCTAAATCAGATATTGCAGAAAATAACCTTTCTTCCTTCCAAACATAAGCTGCACATGTGCAACTTGTGCTTATGGAACAGGTGTCCTTTTAACTGATCAATATTTTTGAACCTTGCTCTTCTCTTCACTCCATCAACATCCGGCCCCTCCATCTTATCACACACACTACAAGAAAGCCTGCACATTGCCAGGATCATCTTGTAATGGTCAAAATCATCAAAGAAAGCCTGGGTGTCCTCATGATACCAATAAGAACCACTTTTGCCTTGTTTTGGTTCAAATGGAAATACTGAAAAGTCACCAATCATATTTGTATAATCCCCTAGAGCCTGCCACACAGAAAAGGGGGGAAATAATAAGAAACTCACAACCATGGATCTTCAGTCTTAAAACCAAAATGATGAAATACTGTGATTGCTTCTACATAAATTTTGGTTGAACATCATCTCAATAAATGTACATTCATATTTATAAGCAGGCAGACTAAATACACAAAGCATGAGAAGATCATCAATTATCAAAAAAAAATGCATAGAGATCACTCCTTCCAATACAAGAGTAGCAATTTCAATACAATGCCAGTCCAATTATCCGGTAAAATCTGGATTGATCAACCTAGTCCACAAATAACAAACTAAATAATCATAACATCGGTCTACAAAAACACAGATTTATTGGGGTTTTGAGATTGCAAACTTAAAGACAGCTCCTACATCCATAAATGGCGATTTCACAAGTCATCACCAATGTCGAAACTTAGATATAAAACATCAGTTCAATATATGAAAATGTTCAAACTATTAGGTTAAATCTAAAGTAGCACAATCAAATGTAAATAACTCTTACGATCTAATAGATCAATCAAAACGAAGATTAGAGTGGGAACCTTGGTGACAAATACAACATCAGCCTCAGTTTTGCAAATACAACATCGTCGATCATCGCAGATGAATCGAAGACGAGCAACACAGGTAGAGCAAACATCTTTGTGACCGCAAGCTCCATAAGCAACCCATTCAAGGGTTTCAGCACAGACTGCACAGCTATCATCCATGAATTAACAAGATTTTTGATCTAGGGTTTCTTCGAAGGAAGAATTTGTACACCTCAAGGGTCTCGCGCCGATGCAAAGTGAATTTGCCCTTTTTAGGGTTCCGAAGCTTTGTTCTTCTCGGGACAAGTATAACACCGCTTCGTTTTTCTTGTTTTTATTTATTCTCTCTTTCATTCTCCTAATTTTGACCAAATAACAACTCATTTTAAATTAAATTAAAAATTAATTAGAAAACTCTAACCTAAATATTTTATTTTTTAAGCTTAAACTATACAGGCGTTTAAAATTGATACGATATTTTATTTTACGGTATGAATTTATTAATATCTTGTGATATCGATTAAATTTGTGCTTAATAAATATTTTTTGCTGATATAACTATGTGCGTGATTCACACCGCTTTTAAAAAGCATGAAATAACTTAAAATTAGGGTTAATATGGGTTTAATGAGTAAATTGAATGTATTAGGGCTAGTTAGAATATGAAAGAAAGGGAGGTATGACTAATTTTATTTGGACTATTTGTTTGATAAAAATCGTGTGTAATTTGTACGGCTTTTAAAAATGTGAACTATTCTGAATTATGTTAATATGGATCAAATGAGGCGTTCGATACATTAGAGATTGTTAAATTATGGAAAAGAAAAAAAATTATGTATTTAATTCGTTTGATAAGTTGTTATAAACTTTTTTAATACACATAATTTTAATAGTATAAAATTTTCGATAAGTCAAACTCTGAAATTTTTATTAGTACAAATTTTCGATAAGTCAAACTCTAAAATAAAGTATGTAATTCAAAAAAATTATTTTAACTTTAACATGTATTAAGCTTCTTTTATTTTTCTTTGTTTCCTTTTGTTGTTAACAATAAAGATGCATTCAAGGGGTGTTTGATTTGGGTCATAAAAGAGATTTAATTTCTTGAAAATTTTACATCATATTGTTCGCTATAAATGTTTTATATTATTGAAAATTAAGTGTAATAAAAATAAATAAAAGAAAAAGTAATTTTATTGATGAATCTTTATGAGTATAATTTAGTTATTTTCTTGATTTTTTTCTCCTAATATTTCTATGTAATTCGAACATTGATTGTAGTATATTTCTCGAATATAGGATGATTCAAATTTCCTTGTGATATGTTTAATTTCTGAAAACGTCAAAAAATACTTTACTATTTTAAATTGATCTTAAAAAAACTTTGTTGATTATTCCTTCAAAGAACCATATAATACTTCTACGAAATATTCATTTTCCTAAATATTTTTTAGCTAGCTCATGAGTTAAAAGAGAATTTTTTTTAATAGTTCATGGCTTTAAGAGAACAAAATTAGTAAGTATCGTCTTCGTAATAACAAAGTAATTTAACTATAGTAAGTAATAGTATTATTTTTTAAAAATTGAAGACAATAATATTTAGATCTACTTTTTCATTAGCTTTACAATTTTATTTATATGTGTACGATAAGCTCTCAAACCGTAATCCTAACCTAAAAAAATTGAAAAAATACATAAAAGGGACGATAATATTTAGATTTGCTTTCTCATTAGCTTTACAATTTTATTTATACGTGAACGATAAGCTCTCAAACCCTAACCCTAACTTATTTTAAGTTTATAAATGCCTGTATTTATTTCATTGTATATAGTTGCCACATATACATAAATACCTTATTAATATGGTCTGTTTAATATACTATATAAATATATATGTCTGGGTATCTCTACCAAATTAAAGAAGTATTTTGTATATTTATATCTTTTTTCTCTGATGACAATTTTAAATCAAGCTATTTTGTCAATTGTTATAAAAATGTTGATACGCTCAAAAAAGAATTTTGAAATTATGTAACTTGTATAATAAAAGTATTACTATATTATTTTTGCACATAATAATGCATGAATTTAATTTGTGTAGATTTTAATATTTGTATGAATTGTGAATTTCATTTATATAACTTAAAATGAATTATACTTTGACTAAATATGATTTAAATATTTTCTTTTTTCATTTTGAAAATTAATTTTGTTTTTGATTATTTTTTTTCGCAAAATTTTGAGACTAACATGAATTGCAATATATTGGAACCGTATTTGTACCTCTAATTAATTTATAGTAATGTAAATCTGTAAATAAAATGTACCTTACATATTTGAGGCTTATTATTTTTTATTTTTTTTAGATATAGGAGAATAAACAGAGAAGTTATAGATATTAATTAAATATAACATAAAAAATGAAGAGAAGGAGATAAATAGTTAGCGTGGGAAGTATATTTAATTATTTATTATTTAAATGGCTACAACTAAAAATAACAAACGAGTGGATCAAGTTGATCGAAAACGAGTCCATTCAAAATGAGTAAATTCAACTTGATTCATATTCAATAGGAAAAATTACGTGAGATGATAAACATTACTAGTTTATTCTTCATTATAGTTATAGTTTCAATTAATTACTGCGTGTGGTCAGGGGCGGACCCATAGAGGGTCAAGTGGGTTCACATGAACCCACTTAGTTGAAAAATAACACCGTATATATATGTATATTTAATTAGTTTTTAAAATTTTATATGTATATATTAACTTTTGACCATACTAATACAAATTTGACCCTTGGCCCAATGGTAAAAAGTGCTTAATTTTGACTCAGATTTTGTGTTTAAGAGACTCATCTTAAGAGGCTCCTCTTGTAAAGCTTTCATATATAAGAAAATTGGCACTTGCCTCCCAACTCTGTCTCCCGATTCAAGCTTCGCTTGACTTCCTTTCTATATCGTTTTTGGCTGTCTTGTTGAATCACCTTGAAGGTGATTCTTTCTTGGTTTGGACTTAGCTTCTGAAGAGCCGATTGCGAGCCTTCATTAGTCGTCCCACGAGGTTGAGAATATAGCCCCGTGACAAGTGGTATCAGAGCTTAGGTTAAACATGACATCAAAACGCAACGAGGAAGCGATCCAGGAGCAGGAAGTTCGAAAGGACGTTGCCAGGAAACGCGACAAGAGTAAGGTGAGAGACCCTTCTTCCCTCCCTTCCTTTAGTGGTAGAACTGCCAGAGAAGAAGAGGAAGGATCAAACACCAGCCAACTCGACGAAAGATTTGTCGGAGTTGAGTTAGGCTTGACAGGCCTAAGCAGACGTGTTGTTGTCATGGAGAACAACTTTAGTGCACTCGAATCTGTCACTCTCGAAGGCTTACAAGGGGTGAAGGACAATCTTGTTGAGCTTGACGATGTTCACAGAGAAGGTGGTCTGACAAACCTTGAACTGAAGCTCACCAAAACTCTCTCCTCCCTTCAGAGAGAAGTCGAAGCACTAAGACGGCAGGTTGATGAAGCTGCCAAGACGGAGGTTGTCGCCCCCGTAACAGTGCGTGAGACACGCATTGAAGCTCCTAAACCCAAAGAATTTCGTGGGGAAAGGAGTGCCCAAGATGTAGAAAACTTCTTGTGGCAAATGGACGCTTACTTTGAGCACGTCAACATCCAAAGTGAAGCGGCCAAAATCAGAATGGCTGTCATGTATTTGACGGATACGGCCATGATGTGGTGGCGGAGGAAAAAGGCGGACATGGACAGAGGGGTCTGTTGTATTGATGACTGGGAGAAGTTCAAGGAAGAACTCAAACGTCAATTCTACCCCAAAATGTTGTTCATGAAGCACGTCGGAGGTTGAGGGAGTTGAGACAAACTTCCTCTATTCGGGACTACGTAGAAGAGTTCACGAAGCTGACCCTCCAAATTCCGAACCTAACAAGCGAGGACCTGCTGTTCTATTTCTTGGATGGTCTCCAAAATTGGGCCAAACAAGAACTGCAAAGACGCCAAGTTCGTGACGTGGACGAGGCGATAGTAGTGGCCGAATCGCTCAATGATTTTCGGTCAGATGCAGCGAAAGGGAGAGACGATCGGAGCTTCTCCCAAAGGCGATAACAGCGGACGTAATGGCGGATCATCGCCAAACCGAGGTAATGACACGAGAGGTAACAACCGTGATCAATCCTCCAATTTCCGCAGGCATTATGAGGATCGCAAGAAAAACGCGCCTCATCGGGAAGGTTGCCATATTTGCAAGGAAACAACACATGCTACCCGAAACTGTCCATCACTAGGCAAGTTGAGTGCTATGGTGGCTGCCGAGAAACAGCAAGAGAAGGCTGTAATGCAAACCGAAGGTTTAACCGGGGAGCAACGAAGGCAGACAAATGGGACAGGCAAAGGGAATGATGTGGCTGTTAGCATGTTCAATCATATGGCGTTGATCAACCATATTTCCATCGCCGCAATAGCTGCCAAGCCGGTTAGTTTAAGGCCGCGCGAGTCATTGTTCGTCGATGCCAAGTTAAACGGCAAAGACGTAAAGATCATGGTGGATACAGGTGCGACGCACAACTTCGTGACGGAACAGACGGCCAAAATTCTCGGCCTAACTTATGTTCGCAGCAAGTCGAAGTTGAAGACAGTCAATGCACTCCCAATTGCCGTCCAGGGCTTCGCTCCTAAAGTCCCCATTGATTTAGGAAGCTGGACGGGAGTAACGGATTTCACCATTGCACCCATGGATGTGTTCGACATCATCTTGGGGCTAGACTTCTGGTATGAGGTTAACGCGTTCATAGCACCGCGTCATAACCAGCTGCACATCAGCGACACCGGAGGTTCTTGCGTGGTTCCCCTTATTTGGGTTCCACAAAACGGAATGCATTTGTCAGCAATGCAGATCGTTCAGCGAGGCGAACCAGCCTTTCTTCTTGCCATTGTGGAAGGCGTTGAAGACTTTCCAGAGGCAGTACCTGGCGTCGAGCAAGTCCTTAATGATAACAAGGACGAGATGCCGGAAGAACTTCCACAACGGTTGCTACCCGGGGAAGTTGATCATCAGGTAAAGATGATCACTAAGACAAGGCCAACTGACTTGCCACCTTGTCGTATGGCGCTCCCAGAAGTGGAGGAGCCGAAGAAACAGCACAAGGAGTTGCTTGATCCAAAGTCGATTGGATCGCCCAACGCGTCACTCGATGCGCCTGTCTTGCCTGAACATCTGAGGGACTGGACTAAGCAGCCGAAGACTGCCCAGTTCTCACACAAGTCGCAGCGGAGCAAAGCAACGGATAGGAGCCGTTTTGTGATGGCAACAGGGCTGCAGCCCAACTCAATCCAACCTTTGCCCGTTGAAGCCGGCATGACGAATCTGAGTACTTGTCATAAGGCGAAAGCCTGGGAGGTACGAGTTGACCTTACGAGGTCACATTTTGACAAGGCAGCTCGGAAACTAAGGCAATTTGCTGATCAGAAGAAGCGGCAAGTTGACCATAAAATTAAGGATAGAGTTACGACGAAACTCCATCCAAAGCAGTTAAAATCACTGCGGAACGGGAATCAAAGATTGATTCTCAAGTACAAGGACTTGTGGCGATTTCGCAACAAGGTCCACAATCACTTGAAGCTGTGTGGCGTCGAGGGCGTCGCCAAATCAGGTGGGGGAGCGTGTACCGGCCCGCGTAGCGGTACATTAAAATCTGGCAATTTCAAGGCCTTCGTCAGCGTTACGAGAGCATACCGTGACCCGGGAGGGTGAATACGTGTGCCAGCGTGCGCCAGCGTGTCAGAGCCTACCATTGGAACATGCCAAAGGGGAGAAGACGCTCTGCACGTGGCCAGCTAAGCAGGTCCCCGAAAGTAGAGACAAGGCATGTGAGGATATTCCTCTTTTGTAGATAAAGTAGGATACTTTTCCTTCCTAGCCGTTTGGCCCCTTTACAGCCTGTTTTTGGGGGGCTTTGTCCCCAATGTTTTAGCTTATTTATAGGCAGCTTGTCTAGAGTTTTAGGTAGACTCGGATAGACTCAAACTTAGACTCAGATTTTGTGTTTAAGAGACTCATCTTAAGAGGCTCCTCTTGTAAAGCTTTCATATATAAGAAAATTGGCACTTGCCTCCCAACTCTGTCTCCCGATTCAAGCTTCGCTTGACTTCCTTTCTATATCGTTTTTGGCTGTCTTGTTGAATCGCCTTGAAGGTGATTCTTTCTTGGTTTGGACTTAGCTTCTGAAGAGCCGATTGCGAGCCTTCATTAGTCGTCCCACGAGGTTGAGAATATAGCCCCGTGACAATTCAAATCCCCATTACCACATTTTTGGTTTTATTTATTATATCTTGAACCCACTTTGTGAAAATCTTGGGTACGTCACTGCGTGCTCTCTCTATTCTTTAATTCTATCTTAAAATCACTCATACACATTGATTTTGAATTTCAAAATCTACTTTCTTCCTCCTAATCATGGCATCACAATTCAAGATAACCGCCAAAACGTGTTTCAACTCTTTTTTATTGTTTTTCGTTTATATATGATTTATGCTAGTCTTTTTTTTTTCCTCATAAATCTTTCCTCACTCTTCAAATTTTCAGATTTTTTCAGAAAAAATGAATAAAGAAATTCCATCCAAGAGGATTACTTGAGGCCTTACTATTGCATGTCAAATTTGTTGATAATCCACCATCGTTCTCATTGGGTCTAACTCAAGCATTCTAAGATATTGCAAGATCTATTATCAAATCTAGACCAGATGAAGAAACAAGATCCATTGAGAGTTTGGATCCAAGCACTGAAATGACGCAATTAAAATGCAACAAATTTTGATTTTTTTCAAACAAAACATAGACACGTAAAAGTTGGAGGAAAAAATTTGATGGTGAACCAGGAATAAATTAATGGTATATGTATTTATCGTTTTAATAATATATTTCCATGTGTAATATACAATTGTTTATATATATATATATATATATATATATATATATATATATATATATATATATATATATATATATATATATATATATATATATATAAAGGTGCAATACAACATACCCAACTAACTATAGCATATTCACCTGACGCAAAATCTGAATCCCTAAGACAACCCAAAAAAGTTGAGTATCATCTTTGTTACTTTCTTCTCCCCAACTTCTTGTAACAGGACCTTCATACCAACTGAGGTTGTGCAAATTGAGTAATATAATATAATTATATATATATATATATATATAATATATATATATATATATATATATATATATTATATATTATATATATATATATTATATATATATCAATTGAATCATCAAAGTAATCATAATACTCTGATGTGATATTATTTCAGATAACGTAAAATCATAGTGGAGTTAAACATGTATAATCTCTTGCTATAAAGAGTACAACAAGTAAATGCATTTGGTATTTCGATCGACAGAAGTGACACCCAAATGAAAACTTCTTAACCTGATTTGTACATTTGCTCGTTAAACTGAAGTATGACAATACAATGGGTGTAACACCCCTAAAATACTAGACATGATTTACTGTCGATAGGATCATTGCTTAATTATCATAAGGTGTTTTATTCTCATTTGAGAAACTTGAAATTTTGTGATAATTGTAAACGTGCCTAACATAATTGTTATCGTAATTTAACGTATTGTATACGGGTATTTGAGTAATTTTCTAATTATATTTACACATATATTGAAATGTCGGTATAAGGTATATAAAATGGGTATATGTTGCTCTTTTTGGGCCCAACTATTTTTAGGGCAGCCCCTTTTGGTGACATGTGTACATGCTGATGAGGATCATTTTGTATTATATATTTACACCTTCTTTGATTGATTTCGTTTCTCTGAGTCTAAGACACATATATAACATTAGCTTAACCATCTCTGTCTTTCAATAGCTAGAAAACTTAGCCTATAAATTGAAGATTAACAAATCACTTAAACTACAGAGACTTCTATCGAAGTAATCGTCTCCTGTCTAAGAGTTAAG
>CM040618.1:107457743-107516391 GCA_022817965.1 Solanum lycopersicoides
GTTGATAAACTTACAACCATGATTTCATTATTTCTGACGAGCACAGGGTTTTATGGCAAAAGGCTTAATTTGTATGCGAACAATCTCCCTGATTATCAACAGAAGTCTCATTCCGAACCTCTCAGTATCAAGCATGTGACAGATGTTCCTCAACAAGAAGACTGTTCCAAGTATGTATATTTGCTATATTATATTTTTTTCATCTTAAATTACATCGGTTTATAGTCATTATAAATTTTTTCTGATTTCAAATTTTTTATAGTGATTGTGATCTATACACATCTCTGTTTGCTGAGTACATGAGCAATGGTGTTTTTGATGTATCTGATATTAATATCGATTCAAAATATCATCGTCAGAGGTATGCTACATTACTTTGGCATTATGCAAAATTAAAGAATGATGAGGGCGCAATAAGTGAAAGTGAAGTTACGGGCACAACTGCTAGCAAGAAGGGTGGACCTCGAACGCCGAAAGAACAAGTTATGGACACTACCAATTATCCTACTCCAAAATTCCGTAATAGGAATTAGAAATCTTCATTGCACCCTGTACATTTTTTTGAATGACATGTTTTTTTTAACTTTTGAACTATTTATGTTATTTCCCAGTGCTTTATTATTAATACTGATTGTTTTATATAAATTATCAATGAATATTAGCACTTATTAAATGTGTCTAACTTTTGTATAAATTTCGAATGCAACATGCAATATATAGGAACACAAAATGAATAATGTATGAACATTATATGAATTATGAATATCATATTATGATTTGATATGTAGAACAAAATCAAATGTTATATATATAATACTAACATTGTATAAATGGCAGTATGCTTCAACATATATTTATACTTTATTAAATGTGTATGACCTTTGTATAAATTTCACATTCACTATGCAATATATATTTTTTGTATGAATACTGTATGAAAATTATATGAATTATGAATGTCATATTATACTTTGATATGTAGAACATAAACAAACATTATTATATATGAATATTGTATGAATACTATATGAACATTCTATAAATGACAATATGCTTCAATGTATAATTATACCTTATTAAATGTGTATGACTTTTGTATAAATTTCTCATTCAATATGCAATAAATTTTTATTTGTATGAATATTGTATGAAGATTATATGACTTATGAATGCTATATTATACTTTCATGTACAAAACAGAAAAAAATGTTATATATATGAACATTGTATGTATACTGTATGAATATTGTATGAAAAATACTATGCTTCAATGTTTTTTTATTCTTTATTAAAGATATCAGACTTTTGTATAAATTTCACATTGATTATACAATATATATTACTTTTGTATGAATAATATGTGAACATTGATATTGTATTTCACAATTCAAAAAATTATGTTGTATTGTTTGTTTGATTTGGGAATTTTTTACGAAAACAAGATTTATAAATGTCAATAATAACAACTGCAATCAATAAAACAAAACATGTGTCTAACATTCAAAATACTCAAAAACACAGATGTAACAGTAAGAAATTATTGTTTTTGCACAGGATAATTTGAACATGTCTTTCTATTGTGTCCAACTTGATGGCATCTATTGCATGTGATTTTTGTCCTCCTGAATTTCACATCAGCAAATCCCTTCCAGCGTTCAAATTTGAGTTTTCCCGCTGATCTTTTTGGACCGGGTGGCATCATTTTAGACTCTGAAATATAACTTGGTATATCTCATGTACTCTCGCATGGGATAGGCTCGACAGAAATGTCATAAGCATCTCTAAAATTCTTGAGGCTATAAAAAGCAGAACATAAATCTGCTTCATGTAACTTTCTGTATCTGAGAACTGCAATTGCATGACCACATGGTATCTCATAATGTTGAAATCTCCCGCAACTACACATTCTTGTGTTCAAGTTTACTATGTACTTCTTTGCTCATTCGGCTACAACATGCAAATCAACAATTGAAGGTATCACCTATTTAAAAGTAAAAATGTGATTTTTTTGTTATACATGCCACTAAATATTGGAAAGTAAAATACAATACAGTAAAACACATACCCTCATATTGCAAGACAACGCAATACTTTTTTGTAGATAAATATCATATTTTTTTGTCATATCAGATGTTGTCTTATCAGCCTCCTCATTGTGCTTGTGAATCCACCTCTGAATTGTTACCCTCATAAATTCAAGAAGTGAAATTACCGATAACCTCCTTGCTAACCTGTTAACATTATTCAATGACTCCGCGATATTTGAAGTCATGGTCGATGTGCGCTTACAATTCAAGTAAGCTCTTGACCATTTGTTATAACCAATATCAAACAAGTATTGTTAGAATCTGTGCGTCCACTATCAGTCAATGGACCAGGTCCCTTGACACACAATAGTAAATATATCAGACAGTAAATGCAGTAAAAAGACAGAATAGTTTTACGTGAAAATCTCCTTGCTCAAGAAAGTAAAACCACGACCTGTCTCACAGGATTTCCAAAAACAGTTTCACTAATCTTCACAAGCAATAGGAAACCGGTTACAAAAGTGTGAGAAAAAGTTTTTAATCTCACTATCAAGCAATAGCACTATTGCTTGATGAGCCTAAGTAGATACTACTCTACCCACTAAGCTATCACCCTAGACAACTTAGAATTTTCTAAGCAATCTCACAGATTGCCCACTAAATCACTAACCTTCTAATGATTTAGAATTTCATATCAAACCACACTGATTCCTTTATAGATTTAGAATCAGTTTACAATGTAAGATCGAAAGAATATATTCTCAAACAACTACACAATGTACGACTGAGTTTTGGTTGTTCTTGAGTGATTCTTCTTCTTGATTTTCTTTTAGCCTTTGCAAGAGTTCTTGAATGTGCTTTTTTAAGTTGCAAAAACTAAAAAGAAAGTGTAAGGAAAGATGACATTGTATAGACAAACCACTTTCCTTAAACCCATGCCATTGGTTGGAAAGGTTTGACGTTTCTGACGTAGTTGGGAACTGTGCACCAACCTTTTGTACTTTCTCCAGCTGGCAGTCAATGAACACTTCATATTGAGAACCAGGTACCTTCACAAGGTCCCTGAGTTTGTTACATCATCAAAACTGCAAATAACATTTTTTCCCTTTTTGATGATGACAAACAATACTCCAGGCTCCACTCCAGCTTCAAGATAAGTTCCCCCTGAATTGCTTGTCCACCCTCCTAACAGAGAATCGAACACAAAAGAAAACACAATATACAATATACACTGCACTAGCTGTATTCCCCCTTACAAACATGTCCAGTCACAACCATTTAAAATTCCCCCTTTTGGCATCATAAAAAAGAGATACAGTAAACCAACATTATCAATAATAATGTCAGAGAAGATCAGAGCCTTTTGGCAATCAAACATAAAAGAAAGCATTCGACAAGAGATATTAGCCAGAACAACAGAGGAATAAGATAAATAGCATTCCAAAAGTAACATTCAATACATTAACAACAAACTGAAATTCAAAGGACGAAGAGATAAGCCACACAAGGAAGACACAGGAATACTAAAGGACAGACCATGAAGGGGGAGGCTGATGGGAAAGGGACTGAATGATGAGAGTAAGTCTAGCATTTGCATCATCATTATCCTTTATTGCTTTCTCTTGTAAAGCAATAACTTTGGCCCTCAGTTTTGCATTTTCCCTTTTTAGGGCTTGAACTGCCTCGGTACCAGGTCCCTCAGTCTGCACAGTGAGTAGCTCGGCTTTAAGAATAGCAATTTCTGCATCCTTGCCACTCAGCCTCATAGTCAGTTCTTCTACCTCATGCTTGAGCTGGTCCTGGTCTTCAATGAGTTGAGCCATTTTGCTCTTGGGATTTCCTTTCCCTTCAATGCACTCACATTCAACCAAGGTAGTCTCTGAAAAGGCTTGCTTCACTTTACCGACTTTCCCAAGACCAAGCGGAATGTTAAAGTATTTGAATACTTTAGTGAGAAAGTATCCATACCCCATACATGTATCCCTTTTCTCTCAATAACAGTCTTGTAGATATGCTCAAGCATGAGTCTTGGAAGATCCAGAGGTTCGAACTTGCACAACAATTCCATCACATACAGATCAGCAGAAGTTGCTGAGGTCCTCTTTTCTGTTCGAGGGAGGAGGATTTTGTTGACAAATTCAAAAACTAACTGTATTCACTTTTCATCACTTTCTTAAACAACCCTGCGCATTTCGTAGTAGGAAGTTAGGAACACAATGTTACAAATTCAACAGAACATGTCTTCCCTACCACAGACCTGTTACCTTCACGAGGTACCCCAAGGATCTTTCCCAGTAGAGTCTCGTCAAGATGAATAGCAATGTCGTTTACTCTGGTATTGATACTTCCATCTTCCTGAAATTGAATGTTGTAGTAGAATTCGCGCACTTCCTCCTCATGAAGAATGGGAGATGTGTGGTTGAAAAGATGCATCCACGACTGAATCTCAACCATGTCATGAAGTGAGTCCATCCCAGGAAGATTAATTATCCCCATATCAAAAACCCTGCCAGCCAGTACAGACTGCTTCCTCAGATTGTCAACAATCTCTTGTTTGTTGACCTGCTCGTCATTTACATGCACCTGTATACCCGGTCCCTGTGACCTTTTCCTTTTTCCTTTAGCAGTCTCCTTTGTGGATTTTGTTTTCTCAGCTTTCTTCGTTTCTTTTGGCTTTGTCTTTCCTGACCTCTTCTTCCTGTATCCCTTTTTTGTCTCTTCAGCAGACACATCTACCACACTACTCTCAGGCAGTTTAAAATTTGACACTTTGAAAGTTCTAGCACTCTTGTTTTCTACTGTAGACTTCGCACTAGCTTTCAGAGCATCAACCATCATCTTTTTGGCGTCAGATCTAGTAACAGGTCTTCTTTTAGACACTTCTCCCACCACTTTCTCTTTTCCTTTCGCAGATACACTTACATCTCTCTTTTCAACCTTCCACTGTGTAGGTTGGTCATCACCTGCTGAGTCAGAGGAATCAGAGGATGGATATCGCCCAAAATCTGGAGTTCTATCAAAGATAGGTTGGGTCTCTCTGAGTTCTTCATTTTGAAAAGCTTCACTTTCCTCAACCCTGACTTCCTCTCGCATCATAGCCAGACTCTCGATCGCCAATTCTTCACTCGCAGCGAGAATATTTGACTCAGAAGTTTTGTTTCTTGGTAAGTCTCCTTCAAAAAGAGCATCTGAAAGCATTTCATGATGAGGACCAGGTCCAGTAGGGAGACTTGGACTGTTCAGATCTATGGAGTGAAAAGGATTTTCGGGAATATCTAAGGGAGAACTTACTTTTGAACTTGTTGGGAGATTAGATTTTGACCCTGTGGATGACGGAGAGTAAAAAGAAATTGGGTCGATCTCACTAAGTACTGTAAGCATTTGCTTAGAAGCAGAAGAAGGGTCCGACATTTTATCAAGAAGAAGGAGATGAGAAGCAGTAGTGAAAGATGAAGAAGGTAGTGAGTGAGAAAAACAATTTAGGGTTTTTCGACAGAGAAAGGGAATATTGCAAGAAGAGTGAAGGATTAATAGAGAAAAAGAGGGTTTTAAAAAAAAACGAAACGGTGCCAGGTCCCTATTAATTTGACGCGTTGCTTGAAATTAAGCGATGGGACTAACGGTCAGAATAACCGTTGACTGACACGTGGCTTGATCAACGGTCACTTTATCTCAGTTTAAAATTAATGTATCGAATGCTAACTCGACTAGGACCAGGTCCCATAATGCAATTTTATCACCATTCCTCAACTGTTCTGGCCATGTCTTTGCTTTGCTAATCCTTTTATGAATGTATACCTGCAATAGGTACAACAGTGATCTATCTTAGACAAAAAAATTATTGACAAAGAGGATACATGCACTACAAGTTTAGCCATCAAGAAAATTTCATGATTGGATGACTTTAAAATCAGTTTGAAGTCATCATGCCCAACTTCAACCTATTACTCTCAAATTGGTCTTTGCTAAGAGCCTTGGTGAAGATGTCTGCGATTTGTTCCTCTGTTGGGCAATATATAAGCACAATGTTCCCTTTTCAACATTATCTCTCAGAAAATGATGTCTAACATCAATGTGTTTGGTTCTCTTGTGATGAACATGATTCTTTCCCATACTGACTGCACTAGTATTGTCACACATAAGAGGTATTGCCTTGATGCTTACGCCGAAGTCCTCTAAGTGTTGTTTGATCCATAACAGTTGTGAACAACATGCAACAGCTGCTACATATTCAGCTTCAGCTGTTGAAAGAGCTACTGACTTCTGTTTCTTCATTCCTCATGAGATAAGTGAAGAACCAAGAAAATGAGCCATCCCTGAAGTGCTCTTCCTGTCAACTTGATAACCAGCAAAATCAGCATCTGCAAAGCCAACAAGATCAAAAGTATCACCTGCTGGGTAGAAGAGTACCAGGTCCCCTATTTTCTTCAAGTATCTTAGAATTCATTTAGCAGCCTTCAAATATGAATCACGAGGACATGCTTGGAATCTAGCACACATTCCAACACTGTATACAATGTCAGGTCTGCTAGCAGTTAGATACAACAAGGATCCAATGATTCCCCTATACATGGTTTGATTCACAAGAGAATCATATTCATCTGCTACAAGCTTGGAGTTTGTACCCATAGGAGTATCAATAGGTTTAGAATCAAACATATTGAATTTTTTCAACAGCTCCTTAATATACTTCTCCTGACTGATTGAGATTCCATCTGATGATTGCTTGATTTGTAGCCCCAAAAAGAAAGTCAGTTCACCCATCATGCTCATCTCAAACTCCTTTCCCATTAATGATGAAAATTCTTCACACAAATGCTCCGATGTAGCTCCAAAGATAATGTCATCCACATATACCTGTATAATAAGCAATTCCTGTTCTCTTTTTAGTAAGAACAAGGTATTGTCAATTTTCCCCCTTTTGAACCCATTCTTCAACAGAAACTTCGACAGTCTTTCATACCAAGCTCTGGGAGCTTGTTTTAAACCATATAGGGCCTTATTCAACTTGAACACATGATTTGGTAGCTCAGCATCTTCAAACCCAGGAGGTTGTTTGACAAACACCTCCTCCTTTAAGTCTCCATTAAGGAAGGCACTCTTGACATCCATTTGATATAGCTTGAATCCCATGAATGCAGCAAAGGCTATGAGAATTCTGATGGCCTCCATCCTTGCAACAGGAGCAAAGGTTTCATCATAGTCTATACCTTCCTCCTGATTATATCCTTGAACAACTAATCTGGATTTGTTCCTAGTAATCACACCATTTTCATCAAGCTTGTTTCTGAAAACCCATCTGGTTCCTATAACAGTTCTGTTAACAGGTCGAGGAACCAGGTACCACACCTTACTTCTTTCAAACTGATGGAGTTCTTCTTGCATTGAATTAATCCAATCTGCATCACCTAATGCCTCTTTCACATTTTTAGGCTCAATTGAAGATATAAACGCTGAGAATGCAACTAGATTTCTTGTTTTTGATCTAGTGTGAATTCCAGAGTTCAAAGGTGAAATGAAATTATCAAGTGGATGTGATGAATTGTGTTTCCATCCTGGTCTTGAAGTACACTGGTTCAGCTGATCAGTGTTCTCTACTTCATCAAGGAAGTCTTCATTTTCTGGAGAGTGAGTGATATTCTAAATAGAGTTCAGAATGGTACCAGGTTCCTCTTTAGGTTTATCAACCTCATCATCCTTTTCAGATGAACCTTGATCAGCATTGTCAATCCCCAACTGGTCATTAATTTCAGCTTCACTTCTTTCACTTTTTTGAGATTTAAACAGCTCAATCAACTCATCTTCATCATTTGATGCTGCCCCTTTCAGATTTCCATCTTCATCAAACACAACATGAATACTTTCTTCAATGCATTGAGTTCTCTTGTTGAAAACTCTGTATGCTTTACTTGATGAAAATATCCTACAAACACTCCTTCATCACTTCTAGGGTCAAACTTTCCGAGATCATCCTTCCCATTGTTCAAAACAAAACATTTGCATCCAAAAGCCCTAAGGTAGCTCAACATAGGTTTTCTGTTGTTGAGTAGTTCATAGGGAGTCTTATTCAGTAAAGACCTTATCAAACATCTGTTAGTGACATAGCATGCTGTGTTGATTGCTTTAGCCCAAAAATTTTGAGGAAGATTTGACTCAATAATCATGGTTCTTGCAATATTTACCAAGGTTCTGTTTTTCCTTTCCACTACTCCATTTTGCTGGGGAGTTCTTGGAGCAGAGAAATTGTGACTAGTGCCATTTTTCATACAGAAATGATCAATTTTTTGAGTTTTCAAACTCAGTTCCATGATCAGACCTAATTCCAGCAATCACTTGATTCAATCTAGTTTGAATTATTTTGAAGAACACTATCAATTCTTCTGGTGTATCTGCTTTTGATCTTAAGAATCTTGTCCATGTGAACCTTGAGTAGTCATCAACTATCACCAGAATGTATTTTTTTCCACTTCTACTTTGAACCTTCAAAGGCCCACATAAATCCATGTGTAGAAGCTCTAATACTCTCGATGAGGTTACTTGCTTCTTTGGCTTGAAGGATGATCTGATTTATTTTCCTTTGACACAGGCTTCACAAATTTTGCTTTCACAAAATTTCAACTTTGGCAGACCTAGGACCAGGTCCTTAGAAATCAGTTTATTTAATAAAGATGAGCTCACATGCCCTAGTCTTCGATGCCACAGATCAGCATTTTCATTCTGAGCACTAAGACATGTCAGATCATCTCCATGAGATGTTTCTAAGTTAGCCACATACATGTTTTTGCTTCTGTGAGCAGTGAGAATCACTTTCTTTGTAGTTAAATTAACTACAGTACACTTCTCAGATGTAAAATTCACTTCATTTTCCTTGTCACAAATTTGAGACACACTCAAGAGACTATACTTCAACCCACTAACATGATACACGTTGTCAATAGATTCCCCAAGCGATTTTCCCACTTTACCAACACCTAAAATATACCTCTTCTTTCCATCACCAAAAGAGACACCTCCACCTTGAAGTGCCTTGAGTGAGAGGAAGTTTTTGATATCACCAGTCATATGTTTAGAGCATCCACTGTCTATTTACCAACATTGACTGTTGCTCCTCTCACTCACCTTATCCTCATCATCTTCATCCTCTGAATGAGCCATGAAAGCAAACATCTCACTGAATATGGTTTTATCCTCATGAACCACCACCATTGATACATCATTTGATTTATCAGGATCTTCTGAATCACTCGAAGAGTCACCCCAAGCAGCAAGGGCTTTCTTGACCACATAGTCAGCAGCAACTTTCCGATCATTCTTATCGAGTACCAGGTCCCTGCGTTTTTCTTTATCACCTCTTGGTTTTTGATATTCTTTGTTTCCAGCCTTGAGTAATGGACACTCTCTTATAAAGTGTCCAGCCTTTCCACACTTGTGACAGGTATCATTTTGAGTAGCAGTTCGAGGAACATTTGCTCCCTTTCTAAAACCTTTGTTTTTCCTCACAATCTTTTGAAACCTCTTCATAAGGTAAGCCATGTCATCATCATCACTAGAGTCCTCTTCAGATCTGTATTTCAGCATCAACGACTTATCTTTCTTGGCTTCCTTCTTTGACTGATCATGACTTCGGTTCATCTCATGAGTCTTTAGATTTCCAATTAGAGCATCCATTGTTAACACTTTCAGGTCCTTTGCTTCAGTAATATCATCAACCTTACTTTCCCAAGACTTGGGAAGAATTCGAAGCACTTTCCTAACCTGCTTACTCATGCTGATAGGTTCTCCAAGACTTCTCAACTCATTTGTGATTGATGACAGTTTAGTGAACATTTCATGAATAGTTTCACCTTCTCTCATTTTGAAATTTTCATACTGAGAGGTAAGCATATCAATCTTTGACTCTTTTACTTGTTCAGTTCCTTCATGGGCTGTTTTTAAGCAATCCCAGATTTTTTTTGCAGATTCACAAGCTGAGACATGATTGAACTCATCAGGTCCTATACCACAAACAAGAAGCTTCTTGTCTTTGTATTCCTTTTCAATCTTCTTCCTATCAGCTTCATCATATTTTCGTCTAGGCTTTGGAACAAGCCTAGTGTTTTCACCATCTTTCTCTTCCATCATGGGAATGAAGGGTCCATCTAAGACAATGTCCCATAGTTCACTATCTTCAGCCATAAGAAAGTCATGCATTCTCACTTTCCACCAACTATAGAAGTGGCCATTGAAACGAGGGGGTCTAGTTGAAGACTGACCCTCTTTCAGATTAAGTGGAGCAGCCATTCTAGAACAGGAATCACTCTCTTGGTGTTAGCCGGATAGAGAGTACCCGCTCTGATACCACTTGTTAGAATCTGTGCGTCCACTATCAGTCAATGGACCAGGTCCCTTGACACACAATCATAAATATATCAGACAGTAAATGCAGTAAAAAGACAGAATAGTTTTACGTGGAAACTTCCTTGCTCAAGGGAGTAAAACCACGACCTGTCTCACAGGATTTCCAAAAATAGTTTCACTAATCTTCACAAGCAATAGGAAACCGGTTACAAAAGTGTGAGAAAAAGTTTTTAATCTCACTATCAACCAATAGCACTATTGCTTGATGAGCCTAAGTAGATATTACTTTACCCACTAAGCTATCACCCTAGACAACTTAGAATTTTCTAAGCAATCTCACAGATTGCCCACTAAATCACTAACCTTCTAATGATTTAGAATTTCAGATCAAACCACAATGATTCCTTTATAGATTTAGGATCAGTTTACAATGTAAGATCGAAAGAATATATTCTCAAATAACTACACAATGTACGACTGAGTTTTGGTTGTTCTTGAGTGATTCTTCTTCTTGATTTTCTTTTAGCCTTTGCAAGAGTTCTTGAATGTGCTTTTTCAAGTTGCAAAAACTAAAAAGAAAGTGTAAGGAAAGATGACATTGTATAGACAAGCCACTTTCCTTAAACCCATGTCATTGGTTGGAAAGGTTTGACGTTTCTGACGCAGTTGGGAACTGTGCACCAACCTTTTGTACTTTCTCCAGCTGGCAGTCAATGAACACTTCATATTGAGAACCAGGTACCTTCACAAGGTCCCTGAGTTTGTTACATCATCAAAACTGCAAATAACAAGTATGATCGTATGCGCGTATCTATCTGGTTTATTCTTCCCATAATTGTCTCAAACTGTTGTTTTGTATAAGCTTTTGCCAATGTAAAAAACAAAATCTTCAAATCTTCAGTATTTCTATTGAAATTCTTCAACACATTGACTGACAGATGCCATATGCAGGCATAATGTTCTGATTCAGGATATACAGTAGCAGTCCCTTTTTATATGCTTTCGTTTTGATCTGACATAAAACACATGTTTTGTCTAACTCCATATGCTTTCTTAAACTGTTCAAAGAACCAAGTCCATGAAGCATCATTTTCGAAATCTACTATCGCATACGCCAACGGAAGTATATGACCTGCTCAAGTTTTTTTAAAAATATCACACCAATTAGAAATACAATTTATAACATATTTTATTATATTTTATAATCAGAAAATTAAATAGGATAAAAAAATACCTCCCGGATCCATTGTGCTGGCAGTTAACATTGTACCACCATATGAATATTTTAATCCCGCCCCATCAACAACTACAATTGGCCTACAATATTCCCAACCTCTAATACAAGCTTCTAATGCAACAAATGCGTATAAAAATTTATCACCTTCTTTCCTTTTTATTTTCAAAACGGATCCTGGATATGTTTGCTCCAAAATATAAAAATAACCTGAAAATTTTTACAATTATATAATGTGATAGTCTACTAAATTATATGTATAATTTAATGGATACACAACAACACTTAATTGATACAAAAAGGATACATATTATCTATATACATCAAAGATACATACCAAAAGTATACATATTTTATACATAAAGAATACAAGAAACAAAACAGTCCAATTCATTAGGATAACATATTATATGGTCATTTTTTTCCATTTAAACAATTAAAAAATCTTTAAATTCATTTTTATATCGAAATTACCAGGTAATCTGGCATAGGACTCTGCTGGATCTCTGCGCACCAACTTTATTGCTTTTTCTTTAGCTCTCCATGCCTGTATATACGTCAAAGAAACGCCATGCAATTTCAACATATCAGCAGCTATATCCTTTAGAGTATATACTGTAGATGGATCAATATACTTCTCCATTATCAAGACAGCTACAACGTCAGTTATCCCCTGACGTCTGGCATACACTCTTTCTCTAACAGAACAAGTGTGCTGAGCAATATACTTCCTAACTTTGAATAAATCAAATTTATTCAAACTAGATGCCCTCATCATCCAAAAACAAGTATTAGAAATACAATTCAGGTGATAACTGTTTCAAAATTAAGAAAATATACATTAAAATTTTATACAGTGAAATAAATCAAATAAAAAAATATAACTTAAAAATAGTTGTGTACACTTACTTAGATGCATACAACGCGCAACACGAAAACTGAATTTTTTGACAAGTCCAACATGCCTCATAACCTCCTTTAGTGTTTCTCTATTATTATAAATCTGATTATCAGCTACAAATAGGTTGGAATGGTCACATATTACATCATTATCTATTTCACTATTATCATTGATAACTCCGTCTAAATTCATTCCGATCAAACGGATAGAATTGTTGGAGTATAAATCAATGTTATTATGTGATAATCTAACATCAGAATTTATTCTATCAGTAATAACAACTCCATGACCTTCATTATACATCTCACGATCTTTCAAAGAGATGCATAATGGATATTTTGTAAAGAAATCCAAATTCACCCCTCATCTGACATAGAAAAACCTTTACCCCAACATCATTATGAATTTTAATAGGTGGACACATATCGCTAACAATATATTTTATATCAATAGAATTTATATTTTCTTCTATATGAAGTTGAGTTATTATAGCATTAACTAAACCAGTATAAAGAGTAGATGTATAATATATGATGCCCTCTATCTCAAAGTCGACATATTTTCCTGTTTCACAACATTAAAATAACATTTAGTGCAACACACTATAAAATTGCAAAATAATTCATACAAACTTCATACACATTTAATATATTATTCACTGATATATACAATCAAAAAATGGACTTTCATACACAATTGATACAAGTTTCTTATAAATTTGATACACAATTAATATAGTTTTCATACAAACTTCATACACATTTAATATATCATTCACTGATATATACAATCAAAAAATGGACATTCATACACAATTGATACAAGTTTCTTATAAATTTCATACACAATTAATACATTTTCATACTTCATCAATTCACAGAATTATATCACCTGACTTTTTTAATATAATCAGAGCGGGTTTTACCATTACATACACATTTCAGATAATTTTCAGCAGTATTCATATAATTTTCAGACATTATTCATATATTTGTCATACTTGACCTGTACAATGAATTCTATCTAATTATTCTTTTTCTAATTAATTAACGCAATGTACATTTTTCTATTTTCTTCACAATCAATTAACACGCCAATCTTCATTTTAATTACAACTCAAACACATTTACATTTACATTTACGCAACATAATTGTCTCATCCAAAAAAAAAGATGAAAACTGCATTTCAGATCTAACAGTAATACAAAAAAAATAGAACAATTCTATACATGTAAAAAACAACAAAAATAATTACAACCAACCATTCATAATTAAAATAAACAAATCATAATTAAAACCAACCTGATGAATTCCACTTTCCACCATGTTTAATTAATATCGACAGAATGTTCTCCATCAAATCAAATCTAATTGTTTCCAACGCCAAAATTTAATCAATTTCAAATAAAAAAACGAAACTAAAATCTGCAAATATCAAAAGAATCCTCAAATTTTGAAAAACAACAAACTTGTACGTTCATGCCAATCTGATAGAGCCTTTTAAGGAAGTAAATCATAAATTAATATCATTTAAACTAATTAGAGAGATTTAAGGTAACTATCTAATCTTAAAATTTTTTTAAATCCCTTAAAACGTGCTAATTAGTTATTAGTAATTAATAATCAAAATTTAAACGCACCCCATTTTCCATTATTAATTTTTCCATTTTTTTTTCATTTAATTTTTTTATTTAAACAAATCTTTTTAATAATTTAAAATTAACATTTTTATTCTTTTAAAAAATGCTATAGCTTGATATATTAAATGTTATATAATGAAATTCAAACTCTTATGCTATAACTTGAGAATATGACTATATAAAATGCTATATACCTAATTTACACACTAACTATCCATATCACCCCTTTCTTCCTATTATGTAGAGAAACATATACTTTAATTTCATTACAAAATAAAGTCTTACTCTTTTTCTGTTTTTAGGATGTGTATAATATGAAGGGAAATATTTCATTTTTTTTTGTTTTTTTTTTGAAAAAATTATTGGTTCTAAATCGAGGTTGAGAGATCAAATTTTAGCTTTTGAGTCAAGGTTGAGAGTTGGGGTTGAAAATCAAATCTCAATTCTGAGCTCTTTTCGAGTGATGACTTTTAAGGAGAATTTTAAAAAATATTTTCCTTATTTAAGGAAAATTTTAATTCCCTCGCCCCCTCCCCTCCAACTTTATCTATAAAAGTCACTTTTTCTTAAATTAGGGAAAAAGTTTTCCCTAAAGAAAACATTTAAGCTAAATATGTTGAGGACATATGCATCTCGATAGATATAAACATCTAGTATATGAATAATTCAGAGAAAAACCACTGGACTATAATTTAAGTGTTGGATTTGATAAAATGATAAAATGAAAGAATTAAGTTTATTAAATCTTAGCCAAAAAAATTATATTTTTACGAATAATATATAAAAATAATTATAAATTTAAGTACACAATTTCTCAGTTCAATTTAGTTTTTTTTTTTTAAGTAATCAAAATCAAATAACATCAATTATCAAAATTTAAGATTAAATATCAAATTTTTAATCAATATAATATTAAGATAGAATAGGTAACAACCTTCCAAATTAAACAGAAGAGTAATAAAAATAAAAGCTTTTATAGTAGGTTTTTCTTGTAAAGGCTACACACATTTGGAGAATCTGCTCAGGCACCACCACCGGCAGTACACTAGCACCGGACCATCGCCCTCCGGGTTCGTGCTCTCTCTTCTCTTGTTCTCAGTTTTTTTAATCTCTGGTTCGTCTGATGCGGAGTTCTGTTTAAGTTCACTGTAAATGGGAGGGTGATTCAATTATCTGAGTAGTAACATACATATAGTTACGTTAAAGTTCTGCCTGCAATGTGTTTGACAAATTGTCTGAGAGACGATCCCGTGAAGTCTAAGTAACTGATTTGGATTAAGTTTTGGGTAGTCAGGTAGATCGTGAACTGTTAGTCCTATGGCATTGAACAATAGCAAAATTGCAACTAAATTGTGTTTCTGAGTGAAATTTGTCTGAGAAACTGTAGAGTTTTGAAATGCAGGAAAATGTAATTTTAATTCATTTGCTTGAGTTTTGTCTTTGTTAAAACGGATCTTATTTTAATTAAGGGATGTACCACACTGGCTCTTCATGTTATTTATTATAGTAATTTTAATGCAACACGGCTAGTGGTGATTGTTATGTTGCAATGAGAGCTTCAGTTGTGTATACATGTTCTGGAAGTTTGATTGGGATAGGAAAGAGTTGCTGAAACGTCAGGGTTTATGGATGGATCACTGTTTTTTCTGGGTTGAGGAAATTAGTCTTGGTCTTGTTAGAATATAATTTGCATAACTTTCATGTTGAAATTGTCCTGAAAACCATGGTTATGTTTGTTAATTGAACATTTTGATGTTTGAATGAAAAATTCTTTGTTGTGATATCCTTAAATACATGATTATTTACTAAGTTTCTAATTAATTGATAGTGCGATTTGCTCATGGCTTCCTCTTGATTCCATCAAGTTATCATTCCTTTTTTTTTATATCGGTGGTGTGACCTGCGCCAGCTTAATGCACCTCAGCTAATTTCATGTCATACCTGTCACCTTCCACCTGCAATAGGTACCAAGTAATTCTACCCACCTAGCTTAGGACAGATGGGAAGAAAATACCCAATGTTTTTGTCTAGTAAACCTGAGACCTCGTGGTGCTCAACCCACTTTATTAACCACTAGGCTACACACTTGGGTAAATGATCAATCAAGTTTTAATTCTTGTGAAATTGTCATAGGGGTTTCAATTTCATCGTCATTGTCTCAAGTCGGCATAACTTCTGCCTGTTAATTGCCTCAGATGCCTCTTGTCTTGCCTTCCTTTGGTCCTGTTGATTGTGCCTCACCTGGTTTCTCACCCTTTTTCGTTCAAACTTGCTTAGTTTTCTTTGGCTCAAGCCGCTCAACTCTGGGAGGAGCCTACTTGTTCTGGTTCTGTTTGGTTTGATTAACTGGAAATTGTGGCATATCTGACAACACGTGGAACAATATTGGGGCCTCCAATCACACCTTACTTATTGTTCAAAATAGCACCATCAATTCTCACTTTTGGTAATCCATTTCATCTTTGGCCAGCTGCACTACCCTGATACCATCTTTGATAACTAGAACAACAAATTGTAGATCCACAGCAGCTTCATGTGTCATGTCTAGCCTCGTCCAACTGCCTTTTTAAACTGTTATATTGGTAGTTTGGTACCCCCCACCACTGGACCTGAAATCTGCGCAGTCACACTCATTACAGCTGATGATTATGTTTCTCCTTTTCACTAATTGTATTCGGAGGGATAATCAATGCTACACACTGTGCAATCACCGTGATGGTTTGCTGGGACATAGTAGGCTCGTTTCTACACTCTTTCCTTTGGTCCTGTGGTGGCTGCAATTTCTTTCTTCTTTGGTATCCTTCAGTTCACCTTAGCCAGCTTAACATGTGAGAGTTGAACCTTAACTTTTTCCTCGGTCAGCCTCTAGCCATTCCAGCAATAGTGTACAAAGTTTCACCACTAGCATGAGCCAAGAAGTTTTCTTAACGTGTGCTGAGAGAAAAGGGAACCTTGTGAACTTTTTTATGTAAACTTTTATGATATAAAAGTTTAAGTGTTCGATTTTAAAATAAAATATTTGCAATTTCATTCATTACATAGATGTTTAGTATATTTTACCCTTAAATTCATTTAAATAACAATGAAATGCGATATAATTATGGTAGCAATCATTCTCAAAAAAATTCAACTATGCTAACAAGCCAATCATCCAACCAAAGATCTCCTCCCCTATACGGTAATGTTTGTGTTCCCAAACTCTCGCACAAACCCTTCTAATATTCTCTATTGAACCTTCTCAAAATTTCACACATTAGTATCTTTCTTGACAGATTTCGTCGAGCATTGGCAATGGCTACCGTCAGAAATCTGAAAATCAAGACATCTACTTGCAAACGCATACTGAAGGAGCTCCATTCCTATGAGAAAGAGGTTGAGAGAGAAGCTGCTAAGACTGCTGATATGAAGGAGAAAGGTGCCGATCCCTATGACCTCAAACAGCAGGTTCCTTCTTTTTCTTTTTCTTCTACTTTTTTTTAAAGAAAAATATTTTATTTTGTTATGAGTTAAGATTTCACTTTGTGTTGGTGCCTGATCCAACAAGTTTGCGCTTCACCCAACATTTTCCTTTCCCTTACTGTTTACCCCCAACTTTGGTGTAATTAATTGAGGACATTGGGACAATTTTAAGGATATTTAGATCCCTGACTTGGAAAAGGACTTATTCTGCTATTGCATTTCATCACAATAGTGGGTAATTGGTTAGACTAGGCAGGTAGAGTTTGAATTGAATTACTCAAGTGTGGTTTTTCCCCAGTCGCCACAGACACATACACAAGATAAATAGATAGATTTTTTAAACTTTAAGTTATAAAATTCAACTATCAATATCACAAAATTCTCATTCAATGTGTCTTGTAAAATTTCTGATGTTCGCTTGGTTTATGTGGCTTGAGTTAAAAAATTGCTATCATGTAAAAAATTGTCTTGGATTTTACAACAACATACCCAGCGTAATGCGACAAGTGGTGTCTGGGGAGGGCCGGGTGTACGCGGACTTTACCTCTATGCAAATCTTGGATTTGATGGACATATTATGCAATTTGATGATTAGTGAAACAAAAATGCTAAGTATCTGAAACCACCCACCATCATTCCTTTTTGTGCAGTGGTCACAGATGTCATCAATTTATGAATTTTGACATGTTTATATGCCTATTTGATAATTGATTCTACATTAAGAAAATTTGTCTAGCAAGGAGGAGAAGTAGCACTAAGCGAGGAAAGGGAATTACTTTAGATGTAGTGTCAACTATGAGTAACATATTATTTTAGAAAATTTACTCAAGTGAAAGAAACGTCACCTATTCCTTTTCTGTTTTCATCTTGATTCCGGGCTTGGTCGGTAATTGTATCTATGTTAAACGACCTCCTTGTGTGATTTCATCTAATAAAATTCAACTGATCTAGTAGAAAGAATAATTTTTCTTTTCTTCTTAGTTTTTCTACTGAGCATTAGCTTCATAGAAGCTGGATGTCATCATATGCAAATTACACTAGATCTAACCAACAACATCTGGGAAAAGACCTCAAGGGATTTATGTTGGGTTTATACATGCATTTAACTAGTTGAAGAACCTTTTTTATGGCTAGGGAAACCATCAACCTCTATCTTTTAGGTGCAGACAAGGTAAAACTCCTGCTCCTATGCAATAGCTCGCAAATCACACATGAGAGGTATTTTTACTAGGCAAGCCTGGTGTGACGAGCTCGACCTAGAAGGCATACCCCCTTGCTTTTGCTGGCAAGGGTTTTATATTAAGACCTCCAACATGAAAGTCCCAAGCCCAAACCAGTCGAAGCCCCCTTGACACCTGTTTCTGTCCAGGAAGTCATTATAAGTTGTAGCAACTATATTTTATATAGTTCTGACATTTAAGGACTTGATGATTGTCGTATTGCACTTAGGTCTAATTTGTTTGCACTTAATGGAGGTTTGAATCTAATAGTTCAGACCTTTGGCCATTAAGTGCATTTGCTTACAGTAAGATTTAAGCGCTTATTTGGTATGGATGAGTCTTAACCAATAAGACCTTGAACAAAGTCCTAATATCATTAAGAGGTATTTTTTGTAGAGAATCTTCACCATCAGGGCCACCACCACTAAGCACTAACCACCTCTGCCATCTTAACCACCACCACCATTGTCAACCACCATTACCGTCTCCAACCATCGACCACCACTACCAACCACTATTATCAATCACTACCACACTTATCACCTCATCATTATATTATATCCACTGCCACCACCACGTTGTCACCGTCTGTGCCACCTCCATCACTATCTGCCACTACCACCACTACGATCAATCTCTACAATCAACCACCTCCACCAACACAGTTAGCACCGCCGCCAACTACCACCAACACATTGTCAACCACCCCCCCTCAGCACCACCATTTTCACCATCACACCCACCACCTCCACTACCAACCGTCACCATCATGCCAGTCACTACAACACCAATCACCTCCACCATTACTAGCAACTAACACCTACCATTACCATCACAACCACTACAAATCATCTCCATTATCACAAACGACATAACTGTTTTATTTTTAAAAAATCAAATAGTGATTTTATTTTATTAAAGATATATTTTCTAATAATTATATACTTCTTTATTTGAATTGTATATTTGTTGTGTTTATAAATAAATTAATTTTGCATATTAGGTATTGATAGACTAATAGTCTTAATCATTCAATGTTCAGATCTAGAGACGCCATCTTAGTTATTCATATGTGCATTCAGAGTCTTAGTCTTAATAAAAACAAATGAGGCCTTAATATCCTCTGCTTACTTGTTTACCTTGTGTTATTATGTGTGTTCTACAGGAAAATGTGTTGGCTGAATCCAGAATGATGGTCCCTGATTGTCGCAAACGCCTGGAAGGAGCACTAGAGGACCTTAAAGGAACTTTGGTATTGTGTAATATGCTATTAGTGCTTCATTTAATGCCTTCTACACTTCTGGGCTTCCACCTATTAAACTGCCCCCTCCCCATCCCAGAGAGAAATTGAGAACACAATATGCCTAAATGGGATAGCAAATAGTTCCTTAGAAAAAAAATATAAATAAAGAGATACTAGATAACATAAGAATAAAAATAATTAGACTAATGAACTGGTTCTCATTGAATGAAAACTGAAAAATCAAAAAATTAGGATCAACCCCATAACCACTAAAAGGAACAACATGAGATACTTACTAGTTATTCAAATTGACATTAGGGCCTCTTGCCTTGCCTTTTTTCACCTATCCTTCCTGCTTGCTTACTATAGCTCTCTTGTCCTTAATCCAGGAATAGAACTGAAAAAGATAAAAATGGAACAACTAAGGAAAATACGTAGGAAGATTACTGAATGAATCAATGGATGTCTGCAAGTAGTTAGATCAGTCAAAGGAGGTGCAGCTTGTTTTTATGCTAAATTAAGCCATGCTGTGTTGCAAATTGCAACCCAACATTGGATTAATTATTGTAGTTCTCCAGAACATTGAGTGCAGTACATTACGGATCTTTAAATGTGTTCGTCTTAGGGTGTACGTCAAAGAGTCTTTTTCTTGCTAATAATGATGTTGTGTTCTTTGCTAGTTGTGGAGATCAACTTATTTCCCCGAGGAAGCCCTTCTATAACCGGAAATATAGAACTCCCTTATCAGACCTTTCATGTGGTTCCTTGTCCCAAATATTGACCGTGACCTTTTTCCTAGAGCACGGTGCAGCTATATCCCATATGGATTTTTAGTTCCATTACAGTTACTGGGTTACTGACAAAAGAAATCTAACAATTCCAATCTGACTGTCTTGCAACTCCAAACTTCTACTCCCACATTATAATTACACCACCTCTTCTACCTATGGATCTTATCTTAATCGAATCCACCCCATCAATCCTCTTTTATTTGGATAACAATTTGATAAGACTACTCTTTGTTTCATTAAAGTAGAAGATATTAGCTTTCGTTTTTGTCAAGTAAACATCTTTAGCATCCTCCTTTTCCATGATTTCATCTATTCCTCACTTACCAGACAAGGACCTTTGATTAGTTTTGGTTGTTTTTCTTTCTTCCCAGTGTGTCACCCATGGTCCCTTAATTTCCGAAATTCTAGCTTCTTTATCTCATTCTTATCTGTGGATCTGCTGATGAGAAGCTGAATGTTTCTGTTCCATCTATGTTCATTCTCTTTTAAAGAAAGTCTGAGCTTCCCCTTCTAAACCCTTCATATGGAATCCTAAATGCTTAGACAGAGTGAGAGAGTGTTTCTGCGTCTATTGCCTTTTCAGTTCTGCTGAAGAAAACCTGAGTTCCCTTATTGAAACCTTGTATATACAATCTCAATTCATCTTCATATATTTTTGCAAACCGATTCGGCACTTTATCGTTTAATGCGTCAAATTCACCTCTTGCATGTATTCCTAACCCCCATACCATGGTAATAGAAGCTTATCTGTAGAGCTTTGAAGCTAAAGACAGGTCCTATCTGCTCCAACTCAACGTTCGCATTATCAGAGCTTCTCCTCACGGAATTTTCTATATCTATCTACCTATTGGTCTCTTACCATTTGTAATACACTTGTGACATTTGCTAATTAACTAAAGTCAGAACTGTCTCTAATCTCGATTCCTAGACTTCTTCAGCTCAGAGTGAAAGAAACAAACTGCCAAACAAAGAAGCTCAGATCTTGATCTTCATTGTGTTAGATTCTAGAAAACTCTCTTTGTGAGCTGTAGGCATAGCGTCCCTTATATAAATTGGGCCCATTTTCCAATGAAGAACCAGATGGACTATTTCTGTATCACTTGAAGTTGGGCTATAACTTGGCTTCTCATGTTTTCTCTCTTGAGCTTCTTTTCCATATCCCAGTTATTACTGTAGGGATTAAATGGGTTGGACTACTAACTGAATGGTCGTGTAAATATTTTTTTTGGCCCCCAGCTTCTGAGATGAGATTTTAATTTGAAATATTTTAATTTGAAATATTTGGTGACTTTACGCGTGCACATCACTTCTTTCATGTGCCATGTGTTTGTTGCCTCTGTACTTCAACAAGACCTCTCTTTGTCACTGACCAATACTGCTGACCGGGTGTTTGTGGACTTCTTTTTCCACCCCCTTCACCTGTGTATTAGATTCTAGACACGGATATGTGTTTCAGCACTTCAACCCTGATTTCCATGGTCTAGTATGCAATGTCTGCAAATCTGCCAGTCGACAAAGTAGACACAGTTAATTCCATAGCTAGGTCATTTCTCTTAGAGTTTCAGCATCTTGTTTGCAACCTATCAGAAAACAGGAGCTAAGTCTGGTATGATCACCGTTGCTTCATTTACCCATATTTTGTTCTGATTCTGATGAATTATTCAGTCAATTGAAGACTTTGGATGTCCTTGTATTCATATGCCTAATTCTCTCTCGCATCTTCTCAGACTTCACTGTGCTATCTAACACGAGGATCAGTACGTTGCACCATCTGGATCAAATTAACCCAATCATCATTATGTAGTTGACACACCTTCTATGAATGAGTGCTGTCTTGGCTGATGTCTGATAGTTTAAAAGACCTATTCTTGCTATGATGTCTTTTTTATTAATTCTGACTTATCTAGGTGGGTAGATTATAATCTTCATAGCCGATTCAATCTACTTGATGAAATCATCTTGGGGGATGTTTTTTTTTTTACTGTGGGATGACTTGTTAGAATTCTAGGGAAACGTATGTGTTTCTCTCTGTAGATGAGTGCAAAATGGCAGCTAAAGTGTAAGATGAAAATTTTGTGATGTTGTACATTCTTATCACTAGAAATAATGAAGTCCTTTGTCTAAAAATGATTTGAAAAATTAAAGCCTGTCCTTGTTGCAAAAAGCTGCATTAAATGTTGCATTGTTATTGCAAGACTGACTACAGGTTTGAGTTTACCTATCTACTCTTTATTAAGAGAAATGTTAAAACCACCGAACTGAGAGCAGCATATGTTAGCAAAGGAGACTATGAGATACTGAACCTCGTCTTTAGCTTAGTTCTGGAGTTCAAGATATAGGTCCTTGTGAAACAGGAGAAAGGATTTTGATTTTCGATTAGCTGTCATTTCTTTGCAGGCACAGAAATGTGCTCACTGATAAGGACTTGGGCCTCAAAGTATTATCCAACAAATTGTGAAAGATTACTAGGACATATATGTACTCTTGAACCAAAGAAGTCCAACCACTTTGTCACAAGGGAGGGAGGGTTTTAGCATTATAGGTACAACTGATCGTTTGTTGATTGTGGGAAAACAGCTTAATATGCATTTGACCTTAGCTTTCTTTGTTCTGATTTTGTATTACGAACTTTATCAGGATATCTTTTTAAAGTGACAAAAAACAATGAACCTCAGCAGAATGTCTTTATTAAAAATGTGGAAAGGTCTCAAGTTTTTCCCTTGAAATTATTAGATACAAATGTCTTGAACACCCAAAAAGAAGAAAATTGCTGACTTATGATACTATATGAAGTTTTTTAATTGTGATACTGAAAAGTCTACTTAACTTCCAATATGTTTTATTAGTTCCAGTCTAATAAAAACTCATGAACCGAACTGTGCTAAAAGTATGCCTCCTATTGCCACTATCTATTTCACTTAAGGGGCTCATGTGAGTTGTGTTTCTCTGCTGATAATTTGGGAAAAATATTATTTCAGGTTGAGTTAGAGGAGACAGACGAAAAACAAGGCCCTGAATTTGAAGAAGCTCGAAACATAATAGCAGATGTTGAGAAGTTGTTTGAATCTTCTGAAGTTTAAAGCACTTTGTCTTGTCCATTGGACTCTGTTACACTACTACTACTGTTATAACTAGAGAACTCTTCGTGCTGCCTGATGAGCTTCCGTCGTGCAATCGTTTGGGTACATTCTTGTGTTATATAAAACTCGCTGGGATAGATGCTCATATATCAAATATCATGTGTTTATCACTAAACCAAGGATACAAAATCAACATTGAACTATGTTTTGTGATGTCTTAAGTTTGTTCACTTTCAATCATGTGAATCTTTTGCACTAAAGGGTGTGACCTGTCGGTCAATGAAATGACTCTTTTGTTCGTTTTTTTTTGGTTCATATGGTCTAGAAGTCGAAGAGGACGTTTTTTTTTGTTTTATTTTTTATTTTGGCTCTTTGGAAGTATGTCAACTATTAGCAACTAGAGATGTTTATAATACGCTAAAACTTTTTTAGGGACATATGAAAATACATCTCATTTTGACTTAAATCGTGACGTGTCTTGCCAACCTTTTTATTAGTCTTTTTCAATGCTCCCTTGTTTTTTTTTTGTTCCACCTGATTTTCGATACGGTATTAGTGTTTGATTATAGTTGGGAAAATTTCCATGTTCCACTTATTTTCATAAATCACTGTGACTATTAGATGAAAATATATAAAGAAAAGTTGGTTTCTTTTTGTATTAAATCAGTTTGGAATTACATGTCTAAACACTGATTTTTTAGATTACGATTTCAAATTGCATGTCCACACACCGATCAACTAAAGGTGTTTGTTTGGTTACCTTTCATATGAGGACACAATTGTCTTTTTAATTACTCTATATGTTTGATTTTATAGGACACTTTTTTTGGGTTAATTTTTTTTTTCTTTCTGAAAATGACGTTTTTATATTTTGAATTTACTTAATTTTATTTATTTATTTATTCTTGATGACATAATTTTTGTAGCCACTAAATGAAAATATCATGATATATTAAATACCACAAGTTTTGAGCGCTAAACATTAGTGTTTTTTTTATTAACTTATTTAATGAATTAAACGAAACGGTTAAAATATATTTCTCATCATGAAAAAATCTATAACAAAAAATTCCATGTAAAATGGAAATATTAGAAAGCTTTGAAATTTTTTGGGAAATATTCCTCCACGTAATTTTAAAACACTTTTGAGATTCTTCCATCATCTTCTTTCATGGAAATGCACTAATTCTTGAGTGTCCACATAAAAAGTTCACCTAAAAATTGACAATATAATAAATATAGGTGAAAAATAGTGGGTACATCTACTACTAATATATAAGTGGTAATAATCAGTTATGTGCGTATTTAGCTATTTGGTCCGTTAATTAGAGTTTAATACTATTAATATATAAGTGGTAATTAACAATTATTTAAATATTTAACTACTTGGGCCATTGGTTGGAGCTTGTCACTACATGTTACTACGGATCTCCGATTCGAACATGAGTGACAACATTATTTTTATTTTACTGTCTATCTGGACCTCAGATTCGAATTTGAGACCTTTGACATGTAATGTCACCCTCCAATCCAATGATGAAAATAGTTAAGTATGTGGTGAAACACACAGTTGAAGCATACATGTTGACATACGAAGTCTGCACTTATTGTCACTTATATATTAGTTGTAAAAATTCGGCCTTATATTTAGCAAAAAGTATTTAGAATTTGAATGCACGTTTAAAAAGTAAAAAAGTAAAAGCACAATAATTAACAACCGAAAATATTTGAAAACATATTAAAATGTGATTAACTCTCAAAATTTCACGTGTCACATAATTGGAACAACAAAAGTAACATATATTATTTAAAAATTATGTTAAGAATACTATAAAGCATAACTTAAAGTATTTCAAAACATATTTAGAAATTAATTAATTTCCGAAATTTCACTTGTGCCACGTATAAATTGGGACATGAGAAATAACATATATTATTTTAAAATTACGTACTTTAAATATATTTAAAAATAATTAACTCTCAAAATATCACATGTGTCACATATATTATTTAAAAGTATGTACAAAATATTATAAAAATAATTAACAATAAAATCATACAATTAAAATAAATCAAATAATATATATTGAGCCCGGATTGATCTAGGCTGTTGTATCTAGTTTATAATCTAAAAAAGACTTTACTTAATTTTTTTTACCCAACTCAAGTACATATGTATTTTATTATAGAATATAAATTTTGATTACTGTTTGTAATTTTTGACTTCGCCACCAGACTAGATAGTTTCAACCTATTTCCATAATTATAATTAAATTTATGTTATCTTTCCTTATTCAAAATTTTACCAAATCTAGGGTTTGTTCATTAGGTTGAAAAATATTCTTCGAAAATTAGTTTTTCAAATTTTTAAAAAGTATTTTCTTTAGCTAAAATAAGTCTTAAATGTGATATCTTATATTAATTGTGTTCTATCCATCCTTCAATATATTTTATCTTTACGCCTTCACCCCATAACCCCCATAACTCTTGAACTGCCCTATGTTTCTACCATTACCCATCTTTTATCATTCTTGTCCTATTATATAAAAATATTTTTAGAATAATATCTTTTACTTATATTAATTAATTTATTTTTTATAAAAATATTTTCGTTCGTATCGAACATGTCCTAAATGTCCCTCCCCTTTTCTGGGCTGGATAAATCTTCGAAATTTAGACATCTCCTAAATATATATTCGGGTTGAGTAAATCTTTGAAACTCAGACAGAATTGCATAAATAGGAGGCACCTAACTCTTTTACCATTTTAATATTGTACTTTTTAAATTTCAATATATATATATAATTTCCATTTGAATTAGAACATAAATTATCAATCACTTTTAAGAAATAATTTTTAGATATTTGAAAATGCATGGGAAAAATAAATTCACATAGTGATTCAAACTATATATTAAAGAAATTTCAAAAAAAGAAAATCACAATAAAAGAATTATAACACTTTCACGTAAATTGAGACATAAGTTGTAACTCATATATTAAGTAGGCGTTTGGACAGCGATATGAAATTGAAATATGAAATAATCATTTGGATATGCAATTTCACGCAGATTTTATCTCATGATTTCATATCATTAGATGAAATCCTGATATCTCCAAAAATCATGATTTGGAAAGTTCAAATACAAAAATTGACCAACAAGTTTATATTTTTAAAAAATGACCCCACATATATATTTACTATTCACTCGAACCACTTTTAATTGACATGTTACGCTTTTCGAAAGTCAATTTGACTAATTTTTAAAGTTAAATAGATTACATTAATTCGATATTTTAAACAAAAAATTTAGATATTCAAAAATTATATAAAAAGTACTATAAATTTCATTTTTTTACATATTATTATATCAATATGATGAAAAAATACATCGTAAAATATTAGTCAAAATTATTATAGTTTGACTATATAAAAGAAAATTATGACAAGTAAAAGTGGACATAGATAGTAACTATTTATTTATATATAAATAAAATTTATAATGCACATTAGTACTTTTAAAACCATTTATATCTCTTATACTGGTTATTCTCACAACATATAATTTATTATTACTTCAAATCAATTTCTACTCTATTATTTATATTCACCAAATTTATTATTTTTTTATCAAATATATTTACCAATCAAATTGACCAGGAAATGGCTCAAAGTAAGAATGTTGGATCGTCTTTTCAGTCATATGAACGAGAAATACAAGTTCAACATCCGTACTATGTGGTTGGATTATATTAAAGACACCACAACTTATATTTAATTTTATTTTTTATTGAATTAAAGGTTGATCAATAAGTATTGTAATTTTATAAGAATACCTTTATAATAGTGTATTATGCGATATTATAAACTTATGTTTATTTGATAAGATTGTATAAAGAATTGACACACATCTTTCGAGTTAAATTATTTTTCTTCTTAAAATGACATCTTTATAATTTATAATTTAGTTAAGTTTTATTATTATTATTATTATTATTATTATTTATTTGTTCTTGATGACATAATTTCTATAACCACTAAATAAAAATGTCATCACATATTTATATATCACAAATTTTAAGCACTAAAAGTTTGTATTTTTTTTTCGAACTTTTTTTTACTAATGAAACCCCACACTCCATGGTATAAAATGAAACGGTTGCAATATATTTCTCCTGAAAATATCAATAACAAAAGAATGCCATGGAAAATGGAAATATTAGAAAGATTTTAATTTTTTTGGGGAAATATTCCTCCAAGTAATTTAAAAATATTTTGAGATTCTTCCTTCCATTGGCGTAGCCACACAGTGTCAAGGGTGCCCAATTGGACACCCTTCGTTGGAAAAAATAGCATATATATAAATAAAATGATATACGAAATGATTAAATAACTTATTTTGAACACCCTTAACATAACAAGTTACTATTTTTCGACACCTTTTAAGAAATTTCTGGCTCCGCCATTGCTTCTTTCATCTTCACTCATGGAAATGCACTAATTCTTGAGTGTCCACGTAAAAAAGTTACCAAATAATTGACATTAGAATAAATATAGGTGAAAAATAGTGGGCACATTAACTACTTATATATGAAAGTGGTAATAATCAGTTATGTGCATATTTATGAGCTTGATATTATTAATATATATGTGGTAATTAACAATTATTTAAATATTTAGCTACTTGGGTCATTGATTGGAGATTGTCATTACATGTCATGGGTCTCCGGTTTGAACATAAATGACAATATTATTTTTTTGACAGTCCATTTTGAACCTCAGGTTCGAACTCGAGACCTTTGACATGTAGCTTCACCTTCCAATCCAATGAACTAAGTGGTTCAATATGTGGTGAAACATGCACTTGAAGCATACATGTTACATATGTGGTGAAATATACATGTTGACGCCCAATGTGCTTATTGTCACTTATATATTATTAGTAGAAATTCAGCCGTATATTTAACAAAAAATATTTAGAATTTGAATGCACGTTTAAAATGTAAAAAAGTGAAAGCACAATAATTAACAATCTAAAATATTTAAAAATATATTAAAATGTGATTAACTCTCGAAATTTTACATGTGCCACATAATTGGGACAACAAGAGTAACATATATTATTTAAAAATTACTTTAAGAGTACTATAAAACACAACTTAAAGTATTTATAAACATATTTAAAAATTGATTAATTTTTAAAATTTCAAATGTGCCACATATAAATTGAGACATGAGAAATAACATATATTATTATAAAATTACGTACTTGAAATATATAATAAAATTATTAACTCTCAAAATATCATATATATCACATATATTATTTAAAAGTACGTTCAAAATATTATAAAAATAATTAATAACAAAATCATAAAATTAAAATAAATTAAATAATATATATTGAGCCCGAATTGGTCTAGGCTTTTGTATCTAGTTTATAAAAAAGACTTTACTTATTTTTTATTTTTTTGGCTTAACTGTATTTAGTTGGTTTTACATGCGCATACCATTTTATTACTTTGTAATTGTTTTTTTTAACTCGTAATAAAACCCAACTCTTAAGTACATATGTATTTTATTATAAAATATGATTTTTATTATTCTTTGTAATTTTTGACTCTGCCATGAGACTAGATAGTTTCAACGTATTTCCATTATTATAATTTAATGTATCTCTCTTTCCTTATTTAAAATTTTACCAAATCTAGGGTATGTTCACTATATTGAAAAATATTCTTTGAAAAGTATTTTTTCAAAATTTTTAGAAGTATTTTCTTTGGTTAAAATAAGTTTTAAATGTGATACTTTATATCAATTGTGTTCTGTTCATTCTTCAATACATCTTATCTTTACGACTTCACCCCTAATCCAATAACTCTTGAACCGCCTGATATTTCTACAATTGCGTATTTTTTCGTACTTATATATATTATATAAAATTATTTATAAAATAATATTTTTTACTTATACAATATTAATTTATTTTTTACAAAAATATCTTCATTTGTACTGAACGTGTCCTAAATGTACCTCCCCTTTTCTAGGTGGGGTAAATCTTTGAAATTCAAACAAAATTGCAGAAATAGGTAGAGAGCACCTAACTCATGAGAAAAATAAATTAACATACTTAGAGTGTGTTTGGTATGAAGAAAAATATTTTTCAATTTTCCCATGTTTGGTTGGGATAAAAGTTATGGAAATGTTTTCCAAATCAACTCATTTTCCTCAAAATTGAGGAAAATGACTTTCCTTAAAAAATTAAGGAAAACATTTTCCATAACTCTTCTCCAATTTCAAATTACATTTTTTTGGAAAAAAACATTGATTTTAAAAATATTTTCAATTTCAAAATTTTATTTTTTCACCCGATCTCTGACCCCCCCTCACCGGCCAGCCCCCCACCCCACCCCAACCCCTCTCCAAAAAATTACTCACTACCCTCCACCCCATCCCACCCCCACTCCCAAAAAATGATAATTTGATTTTAAAAAATATTTTAAATTTCATAAATTATTTTTTACTCTAGTAAAAATAAAAGATGTCTCTTAAAATATTTTCATTCATAAATCAAACACTAAAAATCATTTCCGGAAAATATTTTCTACTCACTAACCAAACATGAGAAAATGAGTCCAAAACCTACTTGTTTTCCAGGAAAACATTTTCTAGGAAAACATTTTCCATGGAAAACATTTTCCTTCATACCAAACACACCCTTAGTGATTCAAATTTTATTTTAAAGAAATTTCAATAAAAAAATTATAACCACTTTCACGTATATTGAGACATAAGTTGTAACCTAATTATATTAAGTAGGCGTTTAGACACCGATATGAAATCGCAATATGAAATCATCATTTGGACATGCAATTTCATATAGATTTTATCTCATTATTTCATATCATGAGATGAAATTCTAATTTCTCTAGAAAAAAATATGATTTGGAAAGTTCAAATACAAAAATTGATCAACAAATTTATATTTTGTAAAAATAATCCAACATATATGTCTACTACTTCTTCTGTCCACTTTTAATAGTCATGTTGCGCTTTTCGAGAGTCAATTTAACTAATTTTTAAAGTTAAATCAGATCACATTAATTCAAAAATTTAAAAAAAACAATTAGATATTCAAAAACTATATGAAAAGTACTATAAATTTCAATTTTTTGCATATCATTATATCAATATAATGAAAAAATATATGATAAAATGTTAGTCAAAATTATTATAGTTTGACTCTAAAAAAGAAAACTATGACAAATTAAAAGTGGACAAAGGTAGTAACTATTTATTTCATATGTAAATAAAATTTATAATGCACATTAGTACTTTTAAAACCGTTTATATCTCTTATACCGGTTATTCTCACAAATATATAATTTATTATTACTTCAAATCAATTTTTACTATATTATTTATATTCACAAATTTTTATTTTTTATTAAATATATTTATAATCAATTTGACCAAAAAATGACTCAAAGTAACAATGTTGAATTGTTTTCTAAGCCATATGAACGAGAAATGCAAGTTCAACATGAGAATATTATCCATACTATGTGGGTGGATTATATTAAAGACACCACACCTTATGTTTAATTTTATATTTTTTTTTATCGAATTTAAGGTTAATCAATAAGTATTGTATTTTTTTAAGTATATCTTTGTGATAGTGTATTATGTGATTTTATAAACTTATGATTATTTGATAAGATTATAACTAAGGTCTTATTACCCCCTCAACTTATTTTTTTTGTAATTTTGTACACCTTTTATCTTACGTGGCACACTCTCTGACTCCACATGATTGAAGCGTGTGGGAGATATTTGGATGCCACACTACTATATATATATATATATATATATATATATATATATATATATATATATATATATATATATATATATATTTTGTAATGACTCAAAAATTGTTTTTTGAACTATTCGTTAATTACGATTGTTTAGTCTTTAAATAATTAATTTTAGTTGGTGGCTGATTGGTTAAGTCCATAATTTATTTAAAATCCTATAGTATTTGGCCTATATATGAAATTAAATTGGAAAAATTGTATATAGTAGCATACTATTAATTCAAATTAAATGTCATAACACAATTTGATTTATTTGTAACCCGTAGCAAACTGTTGTCATTCACCTCTCTCCCTAGGTTTCTCGCTCGCCACACTCGCCAGTCTCTACATCGCCTCTCCCGCTTTTATACAAACACAAATATATAAAATGCGTTCGTATTTGTATAAAGCAAGAGAAAATTATATATATACATATATTTTTGTTCCCCTCTCTCCTCTCTCCTATATCTCGCTCACCACTCCCCTATATCTCGCTCGTCACTCTCCCTCGCATCTCTACTTTATACGAACACAAAATAAATGTATACATTGCGTTTATGTTTGTATGAAACGAGGAAAAATTGCATATACAATATACTTATGGTTATACAAATACATATCTTCTCTTGCCCAAATTTCTTCTCTCTTTCTCATTTTATAAAACTACAGATTATACAATTGATTCTTTTGCATATGTATACCGAAAATAGATTATATAATTGCTTCTTTTGTATATGTATAACTAAATATACATAATAACAGTCATACTGCAATTTTCACATATAGCGAACATAAAAATCATATTTATATATTATAGCTATAGTTTGCACAATTACGCTCCATAACAAATTTTATGTTTGCTAAGTAGCTTTTGATTTGTATAATTCGCTAGAAACATCCAATTTTATACAAATTTTTCAGTTTTGTATAAATTTATTTATACATGTAATTTGTATAATAAGATCTGTCAATTATAAGTGTATAGGACGAAAATATATGTATTTCTATTTTTATATACATTTTTCTCTCGCTTTATACAAACAAACGCACTTTATATATTTTATACCGAAATGTATGAAATGACTAATTGTAAATCGAAAATGACTAATTGTATGCCGAATCAGATGACAAAAAAAGGAGATATTTATTGCGAATTACAATTAAAATAAACTATAACTATAACATTAAATTTTAATTAATAATTTGCTATTTCATATAATTTTCCCTTAAAAAGAAAGGTTAAATAATTTTAGACTATACAAACTTAAAGAGGGAAAAAGGAAGAAGGAAAACTACTAAACTACACTACATATGTTTATATATTATCATTTAATCCCTACTCTTTCATAAAAATTCGAAAAACCCTACTTTACCCCAATTTCTCTATCTGGGATACTTAATTTTGAAAGAAATCAAACCCACCTTTCTCATTCCCAAAATTTCGCCTCTAATCTTTACCACTATCAAATCAGTTATCGGATTCAAAGGAATTTGATTTTCTCAACAGTCCAATTTTCAAAATAGGTATTATCTTCTTCGTCATTCTTCTTTCAAAATTAATTCTGTGTTTCAATTGATTTTGTATCAGTTGTCAAAATGGATCATCCGTCTTTTAATATTGGAATTTTTCAAGTAATAACACGTAACAATGATCAAAATTTTAAATCAGAAGATCCCAAATTGACATAACAGAAGTCTAAAAGCTTGCATGCACCGACATTAAAGGCGAATCGAACTTCTACGAAGAGAAAATCAATAACAGAAGTGGGGGCATCATCTAAAGCAAAGAATGCAAAAAACTAAAAAGAAAAGGAATAGAAAGGCAACCCCGGCCATATCCAGATCTGCATTACCAACAACATGTATTTTACTTTTTTTTTTTTACTTTTTTAATAATTTTATGTATTCACATGTTACTATTAGATCCATGATATTCGTTTGAGATAGAATTTGTTCAAGATATTATGCAACAAGAAAACGACAGTCTGTATCTATTTAATTAATTTTTCTTTACGTACACATTTGATTTGTAATGTATAATGTATCTTTTTGTTTTTTGTAGTGACTGCGGATGTTTTTTGTTGTTTTTGTTGAATTTCTGAGTAGTGAAATCAACATCCCATCTAATGATTTTCGAAGTGACTACTAGATATGCAACAATGTTATAAAAGTATGGTTTCAACAAGGCCAAGACAGAATATGATAGCGAGAATATGATCCTACAAGGCCGAAAAATGACTACACTCCACCAACAGAAGATGATCTTATTAATGTAGAATAGATTTTTATATATCGATTCACCAACATTTGTTGATGATCTTTTGTTTTTAAGATACATTAATTAGTGTTTTTGAGTATTTTTTCCTTTTGAAGATACTACTTCTTAATATGAAGAGTTTTTATGTTGAAAATTATTTATTTCGCTTTTCATTTTGTTTTCAATATATTTAGTATCTTGTTAAATTTTGTCTCTTATAATTATAGTACATATCACTATAATTGATACTATATTATTAACAAATACAAGAATTTTAAAACTTTATTATGTATATGATACACGATTACTTTTGATATAATAAAATTTGTATATCACAATACCTGATACTATATTTTTATACTTGATAAAAGTCAGTTAATTTTTGATATATTTAGGACCTTTTAACATTATGTCTCTTATAAATTTGGTACAAATGACTACACTTGATACTATATTATAAGTTGATACAAATTTGTTAAAATATATATTATGTATATGATACACTATTTTGTTTTTTATAAGTATAGTACACATCACTATAATTGATACTATATTATTAGCAGATACAAGATTTTTTAAAACTTTATTATGTATATGATACACGATTACTTTTGATATAACAAAATTTGTATGTATCACAACACCTGATACTATAATTTTATATTTGATACAAATCAGTTAATTTTTAATATATTTAGTACCTTTTAACATTATGTCTCTTATAAATTCGGTACAAATGACTACACCTAATACTATACTATAAGCTGATACAAATTTATCAAAAAATATTTATTTATATGATAAACAATTATTATTTATCATGCTTTTAAAAACACAGATTAATGTGTATAAGTTGATACAAATTTGTCAAAAAAATATATATATTATGTATATGATATACAATTATTATTTATCATGCTTTCAAAATCACAAAGTGATGTGTCTTACAAAATCTGATACTATGTATTTATAATTATTCCAATCCTCTAAATTTATAATATATTTAATACCTTTTAACATTATGTCTCTTACCCTATTCACATCACAACTCTTACAATATCACAATACTTGATACTATATTATCCGATACAATTTTTTTTAAAGAATTAAGCATCAAATTCATTATGTTAAACAAATAAATACAATATAATAGTATTTTAAGTACTTATTAGCAGTTACATATACATTAATTACTTAACCAATACAACATATATTTTAAAAAATAACTTTATATCAAATACAAAACAATACACAATATATATACATGATTCACTTCATCAAAAATTAACAATAAAAGATATAGGCAGAATTGAAAAACGTAACATTTCAATTTATTGAATCGGAAATTAGTAAGCTAAAAGTACTTTTTAATGTAAACATTTGTAACAATGGAAAGAAATGTTATAATTGAAAATTATTAGATTTGAAAAAACAAATTACTCCAAAAAAGTATTGATCAAGATTCTTTTGGAAAGAAAGTACAAGTTCTTCAATTGTGATCTTCTTGTCCACATCGCCCAAACAATTCATGTTTGATGTTAGTTTTTCATCTGAATTTTTCTTCCTTTTTTTCTTGATCTACTGGACATTTTTTGTATCTTGTTGGCAAGACAACTTCTTTCAAAACACAATTCGCAACTGATCAATCACTTTTGTCCGACATTGATTCCATTGAAACTGCATTACACACTAATACATAGATGCAATTGTACCAAATATAAAATAATAAACGCTCTTGACAAAAGGTTCAAGAAGCCAAAACAACATCCCAAGCCAAAAAAAAATTATTAAAAAAAAACAAAAACAAAAACTTGTAGCTGCTATGTCCGAAGACCATAAATCTTGCAAGAATTTTGCATCATCCAGCCGTAGAGAGGTGGCTCGCTAGAATGAACCAACAATTTCTCTCATGTCCAGAATTGTTTTGGATCAAACTTCTGCAATTTATTGGAAGAACATGAAGACACAATTTGACAACTTGAAATTTTAATTTTCTAGTTATGTTACCTTTTATGAACGACTGATTGTTAGAAGAAAGAAACATACGCTTGATTTGTTTCTGTTTTTAGTCCCTAATTAAGTGTGTTGAAACAAAATCTAGGATGAGATTTTTAAAATTAATCTATTAATAAGTTACGAACTTACTATTCAAATTTAAAATATTATTTTAATATTTAGATATATATTTTCTTTTTATATTTTTTATTTGCGAAGAAATATAATTGTATTGATGAAATAATGTAAATAAAAATTTGTTTATCCTGATACTTTTATGTTTTATTCTTGATTAGGAACAAAACAAAATAAACTACGTCCAAAGAAGAAAAAGTATACTCTTTAAGTCGTAATACTCTTCCATTTTCTTTTCTCATTTCACCTTTATTTGGTGGATCAATTTAATTAATCTTTAAAATTAAATCAAGTTAAATTAATTTAATATTTTAAAAATGGATAAATTACTTATATACACACCTTTTATTTTCATAATTTTCATTCTTCCCTATTAGTTTTGAAATTCTCCAACAAATCCCTTGTTTTATTTCCAAACCTCCAAGAGTTTGATACATTAATTCTAACTCCCAAAATCAAAGTTATCCCTTCCTTATTTCACTCCACAAATTTCTCCTTATTTTTAATCACACAATTTTAATAGTTTAAAATCAAAATCGATCTCTTTTCACGAAGACTAAGGATTTTTTTGACAAAAAAAAGAAGATATTTATGAATCTTTTACTTGTTTTTAAAATACTCCAAAATTTATAATTAATTAAAATAAGAAACTTCTAAATTCATACACTACAACGTTTATTAGAAAAAATGTTATAGCGGTAATTATTATTTGGTAATAGCTCACAAGTTTTTGGTAATGTCGTATCATAAAAGGATGTTTCTTGAGTTACAAAGCTTTTGTCCAAAGTTAAAATAAAAATTTGATAAGAATATTTATAATTTTTTAATAATTTGAGTTGATTATGGACTCTAACAACTAATTCCTCATTGAAACTGATTAGGATTCTTGTATTATTATTTAATCTTTTATTATTTCATAAAATATTAGTTTCAATTTTACCAAAGTTTCATACCATCCATTATTTTCATATGTTTTCTAAGGTTTCTTATAATTATATTTCTATGAATCAATCACAATAATCAAACAATTAACTTATACATAATATAAGATACAAAATATAAATACAATCTGATACATACCCTCGCTCTTGAACATTTTTTTATGTTTTATAACAAATTAAATGTATTTATATCATCTGTAAAGTATAGTATTTCACAACACAACAAGATACAAAAATAATAATGTATCATGCTAGAGATTTGGTCATGATACAATAATTTAAATTAATATTACATGTATATAATATATAATAATTATCACACAGTAATGTGTCAAACTCTAAGCAAACACTCTACTTGCAAAATTTATTTATTTGATGTATCTAAATAGGAATAAATACTTATCAATTTATACAAAATTCATAAATACTAAAGTATCAATACAGTCATCTAAAAAACACAAGAAAAAAATTGAATTAATTACATGTATCTGATACTTAATCACTATCAGACATTAATGTACCGATCTTACAATAAAACCTTATGGGCAACCTTTACTTTAATGTATCATATAGGATTATAGTACTTGCAACTTCTTCAAACCACTAACATAGATAATAACAAGATTAGCAAAGATATTCATAATACAACTTCTCAATTTTTTTGATAATTTTAAATAAAAAATGAAAGTATCTTCAATGAACTAAGAGAAGAATTTTGAATCTCAAAATTTTCAACAATTTTGTATGAAAATTGAAAGAATCTTCGATGATCTCAAAGATTCACAAATGAAATTGTTTGTCCAACAACAATTCAATCATTTTCGTATCCTTCATAACTCACCTCGCAACTCAAATTTCTGAATGTCTTAACAAAATTGATATATTCATCGTGTGTCAACCACTTTGATAGAATATTTTGGATCTAATACGATTTCTAATAGATAGAGGAGAAAATGTTTGTATAACCACTTTGGTCGAACACATTAGATCTGTTATGAATTTCAATAGATAGAGAAGATGAAAGTTTTGTATCAGTCATTTTTATCGATCAATTTGGATCTGTTACGATTTATGATCGATGGAGGAGATGAAAATCTGGTATCAACCACTTTGATCGAATACTTTGGATCTTTTACGATTCTTGATAATGAAGTAGGTGAAAGTTTGAATTTTCAATTCTTTGAAGTTGTTACAGTTTGAATAGATTGATATCAATCTATAGCGTGATTTTGGGGATTAGAATTAATTTTATGTTTAGGTTCCATATTTTTGTAATGTATCATGGATGATATATCCGGATGGATGAATCTTTAAGGAGTTTTTGTAAATTAGAAAAGAGTACGGATATAATGTATTTTAAATCTTACACTATGGAATTTAGGTAAGTTATACTAAAATAAATGACATTCTATATGGACAATGATGACTGATGATTGCCTCATCAAGAATATAATATGATATTAAGTGAATTCTAAGGCAGATCATGTGTACAAATGGTTTTGGCTTAATTATAGGGGTCTCAAACTTTTATGTAATTGATTTTTGAATTTTCTAATAGTTTTCATATTAAGATCCAAGTTTGATATATCGAGATATGTAATTAAATAATGGTTGTATTATATTATACGAAAGATATTAAGATTGTACTATTTGGAGAAATTATGGCTTAACCCTAGACTTGAATTTGAGAAATATGGAAGTTGAAATATTAATTAACACCAACATTAGGTACGTGATTATAGATTTTAATAGACTATATGTATAGTAATATGGATATTGTTAGTTTCGAAATCTTAATGTGATTATGTACTTAAATAGATTGCATTGATTTGAAAGCCCAACGAAAGGAAAAATGTAACACCTCAGAAACCAAAATTAGAAAATACAACAGAAAAATCACCTGATCTAGGGAACCACGATAGGGTTCACGACCTTGAACAGGACCACGGTCCATTGACTTGGCCGTGGACACAATCCCTTACTAGCAGAGGTGGACCATAGAGCCTTCACGGGCCATGAACCACCTCACAGACTGTACTGACACTTGTGGTTGCAAGGCAGAGACCACCTGGCCCAAACGTCAAACCACGAGATTCTTCACAAATCGTGGTCCTGACGACGGGCCGTGGTGGCGCTTGTGAAGGTCCAGCCCATGACCAACAACTACTGGACCATAACCACGACCGGCTCCACGGTCCATGGTCCGTTTGACGGGCCTTCAGACGGGTCGTGGTCAGGTGCGTCATATTTTAAGTATGATCATTTTCCCCTATGCAGTTGGACATTAAACTATTCGAAAAGGTCTAGATATATTCGTGTACTTTCTTGTTGTGGATTGGTTCGCTGACAGTAGAGTTTTTGGTATCTACACTCTGCTGATTAAGATCATTTTACCCTGGGAGGTTATATTCCAAATCAAACCTCGGATAATAGAGGGGAATAATTTCCTTAAGGGGACACTGTGAGTTCAGTGGACTTGATCTTTTTTCTAATTTCAAAGTTTTTTTTTCCAGATTCGTGTATGTTCATACAAATTTTAGTTTTTTTTTTTGGTTAATTAAATTTCTGTTCATCTCTCTTACTGGTTCTATAAATTTCAGTTACTTTGTGTTTCTTAACAATTTATTAGAATCAGTAATTTCTGTTTTATAACACAGTTTGGAAACAATCTTAAGGAAATTATTTTTAATCTGTGTTTCTGGTGGAGACAAAAATCTTCGTGATTTTATACTCCTTTAAGTCTGCAATTATATTTCATTTCTTACTAAGACTGTATCGATTTTTGTTTATCAGAAATGGCAAACAATGGTGTTACAGTGGTTGTTGCTGCATCAACCCGAACTATTGTACCACAAGCAGAGAAACCGAGTAAATTCACAGGTGTGAATTTCAAAGGATGGCAGCAACGAGTATTTTTCTGGCTTACCACTCTTGGTCTGCAGAAATTTACAAGTGAAGAAACTCCACTGCCTGCTGATGATATGCCAGACAGAGAAAAATTCATGATTATTGAAGCATGGAAACAGACAGACTTCCTATGTAAAGACTACATTTTGAGTGCTTTAGAGGATGACTTATATAATATCTATAGTGCAATAAAAACTTCAAAAGAGTTGTGGGGTGCACTTGAGAAGAAATATAAGACAGAAGATGCATGCTTGAAAAAGTTTGTGGTCGCAAAATTTTTAGACTATAAAATGGTAGATAGTAAAACTGTTGGATCACAAGTGAAGGAACTTCAACTTATTCTCCATGATCTGATTGCTGAAGATAAGGTAGTAAATGAAGCTTTTCAAGTGGCTGCAATGATCGAGAAGTTGCTGTTGACACCCAATTTTGACCCTCCCCGGTAGGAATTAATTAATGAGCTTCTTAAATTCTCAAACAATTTAAAATAATTAGTTTTGTAAATTTCAAAAAAAATAAATATAAAGTTTGCATTATTTTGAATAATCTTTGCCGTTTCTTAAAGTTTTAGATAATATATATTTTACATAATTATGTATATAATCAATATATTTTATGATTATTCAAAAAAAAAAAAAAAAAAAACATCTCAAAAACATTTTAAATTTAGTGAGTATTCTTTTAAATTAGTTTAAATCATGGTTATATTTTGAATCACTAAGTTTACGATTAAATAATTATTTTATTTTTTGTTAAGATTAAGAAGCTCGTTAATTAATTAATATTAATTTGTCTTATTTAAGGTTTAGCCAAATTACTAATGTAACACAATTTGGCTATTTCTTAATTTAATCCATCCTAGACTTCCAACTTAACTCAACTTTGAGAAAAATTGGGCCAAACTTCAATTTAATTGTCAGTAGCCCATTTCATATTTCCGGCCGACCAAACTTAAATTACCCCCTCCAGCCCATTCAATTTTTTAAATAGGCCCAATTCAATTTCTTCAGCCAAGAAATCTTTTTTTACTTTCAGCCAAGCCAATGCAATTCCAGCCATTCCTCCAAATTACTGCAGCCCAATATATTTTCCCATCCGAATTTTGGGGGATTTAATTTGAATTTTGGGGATTTAATTTGAATTTTGGGGGATTTAGTTTGAATTTTGGGATTTAGTTTGAATTTTGGGATTTAGTTTGAATTTTAGGGAATTTAGTTTGAATTTTGGATTTAGTTGAATTTTGGGATTTAGTTTGAATTTTGGGGGATTTAATTTGAATTTTGGGGGATTTAGTTTGAATTTGGGGAATGGAGGGATTCTCATTTTTGCCCCCATGTTCCTATCCGTTTTTTTTTATTCTCCAAAAGGGACTTTAATCTTCCCCTATATATATATACATCCTATCTTTCACTAAAAAAAAAAAAGGGGGGGAGGAAAAAGAAAAAAGAGAGGTCGGATTTATATAAGAAAACATTAAAAAATATTGAGAGAATATTGTTAAGTAGAGATTTTCTTAAAGAATAGATTTTTTAGAGGGGAGTTAGTGAGAGTCTAGGCTCTGCTTGTGTCCTCGCCTGTTTCTTGTTCACCGGAGTTTCTCCGAGTCTTCGGGGTTCGCGAGGTTCGTGCTTGGTGTTGGAAGAAGCTCGTTGTCCCGCTCTGCTCGTCACTGTCTCAGTATCGCTGTTCCGAAGAAGGTAACACACCTTTTCCTTTAGCATTTTCTTTTTCTGTTCCTCTTTGAGTTGAAATCTTGGTATTGGAAATTTGTTATTGTTGTTCACTCGTCCTATTTGATGCGGATACTAATTCTCTCCCTTTGTCGTTTTGTTGCATGAACCCCTCCGAATTCATAATGGATTCTTTTTGTTGCATTCCCAAATTCGAGCCATAAAGGCTCGAGTCTCTCCTGTCGTTAAGTCAGCCGGACTGCTGGTGTACGGAGCAGAAGGATCACAACAGGGGCTGTAAAATTTATTTTACGGATTTTGAGGAGGCTGTATACCAGTTGTATACACACTATATACAATGATATACATTATAAAGTATGATACGCAGGTCCAAAAATCAGTACAGGTGCTTGAGAGGCTGAATCGGGATGTATATGTCGAGTATACAGTCCGATATACAATGAAAAGGGCCGAATGCAGCCCATATACAGTGGTATACGCAACACATATGCACAGTTTCTTTGGAGGAAAAATGGGGCCAAAGCCCAAAGAAATTTGCAGCAGGCCCAATTTTCTTTGGGTCCATTTTAGAGTGAGGCAGGCTTCCAGATTCAGTACTTGGGCCTGGCCCAAGTTCAAATATCTCTTCTCCCTATTATTAACTACTTGTTATTATCGTTATATTGACTAATATTTTGGTGGAATTTTATTAATTTCCCACGGACAGCCATTTCTTGCTATATTTATATTGTCATAAATATTTATTTGTCTTTTTAATTATTATTATTATTATTATTTATTTAGTTTATTTTATCGATTTTTGTCAACACTTAAGTTATGTCCCTTGAGAAATTTCCCTTATTTCTTTTTTTCCATAAGATAATATAATTGAGTAAAACAAATAAATATTTTTTTTAATAAAAAAAAAAACTGAATTTCTTTTATTTTAGTTTAAATTTTAAAAGATGTTTGAAAGTCATTTTAGTCAAATCGCCGGTCAACCGCGAGTTAGCGGGCATTCCGAGGGCCTAACACCTTCTCGGAATTTACATTGAACTTTGAACCCTTTTCAATTGATTTTTTATCTGTTTTAAATCTTTTGAAAAAATAAATTGTAAGTTTTCTTGATTTTATCAAAAATCAAGTGGCGACTCTGTAATTTAGAAAGTCAATTTTTCTTAAATAATAAGATTAATTGATTTTCCGAAACTTAGTCATTTCTTTTTTTTAACTGTACGTTTATATATTTTTGATAAAACAGTTGCCTCCTTCGTGGAACGATTTCAAGAATTATCTAAAGCACAAGCGTAAAGAAATGAAGCTTGAAGATCTTGTGATTCGGCTCAAGATTGAGGAAGATAACAAAAATGCCGAAAAGAAGTCGCGTAAGAGTTCAACAATCATTGGAGTTAATATTGTTGAAGAAGCTCCTACCAAAGACAAAAAGAGAAAGAAGTCCAACGGGTAGAAATCAGAACAGGCCAAGAAGAAATTCAAAGGCAACTGTTACAATTGTGGCAAGGCTGGTCATAGGTCTTCTGATTGTCGTGCTCCAAGAAAGGAAAAAGGCAAAGGCAAAGGCAAAAGTCAAGCAAACATCGTGGAGAAGATGGAAGATGCAGATGACTTGTGTGTAATGATCTCGGAGTGTAACTTAGTTGGAAATCCCAAGGAGTGGTTTCTCGACTCAGGTGCCACTAGACATATTTGCTCTGCGAAAGAAGCCTTTGCAACGTACACTCCTGCTGAGTACGATGAAGATTTATTCATGGGAAACACAGCAACATCAAGGATTGCAGGAACTGGAAAAGTAATGTTGAAAATGACATCCGGCAAGGTGTTGACTTTGAACAATGTTCTGCATGTCCCTACTATTAGAAAGAATTTAGTTTCTGCTGCACTACTCGTTAAGAACGGGTTTAAGTGTGTCCTAGTTAGTGATAAAGCTGTAATAAGTAAGAATGAAATGTTCATAGAAAAGGGCTACCTCAATGAGGGTCTTTTCAAACTGAATGTAATGGTTGTTGATAGTATTAATAAAAATTCTGCTTCTGTTGACTTATTGGAGTCAAACGATTTAAGGCATGCCCATTTGGGACATGTAAATTATAAAGCCTTGCGAAAATTGGTTAATCTAGAAGTATTGCCTGATTTTAAATGCGATAAATTGAAATGCGAAATTTGTGTGGAAAGTAAGTTTGTTAAACATCCTTATAAGTCTGTTGAAAGAAATTCCAAAACTTTAGACTTAATTCACACAAATATATGCGATATGAAGTCAACACCATCTCGTGGTGGAAAAAAGTATTTTATAACTTTTATTGATGACTGCACTCGATTTTGTTATGTATATTTGCTTAATAGTAAGGATGAAGCAATTGATGCATTTAAGCAATACAAAAATGAAGTGGAGAACCAATTGAATCTAAAGATAAAAATGATTCGAAGTGATAGGGGTGGAGAATATGAATCTCCTTTTGCAGAGATATGTTTGGAATATGGTATTATTCATCAAACTACTGCACCTTATACACCACAGTCAAATGGTTTGGCAGAACAGAAGAACAGAACATTAAAGGAAATGATAAATGCCTTAATGATCAATTCTGGTTCACCACGAAACCTTTGGGGGGAAGCAATCCTTACAGCTAATAAAATACTCAATAGAGTACCCCATCGAAAAACACAATCAATTCCATATGAGATGTGGAAAGGAAGGAAACCCAACTTGAAATATTTCAAAGTGTGAGGTTCCTTTACTAAAGAGGGTTAAAATTGGACCCAAAATAATAGACTGTGTGTTTATTGGATATGCTGTGAACAGTAAGGCCTGTCGGCTTTTGGTTCACAAATCTGATAATTCTGAGATTCATGTTAATACGATAATTGAGTCAGATAACGCAGAGTTTTTTGAAAATATTTATCCGTATAAAACTGAATGTGAGTCGACAAGTGAAAGACCTAAACGACCACGAGAAGAATCAACGGAAAATATACTAACTAGTGAAAATCTTAGGCGAAGTACTCGCCAACGGAAACCTGCTTCTTTCGGACCAGATTTTGTGGCACTATTGCTTGAAAATGAGCCTCAAACATTTAAAGCAGCTATGTCTTCATATGAGTCAACTTATTGGAAAGAAGCAGTCAATAGTGAGATCGAATCAATTTTAAGTAATCACACTTGGGAATTGGCTGATCTTCCTCCAAGAAATAAACCTTTAGGATCAAAATGGATCTTTAAAAGGAAAATTAAACCTGATGGGACTATTGATAAATATAAGGCTAGACTGGTAGTCAAAGGGTACAGACAAAAGGAAGGTCTGGACTACTTTGACACATACTCTCCAGTAACAAGGATAACATTAATTAGGATGTTAATAGCACTAGCAGCAATGCATGATCTTAAAATCCACCAAATGGATGTAAAGACAGCCTTCTTAAATGGAGAGTTGGAGGAAGAAATTTACATGAAACAACCTGAAGGGTTTATAGTTCCTGGTAAAGAAAAGAAAGTGTGCAGACTTGTGAAGTCACTTTATGGACTCAAGCAAGCAACCAAACAATGGCATGCTAAATTTGACCAAACAATGTTGGCAAATGGATTCAAGATTAACGAATGTGATATATGTGTTTACATTAAAAATGTTATGAATCATGAAGTCATTGTTTGTTTGTATGTTGATGACATGTTAATAATGAGTAAAGACATTGACGATATAAATGCTACTAAGCGCATGCTATCCAACAAGTTTGATATGAAGGACTTAGGAGTTGCTGATTTGATCTTAGGGGTCAGGATTATCAGAACTCCACAGGGACTAGCATTATCTCAATCTCATTATATTGAAAAAAGTATTGGATAAGTTCAAGTACTTGAATTTCAATGTTGTCAAAACTCCAATTGATTTAAGCTGTACATTTAAAAAGAATGAAGGTCAAAGTGACTCTCAATTGGAATATGCCAGAGTGTTGGGAAGTTTGATGTATATTATGAATTGTACGCGACCAGATATAGCATGTGTTGTTAGTAAACTGAGTCGGTTCACTAGTAATCCGAATCAAACTCACTGGATGGCAATGAAACGTGTGTTGGGTTATCTAAAATATACACAACATTATGCTTTGCATTATAATAAATATCCTGCTGTGATTGAAGGATATAGTGATGCAAATTGGATTACCGGGTCAAATGATGTAAAATCCACGAGTGGTTATGTGTTCATACTTGGTGGAGGAGCAGTCTCTTGGAAATCGTCCAAACAGACATGTATTGCTCGCTCCACAATGAAATCTGAATTCATTGCTTTGGATAAGGCTGGTGAAGAAGCTGAATGGCTCCGGAATTTCCTAGAGGATATTTCATTACCTGTTGGACCTATTTGCATACATTGCGATAGTCAAGCAGCAATAGGTAGGGCAGGGAGCGTTATGTACAATGGAAAGTCTCGTCATATAAGACGGAATTATAATTGACTAGGTAAAGTCAAGCGATAATGTGTCAGATCCACTAACGAAAGGCCTAGTGAGAGAGGCAGTTGAAAGATCATCTAAGGGAATGAGTTTACGGCTTAGAAAAAGTCAGCATGACGGTAACTCTATCTAGCAGACTGGAGATCCCAAGAGCTAGATTCAAGGAGAAAAACAAAGTTGTGGCTGACGGTTCGACATTGTCAATTAACTCAATCCATTCTCATGATGAAAACAATGTTCAGGAACAAGGTTAAGACTTTAAGGCTTGTTAATGAGGTAATAAAACTTAAAGTTTTTAATGATTTTCTAAGTTTGGTAGATTTGACCAAATAGTGTATCTACGAGATGACACGGTTAGAAATCACCTATGTGAGTGTGAAGTGGAAGCCGCTTCAAAGAGAATTTTATGTCAAAAGCCTATTCTCTATACACTCATGAAATCAGGAGGTGTTCATGGCTGAAACGAACACAATCGTAAGAACCATAAACAGTAAAGGGTTAATTGTGTGACATACGGTTGTCTAGGTATACACCAAAGCTCGACGATTCGAAGATATCACATCTACCGATTGACCGAGTATATCCGACATATGTTCACTACGGAAAGTCCAAGGGGAAACCTACTTATCCAGATGCAATTAGTCCTTGCCTGTAAGGTACACAATTGTTCGTGCATTCCTACGTTATAACCATTCCCCATCAATGTGGGGGATTGTTGGGTATGTAGCAAGAATTGATGGGAAATAGAGGGAAAGAGAGGAATTTGAAAAGTTGAGAACTTGAAGAGTTGGGAACTTGAAAAGTACTCTTATGCTTTAATGAAAAAGGCATTTGTCCCTTATCGGTGGTGGAAAAAATAGGAGAGTTTAAATACAGAAATACTCCTATTAATTGTTAAAAGGGTTGGAAAGAGGGACCCCCTCGCGCCGTCATCGTCGTCGCTCGCTCGTCTCGGCTTTGGCTTTGGCTTTGGCTTTGGCAAATGATCGATCGAGAGATTATTTTTTGGACAAAATTTATTTTAATATATATAATTAATTATTTAATTAATTAATTAAATTAAATGGCCAATATCTTTTCAATTAATTAGTTGAAAACGTTTTCAGTTTTTTAGTTGAAATTAATCGAAACGTTTCAATTTTTTAGTTGATTAACCCGACCCGATTCGGATCCGCGCGTGACCCGTTTGAATTTAAACAATTTTTCCGTTTTATTTAAAAATTCCCTCCATGACTGTTCTGAAAGGTTGCAACTTTCAGGAACAGTCATTACCATTTGAAAGGTTGCAAACTTTCATTAATGGTTGGAGGATTCTGAAAGGGTTGCAACCTTTCAGAATCTATTCTTCTTGCCTATAAATACCACTCATTCTTCAGAATATTCACTTACGAATTTTCTGATCTTCTTCTTCTTCTTCTGCACAAATTTTTTCTTCGTGTACTTTCCTGCTGTGGATTGGTTCGCTGACAGTAGAGTTTTTGGTATCTACACTCTGCTGGTTAAGATCATTTTACCCTGGGAGGTTATATTTCAAATCAAACCTCGGATACTAGAGGGGAATAATTTCCTTAAGGGGACACTGTGTGTTCAGTGGACTTGATCTTTTTTCTGATTTCAAAGGGTTTTTTCAGATTCTGGTATGTTCATACAGATTTTAGTTTTTTTTTGGTTAATTAAATTTCTATTCATCTCTCTTACTGGTTCTATAAATTTCAGTTACTTTGTGTTTCTGAACAATTTATTAGAATCAGTAATTTCTGGTTTTATAACACAGTTTGAAAACACCCACTAACGCTTATAAAGGCATACCTAGGCCAAAATTTGAACGGCAAGAATATGAACGAGCCAAACTTTAAACGGAGGGTGTATCTAGACCTTTTCAAATAATTTAAGGGCATATTTGATCCTTTTTCCTTGTTTATATTCTATAAAAATATTTTAAAGATAATACTTGTCACTTATATAAAATTAGTTTGTTTTTACAAAAATAATTTCCTTGGTACCAAACATATTGTAAATGTACCTCCCCTTTTCTAGGTTGGGTAAATCTTCGAAATTTAAACCTATCCTAAACGTACCTTCAGGTTGGGTAAATTTTTGAAATTTAGACAAAATTGCAGAAATATGAGGCACCTAACTCTTTTACCATTTTTGTTGGGTTATCCCACATCGGAAGTGGAAGGGGCTGGTGGTCAATTTATAAGTGTGAGGGAAAGCCTCAACCTTTGAGCTAGCTTTTGGGTTGAGAAGGCCCAAGACCACCCAACATTGGTATCAGAGCCCAGGTTGTCAACAAGTCTCAGCCCACCGGGAGAAACTGGATTGTCGCTCTCTCCAGCCTAAGGCCCGATGTGTGAAGGGGGAGATTGTTGGGTTATCCCACATCGGAAGTGGAAGGGGCTGGTGGTCAATTTATAAGTGTGAGGGAAAACCTCAACCTTTGAGCTAGCTTTTGGGTTGAAAAGGCCCAAGACCACCCAACAATTTTAATATTGTACTTTTTTAAATTTCAATTTAGTATTAGGATATATATATAATATTTTAAAAAAATCTCTATTTAAATGAGCATAAAGAGGTTTCTTTGCTGGTTCGTGACAAATGATTATACTATTTGATCACTTTCTATTTATTTAATATTTATTATTATTATATAAGTCAAACCTAATTTACACTTGAATTATGACAAATCAAAACAGTGTACTTCTTCTATTACTCACTTTACTTTATAGAGCATTTATTATTAATCTTTAAAGTGAATTTTAATGGTAGAGAATTAACCAGAAATTGAATGGCACAGAATTAACCAGAACCAGACATTGATGGATTGCTCGTATAGTAAATACTGACTCCGTTCATTTTATTTGTCATGTTATATTTTTAAAGTTAATTCAATTAAGTTTTAAAATTAAATTAAATTATATTAATTTAATAATTTAAACAAAAAATTTAGATATTTAAAAACTAAATATACTATAAATTGCATTTTGTATTTTAATATGATGAAATAATATATTGTAAAATATTAGTCAAAGTTTTTATAGTTCGATCTAAAAGAAAAAAATAATTATAACAATTAAAAATAAACGAAAGTAGTACTTATATCTCTAATTGAGAAATTATGCGTTCGAAACAATGAATTAAGCATGTGAAAATTCTTATAGGAAGGGGCAAAAAGAAAAAAGCAATGAGTAAGACATAAATTTATTTGATTTTTGAAAAACTGATTTTTTTTATAAAGTTTATTATATATTATATTGTTAACTCGTAATTTTAAAATAGAATATATTTTTAACATAAAGAAAAACCTTACGTAATTAATAAATTAGTTGTCATCGCGTGAATAGGAGTTCAAGGAGCACAAATAACCTCTTCAAAAATACAGAATCATACCAATCACATATAATAGACTCTTATAATTCGAGTATTTTTTCTTACCCTATACATAGATTCACCTTTTATTTTTCTTATTTTCCCAATTGAGTGATTGTACACAGAAAAGTATGATTAGCTACATAGAAAATGGGAATCCTAAACTGTGGATTTGTAAACAGAAATATACATATATATATATTAATTAATTATTGTGGCATGCACTATGATATATATGAAGTTCAAAGTAAATTATAAGTTTGCCAGCATGCAAAAGTGGAATACTACTTTAGTGTTATTATTACTGTAATTCCATATGCCATATTCACATTCTTTTTATACAGACAGCATATATATATATATACTACTCCAAATGTGGAGTTAAACTAGTGGGAATATATAGTAATTGACTATTACTTCTCTAACTATCCCGTCATATTAAATTTTAAATTAAATCTTAAATTTTAAATATATTGATAAGTCAAATTATTGATTGATGAAATTAGATTAATATTTAAATTAAAATTATATGATTACTTAAATGAAGTTTGAGTATGTTTATTAAATTGATAAGATGGGTCCAAATTATACTCGTCAAACTCAAGGTATCTAGAATTACTTGGAGACCAAATATCCTAAAACCCTAGTTTGTGTCTATATAAAAGGGTCTTCATAAGACCACGAAAAAAAGGAGATGAATAGTACATAAAAAAGCTTTGTTTTTTGGTGGTGATTCACCTGCATCAAAGAAGTCTTCATCTCTAAGTTGTGTTTCGCATATAAGTTTTCATACCTCCCATAGTTGTGATCAATGCTTGGCTCCACATTTGTGGTGATATTCCAATAACTTTTCCATCGATTCATCATTTAAGAATAAAACAGAACTCTTAAGTTGACGACCGTTAGAAAAAGAATCAGAGAATTACGTTTTCTTTTATAATTTTTTTGTAAAAATTGTAATCCTTACATAAATTATGGAAATCAAATATTTTTACTTATCGCTATTTTTCTCATCTTGATTATTGTTTTTCGGGAATGAATATTTAGTTGTTTACAAAAGGTAAATTAGGTCTTTAAGTGACAAATTGTGTATGAATTTTTTAAACAGAACAAGTAAAAATGAACGTTTATTATTAATATAATTAGGACAAACAACACAAATCTCACTTGTTTAGAGTCTAATCGCCCGTCTTCCCATGAGTTTTTAGAATTACCATCCGCGTTAGATTTTGGTCCTCAGATATATGTATCTCGGATACATGGGCTCAAAATTTATTAAGCGTAAATTATTCCAGATACAATATATCCAAGTGAATTCACTTGTATTTGGATATAATGACTCTCTCGCTCACCTCTCTCATGTCTCTCTCCCTGTCTCTCCCTCTCTCATATCTCTCTCTATCTCCCCGTCTCTTCCTATGTATATGTATATCATAATGTATTCTAATGCATCTGATAGCCCTGATACATGTATCTAGTTTTATTTACATGTATCAGAGATACATTGACATCTCTCATTTGAATTCTTCTTATCTTGCTCACCTATCTTCTCTCTCCCAATATATGTATCAGTATTTCAGAATATATTTAGTAGTAAAATTACATGTATTTTGATATAATTAACATGAAATATGATATGAAATTATTAATCAATGAGATAATATATAATTAATGTAACATATAGGGTGAACTAATAAATACAAATGGAAAAGAAATGTGCAATTAAGTACAATAAACTATATGAATCATGTTATAAACTTCTTCTTGTTTTCCTTGAGAGCTTCCACTTAATTTCTAATCAACTTGTTCAATTGATGGTCATAGTTTTCTTCCATATTACATCCGCTGTCAATGTTTATCTATTTATTATATCAATACTAACTTCTTCTTTTAAAAAAAAAAAAAAGGATAAGATATATATATATATATATATATATATATATTATGAATAAATCAAATAAAAATGAATAGAGAGAGAAAGATAATAAACTCTCTTCGAAAGCAAGATGAAGCATAATTTTATATATTTTTGTTCTTATTGTTTGAGTGTATAACAAGTAATTGTAAATAAAACTCTAATAAATAATAATAAAAGTAAAAAGGTTATAATTAGGTGCGCTAAATACTTTTAATAGTGCGTTCGAAAAATCATGCTAGAAAATAAAACCAAATAATAACCCCTTATATTTTAGGCTAAAACGTGCAATAATCAATATACATCAACTATGACAGAGTTAATTTTTTTTAAATTAGCAATTCAAAATCTAAAAAAAAAAAAAAAAAAAACGAGGTTCAAAATTTACTATATATATATAAAAATAATTTTAATCATATATAAATAATAATATTTTCTACTTAAAAAAATTCAAATAAAATTACACCTCCGATAATATGCTGGCTCCACCCCTATCAATGAATGGTTCATTATAATACATTGATTTATCCTTCTTCTCTTCAATTATAATTAATAATAATATTCTTGATTCTGCGTACGTAAATTATACATGTTTCAACTTAAGCATATGTTCCTTATTTTATCATTATCATAAAGTTTTAAATTTTAGAAATAAAATTTCAACATATTATATTATGATGACCATTAAAAAATGAAAAATGAAGAAAAGTGATTTTTTTAAAACACGTGGATTATACTAGTACTAGTGATAGTGGTTGCATTTAATTGGAATCAAAACCAGAATTAATACCATTTTCCGCACTTGGATTCTCTCAAAAATTATTTTTGATAGAATTAATTAATTATGAATTCTTAATTATGTTTAGCCATCCACTAATTGTTACCTATTTTTGACCACTTAATGCTCTATGATGTGTTGATCTTTGTTTTTAAAATCATCATTAGCAACAACATTAGTGGAGAACACAACATTTACATTTCATCCATCAATTTGAAGAAATACAATTTTATATTTCAATAAAAGAACGGCTACTATAAATTCTAATTAAAAATGACTTTCAAACAAAATTATGAATTTGAATTAATTGTATCTTATGATGCCACAGTGATGAATATTTTTGTGAATAAAATATGATTTGAATAAATTCCTTGTTCTCTCATTTCTTGTGGGGAATATTTTTTTTTTCATCTAAGTTTTTTTTTTTTTTTTCATTCGGTGTTTAAGATCTGCATTAGATTCTAATTTGATTTGAACTTGTGTTGCGCGTAAGGCCTATCAAAGAGGATTAAATATAGTAGAATTTCTTTTATATCCTAAATTTGAACTCGAAATTTATAAGTAGGAATGAGTGTTATCCATCTTACCACAACTTTTTTATAGGACAAATGCAACGTGATGACTTCTCAAAGGGTCACTCGTTTTACGGTTTTAGGACTATTTTCGCCTTTTCGGCTAAGTTTTGTGATTCACTTTATTACTCCACGTCATAAAATATCAACTTTTGTGTTACGATCTATTGACCAAGGAGGACGACAGTGATAATAATAACAATAACATATTCAGCGTGATATCACAAGTGGTGTATGGATAGAGTGGAACGTAAATAGTTTTATTCCTACCTTGTAAAAATGGAGAAATTATCTTTGATAAACCTTAACAAATTTAATATAATCTCACAAGTAAAGTCAAAGATCACGTATCTATAAAACAAAAAAGGCATACCCTCATTTTAATGGAGTATTTGAAGAAAAAGGAAATTATATTCACAATCAATGTCTAATTATATATTATTAGGAAGTATTTGCTTTACTTGAACAAATTGTTTTGCTCTGCAAATGTGTTAGAAATTAAAAGGTTTTGAAAAATATCTTCAATAAGCTACCAATTAAAGTTTCAAGTCTATAAAGTAAGTATCTAGGTTTACGCAACCAATGATATCGAAAGTTAACTGATCGATTAAAAGTCGTTGATAAATATTAAATATTTCAAAAATAATTTTGGTGTTAAAAAGATTTTTTTTGAATAGAAGTGAGGAAATTCGTATTAATTAATTAGTACATTGAAAAAAAAAAGGTGATAATTTTTCTTTATACAATATAGACATCAACTATTTTTCGAATTTCGCTTTAATATTTTCATTTTAAAAAAGACAAATGATATAAAATTATAAACAAAAAAGAGAATAGTATTTGTGATTATAAAACATACTAGAGTTAATTAAAATTGGGTCAAATAAAAATTGTATATAAACTAATTTTTTTATTCATATTTTTTTATATCTGTCCCTATTTACTTGTTCATTTTAACAAATTAAGAAAGGAAAATAATTTTTTTCCTAATATGCTCTTATTTAATTCTAGAAAATTTCTAGTACTACTAAGTTGTAATGCATGTTTTTTCGAACCAGAAAATACATTATTATACTTGGGGAGTTGCATAATTTTTTAAGTTAAGGGTAAAATTATAACTAACATATGATAATTATTGGTGTCTTAGTATGTGTGTCATTCCTAAAGTGGACAACTAAATAGGGACAGATGGAGTATTAAATTATAAGCCAGGTGGAAAATTTAAGACTTTTAATTGATGTTCTCGGACTTATAAAATACTTGACTTGTACATATTGATAAAACAAAGATATTTATAAATTGATTTGACCGACTTATAAATCTGTCAAAATTATCTTAATTAAATTAAAAACATATGAAAACATCAAGTAAAACAAATTAAACAACCAGAAGAGTGCTTGGTTCGAATTTAGGCCCTATTTTAATAGTTTAAAATCATGGAAGTAATTAAAAGTTTAAGATAATGTAAAGTTAGTTACTATACTCTTAGATCTACTATTAGTGTTTAATAGGCATAACACTAACGAAAATATTACTCCCTCCGTTTAAAAAAGAATGGCCTAGTTTGACTTGAAACGGAGTATAAAAAAAGAAAGAAGACTTTTTAATCTTGTGGTTCTAAATTAAAGTTATGTCAAATGTACCAAAATGCCCTTTAACCTTGTTGTCTTAAACATGTCACGTTGAAAGTTAAAGTTAAAGTGTTGCCAAAAAAGGAAAGGGGTCATTCTTTTTTAAACAAACTAAAAAGGAAATAGGAACATTTTTTTTAAAACGGAGCGAGTACGTATTTTTACACGTAATGTCTAAGCTAAATATATAACGATGTAATCAACCAGGTGTTATCATCCAAATTCATTGGTCTCCTCTATAATCATAATTGAAAAAATTCTTGTCAATCAGGAGAGGCAAAATAAACTTGAGATTTGATCGGAAAAAAAAAGAAAAAGAAAAAAAAAAGAAAAATACAAAGAAAGAAAAAACAGTGGATATTTATTTCGTAAAATGAAACTCTTTCAAATGAAAAGAAAAAAAAATTGCGATGATTCTCTTATTAAAAATATTAATCTAACATTACTGAGTTAATATCTCAAAAGGTCACTCAACTTTGGAAATTTATCTAGCAAAGTCATTAAACTTTATTTTGTATCAATAAAATCACTCAACTTAAATTTTTATATCAATAAAATCATTTAACTAAATTTATCACTAAAAAAACATTTGATATAGTAAAAACAATTATTTTTTATGTCATATGAACCCTATAAGTGAATAAAAATTAAATTGTTAATAAACTTTTACGAACAAGCTTAATTAATGAAATACATACTTTTATAATATTAAAGTATGTAAGCATTATTACATTATTATTATTATTATTTAAAAAAAAATTACACAAAATTGACTAGTTAAAGCAAAAAATTAAGTTGAAAAATTAATGTTATAAGAAAAGATCAAGATTAATATAGCCAAAATAATTTTAAGCTTCAATGAAGAAGTACAATAATATATAATATTATTTTTTTATTTTATTTTTTTGAAAAAAAGTTACAAAACAAAAAAGATAAATTTTATTAGAGCACTGTTGTTTAAGTTTTGCATTGTTAAAGAAAAACGGTCAGTTATAATATATTTAGAAAGTTAATTGAGGTCACAAATTTAAATATTATTTTAGTACTCTTATTCTCTAATGAGTCCTAATTAGATTTGTAAAATACGAATTTCATTGATAATTTATTTTTGCTAATCCTCAAAAACAAATACACTAGTGGACCAATAAATAGAACTCCTAATTATTTCTTTTTATTTAGTAATTAGTATATTAAGATAAAGAGTATTTGTTTCACTAAAGAAGTTTTCCTAAAAAAATAAAACTAGTTTTCTTAATTTTATTTATTTGTAGGGTCTATTTTATATGAAACAAAAAGAATCAATGATAAATTTTGTTTAGTGATTTAACTAACATAAATGTCTAAGTTGAGTGAGTTTATTGATATAGAAATCTAGGTTGAGTGATTTTTTTGATACAAAACAAACTTTAATGACTTTGCTAGATCAATTCTTAAAGTTGAGTGATTTTATTGATATAAAAATCTAAATTGAGTGATTTTTTTTATACAAAACAAACTTTAATGACTTTGCTAGATTATACCTAAAGTTGAGTGATCTTTTAAGATATTAACTCAACATTACTCTATTAAGGTCAAATGACATTTTTTCCCTTTTAATATCCCATTTGAATCAATATTCCATCTGTTGGACCAAAAGCGCTTAGTTTTACAAACTTAAAGGGCCATAATTGCTTCAAGTAATACAATAGGGACCAAAACAAACCTACCATCAAACTTAAAGGACCATTTGTGTAAAAAATTCCATACTTTTTTCTATATATATACATCAATGAAATCACAATCTCCATACAAAAAACCCAAATTCACAAAAAAAAAAAACTTTCAAAATTCACAAATTGAAAGTAAACATGATAGGTTGGGATGATATATACAAGGTGGTGGTTGGGATGATGCCACTTTATGTAGCACTAATTTTAGGCTATGGTTCAGTAAAATGGTGGCACATGTTTAAGCCAGAACAATGTGACACAATTAATAGATTCAATTGTTTTTTCATCCTCCCATTTTTCAATTTCCAATTCATAGCTAATATCAATCCTTACAATCTCAATTACCTTTTTCTATCTGGAGACGTAATTGCTAAAGCTTTAGTAATTCTGATCCTCGTCTTATGGGCTAATTTTTATAAAAAAGGGAGTTTTTGTTGGGGTATAACAACTTTTTCTTTGTCCACTTTGAATAACACACTTGTTGTTGGTGTCCCATTAATGAAGGCTATGTATGGGGATTTAGGTGTTGATCTTGTTGTTCAAGCAGCTGTGATTCAAGCTTTGTTGTGGTTAACTTCATTGTTATTTGCACTTGAATTTTGGAAAACAAAAATGAATAATAATAGTAATGGAATTGATGATAATAATAATAATTCTCTTGAATTGGGAAATATTAATAGTACTACTACACAAATGGGGAATATTAATAATGTTGAGCTGGCATTTTGGCCTTTGATGAAAGCTGTTTCTACAAAACTTGCTAAGAATCCAAATTCTTATGCTTGTTTTCTTGGTCTCTTCTGGGCTCTTGTAGCTAGCAGGTACGTACGAGCATATTTTTATTTATTTAATTCAGTTCTTTACGTGTTAACTTGATGTTCTGATGAGTTAAATATATGAAATTTCTCTTTGACAATGAAATGAGATGATCGATTGTGAGGCTAGCCTAGCCACGTGTAGCGAAGGACATGCAAATAAGGAAAAATAATGATTTTTTGGACATATATAAGAAATTTATTAACCTTGACATTTGAGAAATAATAGGTGTGACATTAATGTATTTTGTGAACTTCCTTGCTATTTATTTTTGTAACTAACTATATTAGTTTTAAGTAAAGTTCATCTATAAATACTTTTCTTAAAAAGATATATTTTTTACTTTTTCATGTTTAATTGTATTAAAGTATTTTCTTTTTTTTCACTCTAATTCTTTCTGGATTCAAGTAAGTATCGTTTTAACTTATTTTAATTAATTTTTTTTTTCAGGTGGCATTTTGAAATGCCAAGCATAATAGAGGGATCAATTTTGATAATGTCAAAGGCTGGTAGTGGAGTTTCAATGTTTAGTATGGGTAAGTGTCTTTTTTAATTAATGTAAAAATAGCAATTAATAACTTTTGATCCTTTATTTTATTTAATGAATTGCACTAGCATTAAATAACTTCTGATTTTTTTTGTTTATCTAACACCACTTTTGTTCTTTTTATGAACTGATTTTGACCAAAAATGACTTCTCATTAAAATTTTTGTAATTTAAAATTTTCAAATACTTTAACAATCAACAAAAAAATTGTTTATTTAGGAAAAGAAACTAGATTACTTTTTGATAATACAGAGAGGAATTTTGGTCAAAATTTTATAAGATTCTTTTTATTTTAAAATTTAATATTTTTTTAATTTAAAAATATTAAAGTAAAAACAATAAAAATATTTTAAAAAGTAAAATAATATAGTATGAAATTGTTATTTTACCTTTCTGGTCAAATTCTAGTCGCAAAAGGAATTTTTCGTACTCTTTCTGGCTTCAAAAGACTAATTTCTACGTCATATTAGTAATACTTAAAGTAAAAACATTTATTTTCTGTTTGGTTCGTACGAGAAAAATTATCCAAAAATTATATTTATCAAAGAGATTATTTATACCTTCAATCAAACAATGTTGTTAAAATTTAATTTCAAACTAATCTTGAATATATTCCATCTTATTTCATAAACCCAACCTCTTTCAAAAAGAATAACAAACATCTCAAGTCACAAAAAAAACATACAATTTTTGACTTCTCTTAATGTTGAACTAATTCAAGTAATTAAATGCCATTATTTTCACTAAACAAGAATGTTCTCTTTTTTAATTTATTTTAGATTATTCATGGCCTTACGAGGGAGAAAATAATTGCATTGTGGAGTTGCATTGACAATTTATTCAATGATTTTAGGTTATTGTTGGGCCAGCAAACAATGGCACTTGGCGGTTTGTTGTATTGGGCTTGAGAGAAATGTTTTATGTATCGCTATTATTCAGGTAATTAACTATTAAATTAATCTCTCGACTTTTTAAGTATTATTTATTTATAATTATCTTGTAAATGATACGATAGTATGAGTAATTTGTTATCTTCATAGTTGATGTGTGTAACAAAAGAGCTCGAACAGTATATATGATGTGTGTAACAAAAGACCGAACGTTATAGACTATATGTGTATATATATATAATTAGATATATATACTAT
>CM040618.1:107516416-107547585 GCA_022817965.1 Solanum lycopersicoides
AAATATAAGGACACAAAATGGTTGTGTCTTGCCCAGGTTCATCTCTTTTCTCTGTTCCGTTTTATATCCGTACTTTTTCTTAAGTATTTATGTTAAAATATGAGATAAATATCACAATGATCAAAAACTTATTTTACATAACATAAAACATAATCTCTATTAAGTAGTTTGAAGAAAGTACATTATTTGCACACATACAGTTTAACCTCTAGTTCGACAATACAAAATATAATAAATCAAAATATTTATGTAAAGGTACTTTTTTTCACTAAAGACACCATAACTATATTTTTTACTAATAGGAAAACTACAAATCAAAAAGTAATTGACAATGAGACTTAACTATAATTAAAAATCCAAAGGGATGTGATTTATATATAACTGTGGTTCTCCTTTGAACTTGGCTTGTGTTCAATTGATCAATGAATATGTTGAAGGAAGCATTGTGATTTATAAATGTTATGAACATATTTTTCTTTACTATTTAAACAATTTATTAATTTTGTGTGTTTTTGGAATAATTTGTAGATTTGATGGCAAAGGATTTTTGGAAAAATTCAGAGGAAAGAAGATAATGTATATTGGGGATTCTTTGAGTCTTAATATTTATGAATCCCTTTTGTGCTTGCTTCATGATGCTGTCCCACAAGCTAAATATAATCAAGTAATACTTGCAGAAAATGTAACTATCACATATCTGGTAAGTTTTTTTTTGTTCTAAAAAAATAATAATTTATGAAATACTTTACTTATGGATTTCTATTATGGTAAAAAAATCACAATTCTTTATTAAAATGCTAATCCTATGTAACAACTCGAAACACATATAAGAGATTTATATAAAAGATCTATTATTAATGATATCTTTCAGTTATATGATAACTTTCGTGTTTACGAGATATGTCTAACTGTTTTAACTTGTTTATCCTATGTATATTTTGAATTAGACATTCAAATGAAGTTTTCTCTGGCTATATACTTTCTTAAAATACTTTCTAAATGTTTCGAATTATTAGTTATATATTGTGATTTATGTTAATACTTCTTATATAGTTTTAAATATGTAAGAAAATTAGTTTGACCTCTCTATTATATTCTAAATCAAGTCAAACAAATTGAAATAAAAAACGTATATGTTTTACATTATTAACTCTAGATATGTGTGTATGTGTTTTAGTTATAGAAAAACCTAACGTGTTTTTTTTTAATTTTCTTAATTTTGCAGGATTATGGAGTTGAAATAGTATTATTTCATTCGAATCTTTTAGTGGACATTGAAGTTGAAAAAATAGGACGTGTGTTGAAACTTGATTCAATTAAAAATGGACAAATTTGGAAGAATTTTGACCTTTTGATATTCAATACTTGGCTTTGGTATACAAGAAGACCACCAGGACAACAGTATGTTCTTTTTTTATTTTTAATTTACTCTATACGTGAAAACAATCTCTTGCAGATATATAAAATAAAATATAGATAATAGACCTAGCATGGTCCAACCATTTTCGAAACCTCATGACCATGAATTAGTCCATGCATCACATTGTATCTTTCGTCTTTTAATAAAAATGAGTTTTACGATGTGCGAATATTGATTGTAGGTGGGATTTTGTTGAATTTAATGGCAAAATATTGAAAGATATGGATCGGGTTGAAGCTTTCCGGGCTGGGCTAAAAACATGGGCCACATGGGTTGAAACAGACGTGGATGCAACAAAAACCAAAGTTTTCTTTCAAGGAACATCTCCGGCCCATTACCAGTAAGATTTTTTTGTTTATATAATTTATTTATTTTTATTTTTGAGCTATAATATATATTTTTTCTTCTATTTTATGTTACAAATCTCTTTAAAGAATAAAATTGAAATAAAACTTTGAGATTGAATATATTTATACAAGAGTATATATCGTTAACAAATTCTTTAGGTTTTTAAAATTTCTAATTTGATTTAAGAGAATATAATTGATTTATTTTCATTATTTCTCTAAGTTTACTGACCTTAAATTGCTTGTGTTTATTTGTTGAATTTGGATAGAAGTTCATTAAGTTGAGTGTCACCTTAATAAAACAAACGAACTCGATGATATAATTGTTGAAAATATAACTAAGATGGAGGACCCATGTAAGAATAAGTCAAATTATATTTGAGACCCCGTGAAGATGTCTATTTATAAAAGAGGACGATGCTACGAAGTTGTATTTTTATTTCTTAGTTGCTCTGGATTAATTTGGAACATCCCTCCCTTCTCACTTTTTTAATCTCTTGTTCTTCCATCTGAGATTTGTTACTAGTTTGGAGTAATTATATAATCACGAACTCTTATATTTTTACGTATAATTACAATTATCCATTTCAATATAATATATATGAGTTCATTGCATTAATTAGTTCTATGACTCTCATAAAATTGTAAGAAATGTTGTAGCTTTATAACGATTGAAGAATGAAAAAATCTTATATCTGTAGATAATGAGACAGGTGGTGTTCTTATAAAAACTTATGCGATAATTGTAACTCTTTTGAACTAATTTTTGGTATGTGAGTCTGATGTTGGGTCCTCAAATTAAATCGTTCATGTTCTAAATGTCTAGTCCACTACATTTTTTTTTCTCTTCCTCAAACTTTAATTAATTACTACTAATTGTTTTTTTTTGTATTATTGTACATGACTAGTGGATCAGAATGGGGTGAACCAACAGTGAACAGTTGTTTGAATGAAACAACTCCAGTGAATGGATCAACATACCCAAGTGGATTACCAATTCCAGTAAACATAGTGAAACAAGAATTACAAAACATGTCAAAGCAAATAGTAAATTTACTTGACATAACAAAATTATCACAACTAAGAAAAGATGGACATCCAAGTATATACAATGGTACCATGGAATGGATTGTACACCATGGAATGATTGTACACATTGTGCATTGGTGGAGTTCCTGATACTTGGAATCAAATTCTTTATGCTTCTCTACTTTAAAATTTTACTTTTAACATATAGTGGAATAATTATATGCAATTATTCTTCACTTAAATATGATGATTATGTGTTTGGGTGCTAGAGGTACACATCCCTCTTTTTGGTGTTAAATGATAAACGAAAAATAGTTATACGTATTCATTTGTGTCAAGATAATATCTTTATTTAGATTTGAAACATAAACTCAGTCATATTAGGTGTTTATAACTAACTAAATATAACCTGAAACGTCAACAAATCATTGAATTAATATGAAACTCATTGCACTCAACTATAAGGTTAAAAGAGGGAGATAACCGAAACTTTTAGAGTCAGAAATGATAAAGAATCTTTAATTAATGTAAAGGAATTAATAATCATATGTTCATTCTATCATATAGTTACAAATTTGTGCTCCTCATTCATGTACTAATTTCCTATTGGCTTTTAATGTAAAAAAATATACCATGACAAATTGTCTAGCTCGTGCATGTACATAAATAAACTTTCCATTTCTATCCACATTATTATTATTATTATTATTATTATTCCATCTCATTTTTTCATTTTGCGTAAAGTTCAATGATTCTTGTATATTTAAATTTCCTCTTTAGTTAATTAAGCATCTGAAAATGGTAAAATAAACTTGTCCATAAGCAACCAAAAGAGCATTAATTAGTACTCAATTACTAGTATTAGCAACCGACGTGTCCTATTATAACTACTTTTGCCACAGACTTTGTCCTTTCGATAAACACTTTATATACTCACTGAATAAATTAGTTTGTTTGATTTTAACGACACTATAAAATTCCCAGTTGTTATAATATTGTGCCTCTCTTTTTTAAATTTTGGTTTTACTTACAAAGTGATACTAATTTAAAAGATGGGTAAGGGTGTGAATAGTACTTTTGTGTATATTCTTGGTGCAATGTTTATGTTGAGTTTTGTGTTTGTTTTTGAAGCCATGTTGACAGTATTTTCAAGATTTTATTCAGATGCAATTGCCAAGAAATTAGTTCATATAGAAAGAAATACAACAAGAATAATATCAAAACAAGAAGAAGAAGCAAAAATAATTACAAGTAATTGCAACTTGTTCGAAGGAAGTTGGGTGATTGACGATGATGTTATCGATCCTTTATATAACACAACTACTTGTCCATTTATTCGAAATATATTTGATTGTACCAATAGACCTGATCGTCAATATCTTAAGTATAAATGGCAACCTAGTTCTTGCAATTTACCAAGGTACGTCAGAATGTTGAAGATTTACTACACATAATATAATTTTCTGATGAATGATGTTCAACTAATTACTCTTATTTTATCCATCATCCGATACATAACACGATTATGAAGCCATAATGAATCTTTATTTAAATAGTCAGTCAGATTCACCTGTTTATTTTTTTATTTGGTATATATATAGATTAATTTTAATTTTTTTTTTGTAGGTTTGATGGTAGAGAATTGTTGAGGAAATACAAGGGGAAGCAAATAATGTTTGTTGGGGATTCACTAAGTCTAAATAATTATGAATCATTTTTATGCTTGCTTTATGTTTCAGTACCTAAAATGAACTACAAGACCAAATTAACCAACCAAAGTGTTACTGTAATTTTTGAGGTAAGTAAAATTTTCATTTATTTTAATTAACAAAAAAAAAAACATGTTATAGGTTATTTTAGGTTAAAAGAAAACATTATTTGTGACAAAGTAAAAAAACTTAATCCTTAAGAACGAGAAAGCAAACTAAAAGGCTACTTCATAACCGACTCTTGCTGTCGGAAGGGGGGAGGGGGTCAACCACTTGACTATAGGGAGAGGGGGCTAGCTTGGCTGGTATCAGACTCTAAAAAAGTTTTCTTCGAGCGAACGGTTTTTCTATCATTTTGGGTTGCATGTCCAAGACAATATTTTTTTAGATTGAGATGAATTAATCTTCGCTATCGTGTCTCTACGAGTTGTTGCAAACATAATTTGAAAGATACTTTTGACATTTTGGAAAAATAACTATGATTTTTGCAGGATTATGAGGTTTTAGTGACATTATTCAACTCATTATTCCTAGTAGATGTTGAAGTGAAACCTAATATTGGAAGAGTGCTAAAACTAAATTCCATTAAAAATGGAGAAATTTGGAAACAAGCTGATGTTTTGATCTTCAATACTTGGCTTTGGTGGACAAGGGGAAAACCAAAGCAACCGTATGTACTCTATTTATTCGCTTTTTTAAGTTATATATATCGATAGTAAGAAAAAAAAAGTTATCAATATAGTTTAATTAGTATAATAAGTAAGTACCGATTTCATGAGATTATCAATTAATACATATTATAGAAATTTGATGTAAGACGTTAGTGTATAGAACTTAAATTTTAAGTAATTAGTGTAAATTAATGACTATATAGTAAGACACACAACAACACGATAGGTCAGTGTGATTTTTTTGAATATTTTTCAAGGTAATTATTGAATGATTGAGAGTTTGATAAGACTCTCGGATAAGAAAGATTAATCCTGAATAAGTTATCTAACTATATAAAAAATTTACACGTTCAATATATAAACAAACTCAAGAATTAATTACTAGAGCAAGATACAAAAATAAAAAATAACATTGTGCTTATTAACAATTGTTATGACAAAAATTGGAATAAATTGATTTAATTTCCTTATAATGTTTTTTATAGGTGGGATTATATTGAGGATGGTGGAAAATTGGTGAAGGATATGAATCGTATAGCTGCATTTAAAAGAGGATTAAATACATGGGTCAAATGGGTTGAGACACAAGTGGATCCAACTAAAACCAAAGTTTTCTACCAAGGGGAAGCTGGTTCTCATCACCAGTAAGATAATCTTAATTTTAATTCTTGTTGTTTGAAGGTTTAGGCTTGTTTGTGTTATAATATCAGTCGTATTTCTATAATTGATTTTGTTTTTGATATATATCATTCTATTGTGTTTATTGTGTTCGATTATCACATTATTTTGTTATTGTTATTGTCTCTTTCGTGCTACTAAGATTACTTCATTGTTTTCTACTTTTCTTCGTCTTTTACTTGCATTTGTTGCACGTGAGTTGATGATCTTTTGAAAACAGTTTCACTACCTTCAAGTGATCAGGTTTGTGCACATCTTATTCTCCTTAGACGTCACTTATGATCGAAATTCTAGAGACACACCTCCTCCACTGGATATGTTATTCGTTGGTGGATAAGGTTACCTAGAAGTCCAGTTTAGATTTAGATTTGCTCGGTATGTCATAGTACTAGTCGTATATCTATAGTTCTTGATTTTAGTATTTATCATCATATGATGTTTATTATAGGGAAAATATACAAGTACCCCCTTAGAACCTAGAATGATCGAAATTTCAGAGACACACCTTAACTAAACTAAGATCCTATTACCCCCTCCCCCCCCCCGAACCCATTTTTTTTATAATTTTGTGCACTTTTTTGACTTATGTGACATCCAAATATCTCCCACGCGCCTCAATTGCGGGGTGTCACGGAGTGTGCCTCGTAAGACAAAAGGTGTAAAGAATTAGAAAAAAAATAAGTTCATGGAGGTACTAGAACCTTAGTTTAGTTAAGGTATGTCTCTGAAATTTCGGTCATAATCTAGGGAGATAGTTGTGCTTTTTCCCTTTATTATATATAATTCGTTCATCACATAATTTTGTTATTGTTATTGTTTTTTTGTTGACTATGCAATGCTTTAATTTCCTAACTAGTTGCTATTATTGTTACACTGTTTTCTTCTTATTTTACTTGTATTTGTTGTACTTTAGTCGATAATCTTTCTAAAACAGTCTCACTACCTCCAAGTGATTCGGTTTGCACACACTTCATCCTCCTTCTTAGACCTCACTGGTAGCATTCAACTGGATATGCATGTTGTTGGTTGGTTGGTGGATAAAGTTACCTAGAAGTGAGTCTAGTGGCGAAGTCAGAAATTCCGTTAAGAATGTCCAAAATATAATATATATGTATAATAAATAACTTTTGACCTACATATGTTATATATTTTTTATCTAAGCTATGTGTGTCTACGCCACTACCTAAAACATGTATTAGTGATAGACAACAAATACTCAATATAATAATCGAGATGCATATAAGCTGATAACTATTCCTTATTTGTTTCAGTGGAGAAGATTGGGGTGAGCCAGGAGTGAAAGGTTGCTCAAATGAAACAAGACCAGTTATGGGATCAATTTATCCAGGTGGTTTGCCTTTAGCTGCCCAAATAGTGAAAAAAGTGTTGAGAAAAAAAGAGTCAATAATATTCCTATTGGATATTACAATTCTTTCACATTTAAGAAAAGATGGACATCCAGCCAATCATAATGGCTATAAAGGCATTGATTGTACACATTTTTGCCTTTCTGGAGTTCCTGATACTTGGAACCAACTATTTTATGCTTCTTTACTCTCTATGTATTGAACCTCAAGGGGCTTATTCGAGTTGCTTAAATACTATTCATTCTGTCTCAATTTACTATGTGGTATAGTTTGAATTTTAAGAGGTAATAAACTATTTAAGTTTGATTTTGAATTTGGATATGAAGTTTTTCATTTTTTAAAATAAAATTTATAAACAACATAAAAAGTATTGTTGTAAGTCATAACAATTGACAATTAAAAGATATATAAGAATATTACGTCAAAAATAAACTTATTTAAATCTTATAATTCAAAAGGTGTCACTCAGATTGAAATGGAGGAAATAGCAAAGTATAAAATAAATATAATTAAGTTTGAAACTTCTTCTTTTTTTCCACTTAAATGATGAAAGTTTACGGAAAAACTACACCGAATATTCGTAACACTAAAATAATTGTATGTATTTGCTCATATACTTAAACTAATTACACCAACACTCATTCGATCTTGGATAATTTAATGTGTCTTTGTTACGGTGGAGAAACTATTTTCCAAGCAGCTTGATTAAAATTGTTTGGAAATGGGGTGGAGCTATGTGGCGGTTTAGACGAATCCGTCAACTTTTTCGGAGATCTTATATTTGTATTAGAAAATTAAACAAACATATATCTAAATTAACTTGTGAATGTCCTAACAAACTAGTTGATCACTCAATGGTAAGAAATGGATCGTGATCGTTGAAACGGTTCCATGCTAGAGTTGTGGTTTCGATCTCCACCATCAACAAAAGTTTCCCTTTTTTTAAAAAAAAAAAAAAAACTAAAAGAAGAATATTTTGTACTATTTTTTATTTTTTTTGTCCAATAATTTAAAATTCACAAACTCATAATCCTCGATCGCCTTTATAATGGAAAATATTTTTTCTGAAAAAACAAACTCCTTTAGAATATGACACTTAAGTTTATTCTTCCTTTCAGTTCCGACATTAATGATTGTTTGCTATCTTTTTTTTTTCCCTTTCAACTTTGCTATTTATTCTGCTTTGTGAATTATCGCTTCAAACGAATTATATGTCAAAATTTGAAATATTGAAAGGATTTCATATCTAAATTATGAGACTATTAGAGGTGATTTTAAATTGATCGAGATTGAATTTGTTGATGTATACTTCATGCATAGTTAAACTATATTCAATTTTTTCAAGTTTATATATCGTTAGTATATAAATCATGTATAAGTATAGTATGTATTATATACTATTAACAAACTATTATATTATATAGTCAATATATATATTTTTTTATAACTTTTAACTAATTTTTTTAATTATATAAATAAAAACGTGACGCTAGTTTATTTAACAATTGAAAAATAAACCGGCGGCATAAAGTTTCGTTTCTTCTACCACGCCGGTAATTTTCCCCCAAATTCTCCGGTGAGTATTTATATGTTCTTCGCTATGCTTTACTGGAGACGAATCAATTTTTGTCTCAGAATGGAGAAGTATTGTGAAATTGCCTATTACCTGTTTGAGAAAATGCATGAATTAACTGTTTAATTTACTTGTGAGATGCCTATCCCTTATTTGCTTTTGTTTGTGATTTTGTTTTTGGAATTCCTCTTCGAAAATGCCTGTCGAGTTTATTTTCTTGTATTTACGTTATATTGAGATTTAGAAGTATCCAGAGACTGATCCCAATTAGTAGATGATGAAGAAGAAAAAGACTATTAGAGAAGAGATTATATAGAGAGAGTAATTGGTATTGGTATTCTTTCCAATCATTTTGAAAGAATTAAATTTCTTGCTGAATATTAGCTAAACTACTTTTAGGAGGAAGATTAGTAGTAGTTAATTCTCTTAGGCAGAACTAAAATGCCCCTGCTTTCACTAGGTGCGTCCTCCTTCAATATTTCACTAGGCCTTGTCATAGTAATATAAAGAAGCTTACCTATTAATCTTTGGTAGGTAATTTGGTCAGCAAGAGTTCCTGCTTTTTTATTTTCTGCTTGGTTAAGATGATCAGCATACTCCTTAGTGGCGAGCTTAACATTTGTATCAATAGGTGTCATGATAGGTTTAGATGCCCCTAGTCTAGTTTCAGAGATTAGTTCTAATGCATATTTCCTTGATGCATTAGAATCCCTTCTTTAGATCTAGCAAACTCTATTCCAAGGAAGTATTTAAGCTCATCTAAATCTTTCATCTTGAATGCCCTTTGCAGTGTAAGTTTGTGTCTTCAATGAGCTTTAAACTATCACTTGTTAGTTGTTATAAGCATATCATCAACATAAACTAATACTATGGTGGTACCTTTTGTACTTCTCTTAATGTACAATGAGTGGTCATGCTGACTTTGCTGAAATTTGAACCTTGCAAGTGCGTCAGTGAGCTTGACATTCCATTGTCTTGGAGCTTGTTCCAATCCATACAAGGATTTTATGAGTCTGCATGCTGTCTTAGACTCCCCCTGACTCTTAAAACCTTGGGGTAGTTCCATGTATATTTCATCAAGAAGGCCACCTTGTAAGAATCAGTGTTATCAAAGGCGCGCTTTAAGCGCGCTTAAGCCCTGAAGCGAGGCTCAAAACATGTTGAGCGCTTCGCCTCACTTTATGTGCGCTTCGGTGTCATCATCAAGGTTCTAAGGCAAACTTTCCTTGCCAATGAGCCCCTTTTGAAGAAGTCACACTACACAATTGATATTTCACTTTATCATAAAAAAAATTCAATTTCTTTGGTCATTAATGTGTCATTCATGTTTATAATTATTAGCCTTGGACTAAACATATATATTTGTATTTTTTTCTCCCTTTGCGCCTTTTTTCATTAAAGCCCACTTTTTATTTGCGCTTTGCGCTTAAAGCCCCACGGATCTTAGTGCTTTTTTGCGCTTTTCGCCTTTGATAACACTGGTAAGAATGCATTGTATACATACATATGATGTATAGGCCAATGCTTTTCTGCAGCCATAGCTAGAATAGATCTGACAAATTTCATTTTCACTATTGGTGAAAATGTTTCTTGGTAGTCAATCCCTTCCTTTTGACTATAGCATTTGGCAACCAACCTTGCCTTAAACCTTTCAACCTCTCCAGACGCCTTTACTTAACTTTGTAGATCCATTCACAAATTATAGATTTCTTCCTTTCAGGTAGAGGAACTATATTCCAACTATGATTACTCTCTAATGCCTCAATTTTCTAGTTTCATTGCATCCACCCATCTTGGATCTTTAACCGCCTCACTATAACTTGTAGGTTCTACTGTGGAAGAAAATTTGGCTATGAAAGCTTGATATCTAGGAGATTGATGATCAAAGGTAGTATAGTTGGACATAGGATAGGGAGCCTCCTTATGTATAGTCATGGACACAAAGTCCATTAACCATATCGGTGGGTTCCTTTCTCTACCTGACTTTCTAGGTTCAGATTGAGAGTTTCCTATGGATGGAGGTTGAGCAGTGACCACTGGCTCCACATCTGACTTAGGTACAACCTGTGATTCTGAAGACTGTCTGAGTTGGAGCAGGGTGTATCATAGATATGATTGTAAGGATCTGATGGAAAAAAACAAGATGTGAGCAGTAGGAGATTGACTTTTGAAGGGAAAGGTGTCTTCCCTAAATATGACATCCCTGCTAACAAACAGATTTTTGGTGTCTATATCATATAGAAGATATCCTTTCTGAGTTGTAGAATATCCCATATGGATTGCCATTCTAGATCTAGGTTGTAACTTCTCTTTGAGAACTTATGCATAACACAAGCATCCGAGAACCTTTAGATGAGTCAGATAAGGTCTTTTATTGTATAAAACTTCATATGAAGACTTGTTTTGCAGGACTAGACTAGGAAATCTATTGATTAAATAAACAACTGCTAACACTCATACTCCCGAGAACTTGATAGGTATTTGAGCCTGAAACTTAATGGCTCTAGTCATTTCAAGAAAGTGCCTATGCTTTCCTTACAGCCGCTCCATTCTGCTGAGGGGTACTCGCACAACTTGTTTGATGAATTATGCCAAGTTTGTTGAATATGTTACCACATACTGAGTTAACAACCTCAATTCCATTGTCTGACCTTACTATTTTAACCAACTTATCAAAATGAATTTGTACTTGAGTAAGAAACTGTTGAATCACTACACACACATCAGACTTTACTTTCAGCAAAAATACCCATATCATTCTAGTAAAATCATCCACCACAGTTAAGAAGTATCTATGACCATCAAAAGTAGTAACCCTGTAAGTACCCCACATTATGGATTAGGACCCCACATTCTCCTGTGTGGTTTGCGAGCTATTGCACATGAACAGAGATTTTACCCTATGCGCACCCAAAAATTAGTGGCTGTAGGTTTCCCTTGTCATTAAAAAAATGATTCAGACTACTGCATGTTCTCTAGGTTGTGTCCATCTTCAGATCAAAATAATATTCCTTCACCCAAATTAGATGTTACTGTTTTTGTGCCTCAAATCTCTTTTCTTCTTTTTTTTTGCTTTTGGCTTATGATATTTGAACTTACATGGTTTTCTTATTTGCATTTATTTCAGTTGATTTTCCTAGGCTTAAAGATGGAAAGCAGTATAAAGGATGAACTATACTCTGACATTTTCGATATGTCAAATCTTCAATCAAGTCTTAGGCCGACTACCAATTCGGGAAACGATGATCCACATGGTATGAACGTCAGCTGATTGCTTCAAGCTGATAATGAAAATTAGAAATGCATTTTGCTATTAACATTTGAATATCAAATTGCTTACCATAAATAGAAGGTATGATGTGGTGCTCTTATTCCTAGATTGCATATTTGTTGGAATAAACCATCAAACTGGAAGACTGAAGGTCTTCATTTACATCTTAAGAAGTTTTATTCTAAAAGGTTTTCTTCACTGGCTACTCTCAGCAGATCTGGATTGATTAACCATTGTTCTTTCCCTTCTCCTTCGCCTTCCTTTGTTTGCCAAAGATTATTCAAAACTTAAAGAACTATATTATCTCTCCTATCCTTCCCTATTTTCTCGTTTCAAACATTATTAAACCTCTGATTGTGATTGTGAATAAATATGTTGGTTAAATGCTGCTAAGTGGAGATGTTCTCTTATCTATGTATAGTTTTCTTGGTTAGGATCTCTCCTGTACATAGTTTTGTTATTAGTACTGACTGCAATAACATCTAATGCCAGAGAGCGAGTGGTGTGACGTGTGGAGTGATGATGGAGATTTGTGCGATGATTCTACTGATAAACCGGATAAAACATCTGAAATGGACAGGGAATGGCAGAGGCGGCATGACCAATTCCACACTGTATCCTTACAAGTTTAATCTGATTGATAGCATCCAGAAAACAAAACTAGATGTGTCCCTTTTGATTGCAAATTCAATTTGTATTTGGAATTCCTGATGAATTATTAGGTCGGATACCGTGATGGTCTTATGGCAGGGAAAGAAGCTTCAGTTCAAGAGGGGTTTAATGTTGGCTTTACGGACTCTGTATATGTTGGTTACAACTGGGGTCTTGTCAGAGGTACAACTAGGTAAGTATATGCATTGCATACATGGAAATTGGAATTAGTAGAGAGTTGAGTTTGTGTACCAACTAGAAATTTTTCATGCCATTTTGGATTTAAATTTGATGTTCTCTCCTTTTTTTCCCTCTTTGAAGCGCTTTGGCCTCTCTTCCCAACGGCTTAATAGAAAGAATGGTTGGTACAAAGGAAATCCAGAATAAGTTCCAGCAGTTACATGACTCTGTGCAATCTCGTTCAACAGTGGAAATGCTTAAGGTGTTCCATGATTATCTGACAAGGAAATCGGAAGAGAGTGCTAAAAATGACAACTCTAGCACCTGCTTGGCGGATTACAGCGACCTCAGCTCCAATGACGGTCTACTTGAGAATTACCAGAAAGAGCTACAATCACTTATTAATGAATCAGGGCTCAAATTGCACTTAGATACAAAAGAGTAGCTTTTTGTTTTCTTGCTTTACTCGTTGAAGTCACTTCTATTTTCATCACAATCCAAGAAAAAAAAACATTACACTTTGAATGCATAGTTTGTACATAATATATTTCTATTTTCCAACATTTTATGCGTGGTTTTAGTTAAACATGTATTGTACTCTGAAGAGAGATTACTTTTTGCGCCTTTTTCCTGTCTTTTATCCTAAGCTTATGGTTGTATTAGTAGGTATGAGGGTCTAAATTTGTATTTTATGTTGTTTCTTACCTTTTCAGGTGATAGTTTGGTTGACTTCCATTTTTATGTGGTTAAGAGTGGTAAACTCCCAAGGGTTTCATTTTTTCTCAGTATTTATTTTTGTTATTCCAGTTTGTTTGGAATCATAAGTTGAAGTTTTTGAAGAGAAAGCTAAAGTTTGTGATAGTAAATAACTTTAGCTAAGATGCAGTGGTCCATATTTGAGCAGTAGTGTTTGAATGTTTCTACTCTTTGATGAACTCTAAGATCTCTTCTAACCAATATTCGATCTGTTAAATTCATTTTGCTCTTAATGATTACTGGTTAAATGCATGTCAAAAGCAATTTATTGGCATACTTCAGATATGATGATAGTTGAAGATAATGGTACCATAACATGTCAGGATACATATAAGAAACATTAGCCAACTATAGATAAAGCCATAGATTGAAGTACATAAAACCTTTCACAACAGTACTTAAGTATGTGTAGGCATAATCCTCAGAAAAGTAGCACACTAGAAATCTCTATTATAAATAACTTGAGATTCCATGATGATGTTTTCCACCATCTAATCCCAATCGATTCCTTTAATGCCGTTAAGCTGAAATCCTTGCAGATGTTGGAGGGTTGTGAATAGTGAGCAACAAGCCAGTTGTTCCTGGACGAAAGATTGTCTTATACTAGCTCCGCGCTGATGTGCACCTGTGCCACAATGAGGACATGTGCTTATTGTAACTCATCTATGAAAAAAATTCTGTGTATTTCGAGATTTCATCTAGCATTCTGGTTATAGTAGTTTGCTTATGACATATAAGGCAGAATTGTATTAGATGGTATGAGTTTTGTACTGACCTGGAACTGGCATCAGTTGCAAGCCTGAATTGGTCTAGGATGTGTGAATCCTGATGCGCTGCGCCTGAGGTGAGGTTCCCATTTAGATGTTGGCAATACTGTTTCAAAAGCCTCCACGAGCAATGCAACCTTTCTCTTACGAGCTGGTGCAAGTTTGTCCACTGCTCGTCGGAGTGCAAAATCAAGCATCCAGTCCTCTGCGGTTTTCCTGTCATCCATCATCTGATGCTTGAGATCAACTTTCTCTGCATCTGGATCTGGCTCCAGTGGCAGGAAATTCGGTGGTCGTGGATTGAAGTCTCTTGACTCCTCTGGCTCCTTAGTGTCGTTGCGCCTGGCTATGCCTCTCAGGTTTATGTACCTCTCAGACATTTCCTCACTCGAATCGTATTTTGCATGTGTCTTCTTATCTTTGATTTGGTTCTGCTTTTCCACACATGCTTCACCTGTTTGATCTATTTTCTCATCCTTGAGATCAGCCTCAACTACCAACTGTTGAGCATTATCGCCATGACTATATTCACTTCCTTCTTCACAGCAATCTGTTTTTGTTTCCGTCTCTTCCATCTTGACGACAATGTTTTCATCAGAACTTTGTTCATTATCCTTACATGTTTCATCTTGCACTTCATGGAGATAGCAAACATTGAGCTCTTGATAGCCTGTGAGTGCAGCTGCATCGTCATCTTGAGGAGTTACGGATTCCTCGTGAGGAGTCGAAATTTCATCTTCTAGACAGAAGGTTTCTTCTGCCTTAACAGCAGCCTGACAATCCAGTGTTGCTGTCTCACTATCTATACCATCCAGAATGAAATTGACATCTAGAGAGATGAGTGTAGTGTCCTCAGACACTTCAACACACTCATCAATGTCAAATTCTATATGCGAACAGATAGATTCGGAGTCATCATAAGCATAACTTGTTCCAGAGATGATACTTTCTTTATCAAACAACTCTTCCAGAGTGTTGTCAGATCGAAGTTCAGGATTAGATGATTTTTCCGTGAACTCCTCGCTGATAACTGAATCATCAACCAATGTGATGGGATCTATATCATCTGAGATTGAACCAGTTTCGTCTTCGCTATATGCATAGTACTTCTCAACATCCCAGTCCATATCAGAAGCTTCAGATTCTAGTTCCTCTGCTGTTGCTTCTATCTCTATTTCAGTATGCATACTCAAGGTCTCTTCCTTTTCTTTGCTATAAATTTCGACAAAAAGCAAAGGAGCTACCTTCTCTGTAGTACTCTCTATTTGTTTTGGCACATTATCTCGACGAGGAGAGACACATCCCAACTTGAAACTCCTCTGATTCTTCAACGTACGCCTTCTTGCTGACAAGAAACACTTCAATGGAGGCAAAGGAGGGTGATGATGACCATTAAGAGAGCAATATGTATATGGACAAACCTTGAAAACAGAAGTTCCATCTGATTCTGTTCCTCCAGGACTAAGTTCAAGGTATGATGGAAACTTGACTTCTTTCAAAGTTGATGAACATGTAGCCCTTTCTACTTGGAAATCATCATACATAACAATAGGGGAACATGATGAAACTCTTGTTGGTTTAAAACTAGGAGTTCTAGCTAATAAACTCCTTATTGGTTTATTAACAGAATTAGCTGAGCCTAACTTTGAGTTACTTGAATTCTTTCTACTACAACTTTGTGAATAAATTTGAGGGCTCCTTGAACTTACCTGAGATTGCTCTTTTCTTGCAACTGAACTGCTTGTGGACTTCATATAATTTGGAGTACATGTTGATTGCTTTTGTTGCTGTTGCTGTTGCTGATGCTGATGCTGATGCTGACGCTTCGTTGGTGTCGTTGATGAGTTAGTAGTACTAGGGGGTGGTTTGCCTGGTTGAGGTACATATTTTCTGAAATTTTTTGGTGAGTGGGAGATTTCATATTCTAAGAGTTTGGTTTTGCCTGATTTCTTCATCATCTTTTTCTTGAGTTCAGCTTTTCTATTCTTGATGGTGTCATGGTTTTGTGACATAGGAAAAGATGGTTTGTGGTTCATTATTTGGTTGTTGGCTTTTATAATAGGATCAGTTTTGATACTAAGCTTGTTGAGGACTGTTTTTTGCACCATCTTAATTTGGTTTTGGGAAAAGAAAGATATATTCTTTTCAAGGATTTATGGATTTGAGGTAGTGTTTCTTCTTCTTGAGATAGAGAGTTTTAGTTCATGAAGAAAGGCAGTTTTTGAAATCTCAACTACCAGAGATTCCAAATGGTGCATTTGCCTTTGGTTTGTAGGCAGCCTTCTTTTTTTATGTTCTTGTCTTGCTTTCTTTTGTGTGTGTAGGTGGGGGTGGGGGTGGGGTAGGGTGGGGTAGGGGTCTTCTTGCTTTTTGGTGTTTGCTTTGTCACGTGGGAAAATTTTAATGTTACAACACCGACATACTTTATGTAATCTCACAAATGAGATATGGTAAGTGCAGAATGTACGTAGAACTTATTTATATCTCAAGCAGGTAAAAAGATTATTCTCGAATGATCCTTGATCAAGTGTAGCAGATCAAAGTATTTACAAAAGAGTGAATAACATATCTAGTGTGTAGGTGGGGGTGGGGGTGGAGTAGTCTTCTTGCTTTTTGATGTTTGATTTGTCATGTGGGAAACTTTTTAATATTACAACGACGATATTGTCAGTGTAATTTCATAAACGGGGTCTAATGAGAATAGAGTGCATTCATATGAGGTAGAAAGTTGGTCAAGTGCAACAAATCAAAGTATTTATGAAAAAATGAAATAACATTTTCCGTGTAACTCCGCAAATGAGATATGATGAAGATAGAGTACTGTATGCAAAACTTATCCATATTTTGAGGAGGAAGAAAAATTATTTTCAAAAAAATTTTGATCCACTATAACAAATCAAAGTATTTATGAAAAAGGGGAACACGACAATTGAGAAAACATGTTAATTAATAACAAAAAAAATAAAAAAAATAATATGATTAAGATAAGAATTAGATGCTGACCTGCACTAATTGGGAGGTCATGGGGTCCTTTTGTATTCTTTAATTTTATGCTAATTCTGGTTTGAATTATTGTGATATATGTGACAAATCAACATATGGCACTGTCTCAATTAAATAACTGATGGATTATTTGGTCTAAATTATGATTCAATTTTCACAATATTTTAATCATATTTTTTACTTTTTTATTTGTCTTATAAAATATTTTTCTTGAATCGAACATACTAGGTAAAGATATATTTATATATATTCCATCCTTTCATACCCCACTTATAAAATCACAATGAATATAATATTATTGTTATCACTTGATCATTATCAGATCGATTGCAATTTTCTTTTATTCGTGAAAAATTCACCAAAAGTACGATATTATTATTATTTTTAAAAAAAATGACAATGATAGGAGCAATAATTAGTTAAAGATGAACTTAGTTGGACAAACCATATTGGCATAAATTATGGGAGCACAACATATGGTTTTAACTGATTATATAGATCTTTAATATGCCCAAACCCATTTCTTTTCAAGTAATAAACCTTATTTAATTAATCATATTTCTAATTTAAAAAAGTTAAAACATTTATATCAACTATACAAAATATTAGAGATGATGTTGATGGTGGAACAATATTATTTTCTTTTTGAACTTTATCAAAATAAAAAAGAAAAGTAAAATAATGGGATTAAGACAAATCTTGTATTCTAGGGTGATTTAGTTGACCATTAAAAAATATTAATGGACTTCTTTTATTTATTTATTTATTTTACTTTTCAAAAAAAAAAAAAGTTAGTGGAAATGGCCACAAATTTGGCAGAAAAAGGAATTTTGAGCAAATGGTCGGCAAATAAAAGTTGGGATTATCTTTATTAGACCCCACCAGGAGGAGCGTCTTTGTACACCAGATCTTTTCAGACGCTCCACACCTCGTTTTATTAGTTTTATTCGTATTAAAGTTTAATTAATTTAAATTTATACTAAAAATATTAATAAAATATTTTGTATCAAATATAATTTTATATCGGAAAAAATGATAAATATATCTCGAATTATCGTAAATGGTATGCAGATACCCTTTGTGATATTTTTGGGACATTGATGCTCCTGTCGTCCAAAAACTAGAGCATATATGCGCAAAACTAAATAGGGACACGTGACACAATATTATTCATTGATTCGATATGTAATAACTGTCGGGTCGACGGATAAGATTATGACACGTGTACGTCCGTTAGTATAAAGGATATATATGCTCTGTTTTTTGAACTACAGATGCACCAATGTCTCAAAAGTATGACGGAGGATATTTACATATTATCTACCATAGTTCTGAGGTATATTTGTCTTTTTCTCCTTTTATATTTAGAATTAAATTAAAAATATTTTTGTGAGAATGAAAATTATTTATCACTACACTATAACTTTTAGCGGTATGTTTTTTCTCTTTGCTTTCGCTTTAAGGAAGAAAAATAAAAGTAAGCTTTAAACTGGAAAATGACTGCCTATATATTTTTCTTTAACAGTAAGCATGTTTGGTTTTTAATTTGAAAAAAAAAAGGTCAAATTTTCTCCTATATTATTTAAATTTAAAATAGAGTAATTTGACGGAACTTCTATTTGATTTATTTAAACTGTAGTAAATTATGACATTTTTGCGAAGAATTTAAACACACGTGCAATGAAATGAATGAATTAAAAGTCAAATGAAAGATAAATAAATTGAGCAATTTTAAAAAGTACAAGTATAAATTTGATTTTTTTTTTCTTCTTTTGATCATAGATTTATTCTTTAATATTTAATTAAGTGATTATATATACGTAACAGATTTGAACTTATTGCACTTACACTAAAATATGTAGTGTAATTAGTTTATTTAAACATAAAAAATGAAATTAAACGAAAGACTTGTTGATTATGCATATATTAAGTTATCATTTAAGCATTGTTATTCTAATTTTTAATCATCAAAAATAAATTATTTGATTTGATATAAATATAACATGCATACATATTACGGATTTATCTTTAATGTAAAGTGTTTACTTCTTTTTTGGGGTCCCTAACTATACTTTCTCTGCACCGCCCATGCTTTAAAATTGTGGATATAAATGAAAATCATTTCCTACTAAGCTGATGCATATCCAGATTTAAGAGTTTGGAAGTTCAAAAGTTAAAACAAGAGAAATTTTTCTTCGAACCCACAAAAAATGTATGAAAAATATTTCCACACCCTTCTTTTTTTCACCACCCTTCCTTGCTACTGAACTTTCAATCAATTTTATTACGTGTTCACAAAATTAAACTCCACCTAGCTCCCCTCCAAACTCCAAGTGCATGCAATGTATACATGACTTTTAAGTTACTCTTCCTACTTTATCATTGTGTTTTTTTAAGGTCATGTTTAGATTAATTTACGTTCATTTCAATTATTTTATCGAATATTCAATATATTCCCAAGTAACAATAACGTTCAAGTATATCCCAAACTCAATCTCCACATAACTAAGCCCACAACTTCATTACAATATATACTAGGGAGAAACATGCATTTCAGTTGCAGTGTTATTTGCTGTTTGAGTTTCAACATGTTATATATACTATACAAAACCTATATTATATACCCTTTCTAAGAGCAATTAATAGCACAATAAAAATAGGGAAAAGAAGAAATATAATGTAAGGGATTGCTTCTTGGACTGCACCTTCTTCTGCTTCATCCTCTTTCAGGGAATAGTTTACTTTATCCCTTATAAAAACATCGAAATAATTCTGATAGCCAGTATTCATAGAAGAGAATCCTGAGCTAGTTACCTTCATCATTTCCATGGCCTGCCATCAACCAAGACAAACAATCTGAGTACTCCGTAGCAACAAGATGACCTGGTTTCACTCGGCATAAGTTTAGAAATTTTTTATCTTATCCGGTGTATGTTGTGTAGTATCTAATTCTAGTGTTACAATATAAACCATTGAATCTAGGGAAGATTCTAGTGTAGTGTGGTAAACATGGTCGGAAGTTACTTAAGGTCACACGTTCAAATTCCAGCTATGATAGTCGTCTAGCACTTTTTTTTTTAAAATCCCCTTGTATAAATTCCTGTCTCGATCATTTCAATAGCCAACACTGTCATTTGAGGGTGTGCAATATCTAATCTAAGAGCAACAGGCAATCAAAGCCCTAAAAGATACCTAAACTTTTAATCGGCTGTCCAAAATCAAGTTTGTTATTAAACTTCAACCTTTCAACATGTCTTTACACTCTAGGTAGATGCACAACATGAGCTACCTGAATAGCTAATGATTACCTGAAAGCTGAACATGAATTGTCTTGCTTTCTTGCTAACTCCAGGATTAGGATGAGACTGAAGCTTCTCGTACATTGAACGAGCTTCATTGGACCTGTCCATATATGGTGAGGAAATGAATGATCAGTCTTAGAAGCAGGCACAAGGTCCATGCAAGTGCAAGTTCACACTTAATGATTTGAACATTCAAGCATCACAAAGATCATGAAATGACAGAAGGTTTGTTGCAAAAACGGCCTTTCCACACTGAAGTTCTAGAGATGCAATTCCCTCAGGATTCTGACATAATTGGATGGGATAAACACTCATCTTTTATGTATTTTTCATGAGTGTTGGTTTTGGGCAGGAAGTCGGCAAATGTTGGTTTTGGGAGTGGTTACTATGCATTTCAAAGACAGATAACAATTGATTAGCCAGTAAGTACAAATACGAAGGATGTACTAGGGACCTTTTTTTAGAAGTAACTACCAGGGATTGATATTTTAGAAAGATGGTTAATTGATGTCTAGAGATAGATGCTCATCACATATAAGTTATCAAACCATATGCTTGATTGACCCTTCTTGCTTAACTACTAGAAAAACAGTAAAGACACCTCAAAAATAGGTCGCAAAAAAGAGACCTCAAGATGTTGTTTTACCCCTCAAAAAAATTTAAAAGAAAGAGACTTCATGAGTTGGTTAAATGATAATATACAAAGGATGGCGACCTCATGAGGTTGCTTTTATTGGTCAAACAAAAATTCTAAAATAGCGACCTCACTAGGTGTCTCTATTTTAATAAAAATACAAACCCAACTCTCATTTGTGTAAAACAGTTGTCCAACCCCATTCTCACTCTCAAAACCCTCATTCTCACAACCGATTGTCAGCCCCCACTGGAAGTCCCCCCCACCCCCAAGCACCTCTGTCATTGCAGCCCACAGCACCTCCACCGGCAATGCCCCTCAAATCTGTCCAGGTAAATGAATGCATTCTTCAAAGCTGTGAACTCTATGTGATTTGTCTTCTTTTAGGATTTGGGTGAGTTTTGCAAGTTGTCCATTATGCTTAATTTTATTCTTTGTTGTTGAAATCGGGAAGTGAAAAAATATCAGGAATGAAGAAAGAGGGAGACTCAATTATCTTCCTCATTTTTTCTCTTATTTGATTGAGAAATCCGTACTTAGTTTCCCTGAAAAGAGATTCCAATTTCCAAAAATTAAACCTAACAAGATTTGCATACAGGTCACTCTCGATTTTTTTTCCTTTTCTCTCAAAGGAGAAGAACGAAGGAAACAAATTTCACTCATTCCAAATTTAAATACCTTCAATGGTCAATTGGAGAAAATGGTCAAAATGTTGAATTATTACTTAATTTAGTGTTTAACAAATTTAAATTTTTGTGATCTTTGTGTAGATCGATCGTAGTTGGATGTATGAAAGGACTAATTTTGGTCGAATGGGAATGAAGCCTGAATTTGTAGAAGGTGTTGATGGTTTTGTGGACTATGCAATGACACTAGAACCTTTTCAACTTAGTAGCTTGGTCAAGTGTCCTTGTAAGAAATGTAAATGTATGAATTATGAAAAACCAGAGATTGTTAAGTTTCATCTCTATCGAAATGGGTTTAAAGAAGACTATACAGTGTGGACTAGTCATGGAGAAATCGATAATAGTTTTGATAGATTTCAACACTATGTTGTTGGTGAAAGTAGTAAGGCAGTGAAACCTAATGTCCAAAATTATAGAATGCACTACATGGTTAAGGATGCGTACGGGGTGCATTCTGATTTTGAATTTCGCGACCATGTTGAAGAAGCTCCCAATGATGAATCTGGAATTTTCTTTGAAAAATTGGAAGTTGCTAGTCGGCCTTTATATGAGGGGAGTCCACATTGGGAGATCGATTCGAGGTTCAAGCAGATAAACGAGGTTGACAAGAAGGTCCGAGCAACTACTAAGGGTGGCTCTCTACACCCAATTGGTGTTCAGAGCCAAGGGAATGTGAAGAGGAAATTGGTAAGTTCATTTTCTTAAGTTATATATATTGTAGGTTATTAATATTTAATATTCTTGATTAATAACTAAATTTATTTCGTTTGTAGGAAAAGAAACTCGGAACGCCGGTAACTCAGGCAAAGGCATTGAAGACTACACGCAAAAGGAAGAAGAACCCCGGAGATCCAGACGTTTGGGTTCCTCAACTGACCTACGTAAGCCAATAATTTAAAGTTATAATGACTTTACTTCCTAAATTTATATTCTAATATTTATACCATTATATTCAGAATCAATACATGCAATCCGTTGAGGATTACCGTCAGATTCAACTAGATGATAGCCGAGGCATGCCACTGAGCCAAGAGAAAACTGAGAGAATGTGGCTAGACTCGGTTGGTGGGCATAGTTGGTATTGGTATTCTTATGACATACCCCAGCGACCCTTTCATGAATTTCATCCGGAGGTAGAAGGCCCAGGTAGTTTCCAGGATGATTGGTCAAGGGAGAAGATTTTGGAACAGAAGATAGCTAAGCTATGTAGCCAAGTCGAAGTCTCGCGGGCTAGGGAAAGGCAGAGGGACATAGAGCATGCAGGGCTAAAGGCCCAATTAGATGCACTACTTGCTTTGGTTGCTTCGGGGTGGATTCCGCCTTGTCGCAATGATGTAGTTTGCCCTCCTCGTCTTTCCCAGTCTCGACCAATCCAACATCAAGTATATGGTCAGTACAGAAGTTTGACCGATGAGCCCAGCAGTGATGAGGATCATGTGGCAAACATACCGCCTCATTATTGAAGTTTAGAGTTGTATTAGATAATCTAAACTATGTACTTTATGGTGGTGTTTAAGACTTATTATGTGTTTTCTGAATGCATGAGAACATTGAAGTAGTTTAAAATCTAGTACAGCTTACGACTTCTATGCTTTTTCCGTTCAATTTTGAAGTACTTTAAAGTTGATTTTCGAGTAGTCTTGATTGGAGAATATTAGCACATGTATTTATTGTAGTTTGATTAAATGTTGGCACAGTGTTCAGGAAAGCGAGCGCTTCATCGCTTAAACCGATGAAGCGAAGCGATGCGAGCCTTCTACGCTTCACAGACTAGAATGAGTATGTGACCGCTTCATCGCTTAAAGCGAGCGCTTCATCGCCTAAAGCGTGAAGCGGGGACTTATCGCTTTTTACAGCTTCACGCTTCCCTGAACACTGTATTGGCAGCTCTTTGAGCTTGATTTAGCTAATTAGAATGTACATATTATTTAATTGAATTAAAATGGATGGTGTGCAGCCGCAAAAGCAACAATCTGCTACCAGTTTGTTGTTGTTTTTTTCAGAAAAGAGACCTCATGAGGTCATTTCTCTGCAGTTAAATTTTTCATAAATGCAGAAAAGAGACTTCATGAGGTCTCTTTTCTGCAATTTCAATTCCCAAACAATGTGTAAAGGCGATTAACAGTTCTCTTCCTTCTTTATTGGTGAGTTTTTGCTGTGCTGGTGTGCCCTTTCAAGAGGGACCGAACACATTGAGGTAACAAGAGATCTTCATCTCCATACTAACTGATGAGTTAAGTTTTTGATCTTGCTAGATCTATACTAATCTAACTTAACACCCTAAATTTTTGTTCTATTTTATTTATAGTAGTCAGAATGAGTAGAAAATGGCTCAGTAAGGAATATGGGCATGGCCACATAAGGTGATTAACATTTTAGGAATCACTCTGTTACTGCCCTTTTTTCTAATAACCATGGTGTCCGGTCGCTTAGGCGCACCTCTATGTTATTGTCCTAAAAAAGCATATGAGCAGAACATAAAAATCATTAAGAACACCATGAATATTACATTATGAAAATGGCGAATTTATCACTTGATCCACAGTTTTGTAGGGGTCCAGTATTCTAAGCTGGCCTCTCTTTTAAGTTTTATCAATTAGTTTCTTTCCTTTTTAATTTCTCTGGGTGAGCAGGAATTCTTAAGCATAAATGCTTCAACTTCTCTTATTAGAGCAAAGGGCAGGCATTTTTAAGAAGTTGTTTAAAACCTAGGACATTAGAGAATCACAGATGACATACCTACGAAGCGAGTCTTGACAAATAGACCACTGCAGTGCAGCTAATCCATGAAGCTGAGTCTGCACAAATATTATGCCATAGATTTCAATGTCAAATGTACTGAAAACGAGAAGTGTCAATTGCCTTCAGGTTTTCTTATATTAATTTTCACTTTTTTTTTAGAACGGGATAACACAAAGTTAAGAAGTATAAAAGTAAGACAAATGTAATCTAGTCTCTCATGAACCACAGCATTCATTCTGTAAGAAAGTAAATCTTAAGTTTTTACATCATATGAAAGAGAATAAAAAATGTATAAGTAACAACCTCAGTCCTTATTAGTTATGTGCAAAGCATATCAATTTGTTTAAGGCCTCTTTTATCATAATAATATTAACATATGCAATCCTTATCCCCAAAAGAAATTTGAGCGTGAAGTAGGACCTTTTCCTTCTTTTTTGGTGGAAGGATGCTGGTCATTTACAACAGAGTGCTGAGCGAGTCCTTTACTCAAATAACATAAAATGAAGTAGGATAAGATGCATATAAAAATTCTTTCTTTTTTCTGGTTTAAGATGTGAAAAGGGAAAAAAACAGATACATGCGTAATTTTTTAAGTGTTGAAGTCCATCTAGTACAAGAAATCACCTGAAACGGCAACTTATTCATAACTTTCTCATAAAATGGTAGTGCGTCCTTGAGCTTGCCAAGGTCCATGAAAGAGTCGCCATCCTTCAGTGCCTAAGTATGACAGCACTAAAATTAAGAAGTAAGTCATACTTCATGATTCTTAAACAAGAAAGGATATAAACCCACATTAAGAATGGCTTAATAATTGAAACAATCTTCCCTTTCTAAGGACTCCTTCAAAATATGTCAATTATCTTATCTAAATCAACCATAAACATAAGTATCTGAACTAGATCAATTCCAGTGTACCTTGCTTATAAACTTTGGTGGAGGCATAGGGGTAACCCCTTCGTTGAAAAAATATACATACATAGGGCCTAAAATGATATTTTATTTTTTTTGCATATATATAAGTTGAATCTCCTTGGCAGGAGATTTTTTTAAAAAATCCCCTTGTTTGAGTTTATGGCTCCACCACTGCTTGTAAGGATGGAAATTTACAGGAGATTTATTTCTAAAAATGTATGCTTCAATCGATTTCAACCATGTTGATCCAACCGCTATTCCATCCCCGTTATCTATTGAACCTGCTCTGAATAATCCTCCTTTTGCCGGATTATTGCCGATGTAATCATAAAAAGCTAATTTTTCAGGAATTTTAGACCAGGCTTCTGATAAACTTTGATTTTTTGCTAGCCCAGCACTAACTCTTCGATATATTTCTTGCTGGAAGTACCCCTGATCCCATTGATAACGAGTGGGCCCAAATAATTCAATCGGGGTAGTTGCCGAACCATACCACATAGTTCCGGCAACAACAAAAGCTGCAAAAAAGACAGCAGCGATACTACTGGAAAGGACGGTAAGTCTTTAGTTTATTTTACAACTTGTGAATTCAGGAAAAGCACCCACATCTAGCCTCTTAAATGCATTATTTGATTTAGTTTGCATTTAAAGTCTTGGAATATGAACTTATGTGCTTTCAGGTCCATTCACCTGACTTTCCTGAAGTCTTAGGATTCTCCCCTAGTATTCCATTCTCTCCCCCTCTCGGCCCTGTTTTCATTCCTTGAAACACAAATGAGAATGCAAGACCAATATCACTCTATTTTCTTCACATGTACATTTCCAAACCTTTTGGGTCTTTCTAACCATAGTTTTGCCAGTAATGACATGCCTCTTTTGTAAAATCAATCTTATATGCACCTGCCGTGCATATCATAGCAGCTCTGCATGAACATGCAATGTTGGCACCCTTAATGCTAAAAACTCTTTTAAAACCGCCCCCGATGTGCGAACACAGATGTCACTTGTAGGAATTTCAGAGGTAAAGCATATTTCATAGGAATTAAAGTCACAATTGGCCACATCTAGCATTTAGCTCTTGTACTTCTGGTCTATTTCCAAGTTTACTATAATCTACAATGGCTGAGTGTGCAAATATATTTAATTAACCACTGGAAAGTGAAGACCCACAAGATTATCCAATCGAAGAAAAAGTTACACAGCTCGGAAGGTGCGCCTAAGTTTTTATGAGCTCTAAAGGCCAATATCCCTGAAGATCTTTAGCTTCATGTCTGATGGTAGCATGAATTTATCCCACTCCTCAAGGGCCATGGCCATGATATAATTTCCAAGTCTTAAAACCTTTAACTTCGTTCCATTTGAATGGATTTGTGAGAAAAAAGAGCACATCAGTTCCAACTTCCAAGCCTCCGAAGACATTTAATTCTTTGCTCATTCATTTAAGTGACTGACTACGCGACCAGATATCCCTCTTTATTTCAAAATGAGACTCTGCTTTATGTGTATTCAACGTAGAAATGATTGACAGAAACATTTAATTCCACTATATGAAGAAACAAGTTTTGGTGTTACCGATCAAATTGTTAACAGCATGGCAATTCATAGAACTGGGCATGGCATATAACAACTTTATATATATGCTGAAAGTGTAAAGTTATGAATAAATGATGAGATTTCTTTATCGTTTCTCAAGATCAATATAAGAACCGAATTAAATGCATTTTCCATAATGAAAGAAATTTGATGCATCCATAAACATGATATAAAAAACAATAGCAGTTAAAGCATACCTTCTCACATTCAAGTTTTAGGTTTGGATCAATAGTTAGGCCTACTCTGCTCTTGTAGGCAGCAAGTAGCTCTCTCGTACGTGCTTGTTTAGATGCCTTCTCATCTGCTGATTCAAGTACCTCTCCTGGACGTATAGTTCTTCCACCGCCAAACTGATCTCCAAACAAGCAATAAGTTTATTCATAGTGTTTTGCTTAAATGACTATATTCATTAGTTTAAGAGATCATGGAATTCGCAAACTAAATTTTGATAAACAGAGACAAAGCCCAACATAATAACAAGAAATAATTTCATTCTGTACAGTGTACCCTATATAGCATCAAAGGGACGGACAAGTGTTCATATATGGTGTTAAACATAATGCAAGAACCCAAAGGAACTTAATTTTCCAAACAATAATCCTGTTAATTTATTGAAGAGAGGATAGAAATATGATGTCATTTATCCAGTTTTGCATAGCTTTCTATGTTTATCTTTCCTTTAGCACAAGCATATTTTGCTACTAATACTTTTCTGCTTTAGGAATTAGGAAGAATCTTGGTCAAATTAGTGAGGTTCTGTAATTGGGAGTTATAGCTGAAACTAACCTACTGCCACTCCATAAAAAATTGAATTCAGGCTATTAAAGAAAGCATAAACTTCTGCAAAAGCATTAAAAGCTGCTACTTCCGTGACATCATAATGGATAACTAGAAATGAAGCATACTGAGTAAGAAGACAATGCATAATAGAAAAAGCTAAAATACAAGTCATAATAGGCAACCTACAGTTTTAGAGATGTCATTCGGTCTGGGGAAAACTCCCCAGGTGGAAACCTTTGGCTTATAGGTATCCATGTCATCTTCTTGGATGCGGCTAGACTTTGATGTCTCGGAATCTACAAACTTACTTGTGTCCCCAACAAGTATTTCTACGTCAGGCAAGTCTCCTCCAGGGAACGAGTCTACTATTGGAACCAATCCAGCAGGTAGTCCCCTGCTCTTCTTATTATCAGAAAAACCAAGCCCCACAAAATCAATACTTGAGATCGACAACTTTTCCTTCTTTCTAACACTCTCTTTGGGTAAAGCATTTATGTCACTTTTCTCCTTCTCTTTTTTGATGAAGTCATTTTCCCCATTCTCTTTATTAGATCCTACACAAGTCAGTAATTGATGATTACACAATTCGAACAACTTTGAATTTGACTATGGATCTACTACCAGAAATGATTTCAGCATTAAATGTATTCAATGTGTATTCCTAAATAATCTCATTTTTCAATTACACCATTTTATTTTCCAACCACCACATTCGGGTCCAAAAACATGGAACTCAATGCACATGATCTTATATCACTTACCAGTGAGGTCCTATCAATTAGTATTACACAAAAGAAATCAGTTCCAAATATTAGAATAAATATTAGACATAGTAGAACCATCAATACCAAAAATTCACAGCCTTCAGCTCAATACAACTTATTATTTCAGACAGCAAAATTCATTATTCTGTCTAATTTCACCTTCAAGAATGCTGCAGAATAACATTGCAGTACCAAATGAAGGATAATAAAGCCCTTCTCCTTTGCATAACAAAAGACTAAGCTCGTTTGGTTCACATGCTAGTCATCCTGAGATTATAATCCACGAGTTCTTTATGCAGTAAAAATAATAATAAACGGATTATTATACATGTAGATATTACCTACTTTAAAGAAATCTTTGTGTTGAGATATTTGACTCGCATATTACCAATACGCATGTTCTTATTCTAATTATTTAATACCACTAACCAAACGCTGCATTAGTTATGCGAAGGTAAATCTTTACTATAACACCAACCACACACTGCATTAGCTATATGCAAGGATCCTTACCATCCATCTATATAAATTGTCAAGCACATCCATGTTGCTTTAAACTTAACCCCACAAAGTGGAATCCGGGGAGGGTAGGTGTAGGTTCACCCTACCCTACCTAGAAGGTATAAAGGTTGTTTTCGATAAACCCTCATCGACCATGTTGCTTCAAACTCGAAAAGTAAAATTGCTTCAACATCATAGTGGCTTTCAAGTTCTAGTTTTACTAATTTCTAAATTGCAATTTGACACAGACTAAATTAATCATTCGAATGAAATATTGAATAAAAATAACCAGAGAGTGGAAACTTTTCGAAAACAAGAAGGAAATATGTGTCTCACCTTCTTGTACAGTGTTGCTGTTCAATGCAATTTTTTCATCACTGTCATTTGCTTTCGACACTGACACATCATTTTGGGCAATCGAATCAGCTGATTTAGTTTCTTTCTTATACGCCTTGGCTTTTTCAAATGCGAGCTTCACAGGGTCAGTCTCAACAATCTGTTCATCTTGTGAGTTATTAGGTGATGAAGAAGAAGAAGAAGCTGAGATTTTGATAGTCCTGAAGATTTTGGGAAATGGGTTTGTTAAAGAATTGATGGCTGAGAAAGAAGAGAAAACTTGAGAATGAGGGATTAAGGCCATTTCTTCTCTATTTTGTAAAAGATGGAGAATTGGCCATGGAAGATGCCCTGCTGGTTTATACTTTGCTGGCTTAGATAAGAGCAGATTTTGGTTCCTACTATTTCAACCTCATTATTTCTTTCTTTCTTTCTTTCTTATTTTTTATGGTCATTTTAATTAGCACACGAGATTTATGCGATATGATAATATGATATGAAATTACTAGATAAAATTAATATTTGATTATGTGATTTCATATACTGAACATATTCTTAATTTGGAAATTTCATATCATGTTTTGAAATTTTTTAATTTTACTCATGAATTAATATTTGCTAAGACAGTTTCACGTTTATATTGTTATTTATTTCGTAAGTAAAATTTATAATTATATCATTACCTTTTAAAAATTTATTATTTTCACCAACATAAAATTAATTATTACTTTAAATCATTTTCTACTTAATCATTTATATTCATCAAATTTATTATTTTTTTATCAACCAAATTTTATTTATTACTACTACTTCAATGTTAAATTAGAAAAATAATTTATACCTATATTGAGTGAACGAGACTGACCACAATAGCTTTATAATAATTTATTATGCAATTTTATAATTTTTTGTTTATTTGATTAGATCAAAATAAATAATTAAGATTATTTTAATACTATTACAACTTATGATTTCTTGTGTTTATAAGAAAATATACGACACAAAACTTTAAATCATAAAATTTCAAGTTCATCTCATGATTTCATATTGTATGGTCAAACGGGCCTAGAGAAAATGTTCAAATATGTTATCCAATTTTTATGTTATCAGTTAAAAAATTAACTTATTTGTGTTGTAATCGTCCAATAAATTATCAATTCATGTTATTATTTTTCAATAGAAATTGTATCATAGTTACTATATATATATAGCTAGAGCTTGTGCTTCATTACATGAATAATCTAGCAGTAATTTTACCTTTGAAAATAGAATTAACGCGATTAGAATATCATTAGTGTCATTATAAACACGGGACATATCAAGAAAATGACAATTTATTTTAATTCTTTATCGTAACAACATATTGCTTACTAATGTTGTCTCGTAATAGTAGATAATTCTTGGGTTGTTGAATGATGTGCAAGTCATGACACTCCTTTATGAAAAAGAAACAAAATTTACTTAAGTTATTTTAGGCATATTATCACGCACCTTAGT
>CM040618.1:107548585-107758334 GCA_022817965.1 Solanum lycopersicoides
TATTTAGTTACTTTTTTTTTTCATTTTTTAAAGTTTTAATATATTTCTAAATTCCATTTACTACGTTATTTTCAAAAAAATTTATGTTTGCATTTTTTTTCAGATTTTAAAATAATTTTGTTGATTCAATGTAAATTAATATTAAAAAGACTCCATCCATTGTAAATCATTTATATTATTTTCAAATAATTAAGTTGTGTTTTGTAAATTATTTTTAAAAATAATTGCATATTGACAATATTTTGAATTATTAAAAATCAGTTCTTGTTATAAACCATTTGTATTATAGTGAATGTCTAATTATGTGGAGTCCTTTTAGGATATGATTAGGAATCCTACTTGGGGACCAAGTTAGGTTTCCCCTATAAATTAAGGGTTTTCATTCATTGTAAATAGGTTCTATGAATCTTGAATATACTTCAACATGAATAAGAAGTCTTTTCTCTTCTCCCTACTTTATTCTTCTCCTAAATTCATATAGTTTCATAACACGTTATCAGCATGATTGTTCTATTCTTAAAGTATTATGAAAAAGACGGGAAAAGTGCGAAAGAGATCTTGCATAAGTTATGCAATAAGGTTCTTATATCTTCAAGGTATGATTTATCTTTATGTTATAATTATTTATGTGACAGATCTGGAAGTACCATCTAAAGTAAGTATTTAAAAGACTTGTCGACATTCTATACATTTAATTTTAACCGATTGAAAAGAGAATTCCTTAATTTATTTTAATAATTAAATAAGCACAATTTAATAAGAGGTATGTTTTCAACCTTTATATGAGGTATGTGATCTATAAAGCTATGTCTATTAACTACTAATATTGATTATAATAAATCAATAATCTCAATTTTGTGTGTAATTATAATGTACGATCATATTAATGATCATCATGATAAAATTACGATTGTTTTGAAGGCTTGAGGTTGAGCCTCATTGTGGGTAAGACGGTGGATTTAAGTTCTATCGCACCAAAAGCATAAGACGATGGATTCATGTCCAATCGCACCAAGAGGGTAAAACATCATGAGTCTTGATGCTCTGTGATGAAAGATGTTGTGTTCAAGTCCCTCATTGATTTATGGCATAAGACGTTGGGTTTGAGTCTCAATGCACCATATTGATTATATAAATGATGACTAAGGCAAATAATGAGTTTTTGATAAAAATTAGTCATGAAATATATCTCGTTGAAGCAGATCCATTCCCCGAAGTGAATGTAACAGTGCATAAATGTCTAAAAGAAGACAATTGATTAAATGATGCACATGAATATGGAATGAGGTACTAAGTTATCAAAATTTGATGTACTTAGATGATTGTGTTCTATTCATGAAGAATGAGAGCTTTTGAAAAATGGTAAAAATACAGATCCATTCTTTAATTGTAGATGTGATATCACCAAGTAGATGTGATATCACCAAGATTGTCTCTGGGCAGACATATGTTAAAGAAAAGTTTCATACTTTATCTTTGACTTTTATTGGATAGTAATTAGTGCAATTGAGACACATTCTAATACAAATTTCAATACTGTCTTACTTTTTCATGATTGTATGGGACATCATGAGTCTATAATGATGAGGTGAATTATATATAATTTGAATAGACATCCATTAAAGAACTTAAGATTCTTTTAAATGGTGAATTTTCTTGTACTGTTTGTTAGCAAGGCAAGTTAATGGTGAGACCATCATAAACGAAAGATGAGATTGAATCTCCTGCGTTCTAGGAATGTATACAGATATTTGTGGACCTATTTATCCACCTAGTGAATTGTTTAGATACTTAATGGTCTAATAGATGTTTCTTCTAGATGGTCTCATGTGTGCATATTGTTATCTCGCAACTTGATATTTGCAAAAGTATTTACATAAATAATATGATTTTCTGATGATGGATCACGACTAACCTTTAGAAGAGGTAGAGTAATTGAGAAAAATAAATATGAAATTTACTCCCAGAGTACTAAAGTTGAAATTTTCTCATATATTAGTAACAAAATAAGAAATTTACTATAGCAAAAGACACATGACATAGTAAATATGAAGTTTACTAATACTAATAATTTTATTAGTTGACATGAATATCTTGGTCATCCCAAAGATGTGTATATTGAATAATAGACATACATTGAAGAACTACAAGATTCTTAGATAATTCTTTTTGTTGCTCGTTCTCATGTAAGTTGATTGGATCAACTAAAGTTGAGACTAAATCTCTAAATTCTGAAAAGTATAAAAGGTGAATATGGGCCCGTTCACCTATCACGTGATACGATAAAGCGATGCATCTATAATATAATCACATGTGCATTTGTTGTCAACTTGCAGTTTGACATTTGCAAAATTGTTTGTGCAAGATAATTAAGCTAAAAGCACAACTTTCAGAATATGAAATCAAGATAATTCATCTTGATAATATTGATAAATATATGAGATGATGTGACATTAAATGTCTCACATAGTGAATTATTGCTTATGAAAATAAAATTTCATGTGTTGATCTGAAATATGATATTACATACAAATGTAATTGTATCAATCAAACCAATAAGTTATGATCAATTTTTCTGTTAATTGGTTTATGGTCAGGGACCAAATAGTTTTCATCTGATAATTGTGATGTGCAACATATGATTAATGAATATACTATGATGCACAAAGATAGATTCTCTAAAAGATTGAGATATATGTTAGTTCGTCTAACATAAAGGGGAGATTAGAAGCAACACAAAAGTTGTAATACTCCTATTGAATGTCCCTTAAGGATAGAATCTACGACATGCATGAAGCATGATAGATTAATCAATTCTGAATAAAATAATCCTTGAACAAGGGGGATCAAAGAATACAAATGATCATAATAAGAAGACAATGTGTTGTTGAAAAGCCTACGACATAACGCTTTATGAAACCTCATGAGAGGGGTAGCTACCTAAAAATAATGAAGTGATGAGATCTCAATAAGTTATGTAGTATTGAGAATCGATACAAAATGATATATCGTTGACGATATCTTTGATACATTAGCGCGCAATATTGTAAAAGATTATGAGGATATGAATTCTACGTCTATTAAAGCATGCTGATGTAGAAATAATTATCAAGTGAAAAGTGAAATGGTGCATCTTGGTAAGCGTAAAGCTTATTTGACTTGCAATCTAGGCACTAGAAGATGTCATACATCTAATATTGAATGTTGTCACTTGACAAAATTGATATGAAAATATCCAATGGGTTCAAAATCTAAAACATATACAAGTTTTTGGAAAACTTATTTATCGTCCTCATAAGGATTAAATTGATTCAAAATGTATAGAGCATATACAAGTATTATTATGCAAGTTGATGACTAATATTGAAACTCTTGAAGAGTTTTCAAAAGGCAATAGATTATTTGCTTAAAGAAGTAGAAGTAAGGAACTTGCAGAAATATTTGATCCTGAAGGGAATATTCATCAAAGGAGAAAGAAGGAAGCGTATTTCGTCAAAGTTTTTCTACACTAATGAGCTCCCAAGAATGGTTATATCAACATGCAAGAGGTCTATTCCAGTAATACTATAGTTGATTTATTCACCATGTCTCTACCAACTACAAATTTCAAGAAGATGGTGCACAAGCTTGTAAAACGAAGATTCTAGTCTCTGAATAGATGATGTCATTAGGGGGAGTTAATATGTGATGTACTCTTTTTTCCTCACAAGATTTTATCCCATTGGGTTTTCCTTGTAAGGATTTTAATGAGGCATCCATAATGCGTATTATTAGATATATGTACTCTTTTTTCTTCACTAGATTTTTTTCCCACTGGGTTTTATCTAGTAAGGATTTAACGAGACACATAATCTACCGACATTCAAGGGGGAGTGTGATAAACAATTTGTATTATAGTGAATGTCTAATTATGTGGAGTCCTTTTAGGATATGGTTAGGAATCCTACTTGGGGACCAAGTTAGGTTTCCCCTATAAATTAAGAATTTTCATTCATTGTAAATAAGTTCTATGAATCTTGAATATACTTTAACATGAATAAGAAGTCTTTTCTCTTCTCCCTACTTTATTCTTCTCCTAAATTCATATAGTTTCATAACAGTTCTTTTATTGTTGGAGAAATGTCCATTTATTTATATTAATTTTTATGTTATTTTTGTTTTAGATTTTAAAAAAACATTTGAAAGACTCCAATTTTATGTTTTCTACGCAATTTCAATTTTTGTAATTAGACAATTTTACACATTAAAATATTAAGCAATATATTTTTAGAAACTAATTAAGCATATCTCCAATTTAATCATCATATGCACCTCAACAGAATATAATTATTATGTTACTTGCAAAAACAAATCGTCAATATATAAATAAATAATAGGATTATTGAAATCACATTTCCTCATCATTTTTTTTTAAAACAATTTTAGCAAAACGAAGGCAAGAAACAATGCCATGAATAATCAATCCAAAACATGATTTATGTGTCTAAATATAAATAATAGCATGAAACATTGTTACATCCTAAATCATAATCCGCTTTCAATCCTTAATAAATTCATAACTTAATTAAGTGATTGCACGTTATTAGTGTGACATTTTAATATTTTACTGTGATATTTTAATATTTTTAAAATAAAATGAATATTAAATTTGCATGGTCACACAGACTTTGATTTTCTGGCCATTGGTTTACTTATCACCTTTTCTATGTTACAAAATATTGGATGCATGTAATGACATTCATTATTGTTGTATTACTATATTATATTACTCCAAATTGGAGTTACTGCCAATGCACATCAGTTTTGCAAAATGCCGTTGATGGCATTAGCCGTTGATGGCATTGGTGGACACTTGATTGTCACTCTTAATTCCTCCATTATCCTTGTAACCTATGTAACATATGTAACTCCTAAGGCCATTATCTTCACTATTTACTACACCATTATCTTCCTATTCATTGCTAGGAAGACTTCTTGTAGTATAAATAGTAGTGGTCTTCATTTGGTTAGATATACACAACATACAAGAAAATATAGAGTACGTGCATAAGTGTTAGTCTAAAAAGAGAGTTCTTATTAGTTGAAGGGAGGTGTTCTTTTTTGTTGGAGCTTTGGAATCAACTCTTGTCCAGAGTTGTTGAGTTATATTTTTTGTGAAGGCTGTTGTATTCTGGAGGGGACAAGTCAAAGAGTACTACTGCTGGACCGGTGAAAACGTTTGCTGCAGTGGGCTTGAATCTCCTTAAAGAGAGGGAGATATCCGCGCCTCAGCCTGAAGAGATTTATTTCTTCATTTCATTTTTCAGTTGTAATCTTGTATTTTTTGTTATTTAGTAAGTTTTTCACTAACAATTTTAAGGAGATTCAACATGGCTACAATTGAAAAAATCGCGGATGTCAAGATGGGAGACCTTAACAAGCCATTTCGGTTCAATGGTAACCATTTCAAGAGATGGAAGGGTAAAGTACTTTTCTACTTAAGTCTTCTCAATGTTTCTTATGTATTAACCGAGAAGAATCCGAATAAAGAAGACATCACTTCTATGAATGATGATGAAACTATTTCTCATCTAGAGAAAGTGGAAAAGTACGATGGTGATTTCTATAAGTGTTGATATTATCTTCTTAATTGTCTGTGTCATAATTTTATGATTATTATGATAGAACTTACTCTAGTGCAAAGAAAATTTGGAAAGCATTGCAGAGTAAGTATGATACCGAAGAGGCTGGAGCAAAAAAATATGCAGCTAGTAGATTTTTTCGTTTCCAAATGGTGGACAACAAATCAGTGGTAGATCAAGCTCAAGACTTTATAATGATCGTTGGAGAGCTTAGGTCTGAAGAGGTTAAAATTGAAGATAACCTTATTGTTTGTGGCATAGTGGATAAACTTCCACCTTCTTGGAAGGAATTTCAAAAAACTATGCGCCACAAACAAAAGGAAACCTCTCTTGAAACCTTGATCATGAAAATCCGCATGGAAGAAGAAGCAATGGGCCAAGATGCACTTTTACAAACAGAAGAGAACAACATCACATCGAAGGTAAATTTGATTACTTCGAATAATGCTACTCTTTAAACTCACAAAAATACTTCTTTAAAGTCTAAGAAGAAAAAATTCAAGAAAAATAATGGTAGACCTCCCAAGAAAAATAATGGTGAAAATCACCAAGCACAGAATCAACAAGTTTAAGAAAAGGGACCATGCTTTGTTTGTGTCAAGAGTGGGCATATTGCTCGATTTTGCAGATTCGGAAAACGTGGTCCTAACCCTCAGGCAAATTTTACCGAAGAACCTTTTGTGGCGGTGATTACCGACATAAACATGGTTGAGAATGTTGATGGATGGTGGGCTGATTCTAGTGCAAACCGTCATGTCTGTTATGACAAAGACTGATTTAAAAATATACTCATTTTAAGGAGCCCAAAATCATCATGCTTGGTGATGCTCATACTACTCAAGTGCTTGGAAGGGAGATGTCGAATTGTGTTTTACTTCTTGAAGGGTATTAACATTGAAAGATGTACTTTATACTCCTTCTATGAGAAAAAATTTATGTCTAGCTTTCTTTTTAATAAAGCAGGCTTTAAACAGATTATTGAATCTGATCAATATGTAATAGTGAAGAAAGGTATTTTTGTCGGGAAGGGGTATGCATGTGATGGGATGTTTAAGTTGAATGTTGAGATGAATAAAACTTCTACTTCTGTTTATATGCTTTTTTCTACCAATTTTTGGCATGCTCGTTTGTGTCATATTAATAATCGTTATGTTGGAATCATGAGTAATTTAGGATTAATTTCAATGGTTAAAAAGAATTTTGAAAAGTGTAAGGCTTGTAGTAAAGCTAAAATCACTAAAAGGCCTCATTTTCAAGTTGAAAGAAAAACTTATTTGTTAGAATTAGTTCATACTGATATTTGTGAACTTGGTGGAATTCTAACTCGTGGAGGTAATAGATATTTTATCACATTCATTGATGATTTTTCTAAGTTTACATATGTTTACCTGATGAAAAATAAAAGTGATGCTTTTGAAAATTTCAAAACTTATCTCCATGAGGTTGAAAATCAGTTTGGAAGAAAAATAAAAAGAATTAGAAGTGATAGAGGCCGTGAATATGAATCAAATGAGTTTAATTCTTTTGTTAGATCATTGAGAATAATTCATGAAACTACTCCTCCTGACTCTCCTTCATCTAATGGAGTAGCAGAAAGGAAAAATAGAACTTTGGTTGAATTGACTAATGTCATGCTTATTGAGTCACATGCACCTTTGAGTTTTGGGGTGAAGCTATTCTAACTGCTTGTTATGTGTTGAATCGTGTGCCTCATAAAAAGTCAAAAGTGACACCTTTTGAATTGTGGAAAGGTTACAAGCCAAGTTTGAAATATTTATGAGTGTGGGGTTGTCTAGCCTTTGTGAGACTAATGGATCCCAAGATTACAAAGTTGGGTAAGAAAGTTTCTACTTGTGCTTTTCTTGGTTATGCTTCAAATAGTACATCCTATGGATTTTTTAATCTTGAAGATAATATTGTGATAGAATCTGGTGATGCTATTTTTCATGAAAATAAATTTCCTTTTGATTTTAAAAAACAGTGGGGGTCAAAGGATTGAACAAAATATTTTGTCACTACCTAGTTCTTCTACTTCTACTTTGAAAAATAAAGAAGTTGATGATGTTGAGTTAAGAAGAAGTAAAAGAGTTAGAGTAGAAAAAGATTTTGGTCCAGATTTTTATGTGTTTAATGTTGAAAATGACCCTCTAACTTTGAAAGAAGCATTATCATCACATGATTCTATATTTTGGAAAGAGGCTGTAAATGATGAAATGGAATCACTAATTTCTAATAAAACTTGGAAGCTAGTTGATTTACCACCGGGTTGTAAAACAATTGGTTGTAAATGGGTCTTACGAAAAAAGTTGAAACCGGATGGATCTATTGATAAATATAAGGTTAGGCTAGTTGCAAAAGGTTTTAAACAACTAGAAGGCCTAGAATTTTTTCATACTTTTTCTCCGGTAACAAGAATTACATCCATTAGACTTTTAATTGCTAAGACTGCAATTTTTGATTTGCAAATTCATCAAATGGATGTAAAACTACTTTTCTAAATGTAGACCTAAATGAAGAAATTTATATGGATCAACCCGAGTGTTTTATTGAAGTCCAAGAAAGCAAAGTATGTAAACTTACTAAATCTCTATATGGCTTGAAACAGGTACCAAAGCAATGGCATGAAAAGTTTGATTCCTGCATGATTGAAAATGGTTTTAAACCAAATGAGTGTGATAAGTGCATATATCACAAGTGTTGGAATAATTCACATGTGATTATTTGCCTATATGTTGATGATTTGTTGATCTTTGGCTCTAACATGAATGTTATTGATGAAGCTAAAAGTGTTCTTAGAAGCCATTTTGATATGAAAGATCTTGGTGAGGCAAATTTTATTCTTGGAATAAAAAATAACAAGAACATGTGAGAGAATTTTCCTTGACCAGTCACATTATGTTGAGAAAATTTTGGAAAAATATAACTTTCATGATTGCAAGCATGTTGCTACTCCTTTTGATTCAAGTGTTCACTTATTTCCTGTTGAAAGTGAAAATGATGTAATAAATCAAAAGGAATATGCTAGTATAATCGGAGTTTGAGATATGTGACTGATTGCACTAGGCCTGATATTGCATATGCAGTAGGAGTACTTGGCAGGTTTACAAGCAAGACAGGTAATGAACATTGACATGCTATAACAAGAGTTATGAGATATTTAATTGGAACGAAAAATTGTGGTTTGTTCTATAAAAAATATCCTGATGTACTTGAAGGTTTTTGTGATGCAGATTGGAACACTTTATCTGGTGATTATTGTTCTAACACTGGTTATGTATTTACTTTAGGTGGTGGTGCTGTTTATTGGAGATCGAAAAAGCAAACTATAATTGCTAACTCTACCATGGAGGCTGAACTAATTGCTTTAGCTTCGGCTAGTGAGGAAGCGAATTGGTTAAGAGATTTATTGTTTCAAATTGCTTATTTTGAAAAACCAATTTCTCCTATTTTAATTCATAGTGATAGCACCGCTGCAATTAGTAGAGTTCAAAACCGTTATTACAACGGTAAATCCAGACCTATTAGGAGGAAACACAGTAATGTAAGATCATATTTGACAAATGGTACCATTAATGTTAATTATGTCAAATCTTGTGATAATTTTGCAGATTCTCTTACTAAGGCCTTAACAAGAGAAAAGGTCTGGAGCACATCGAGGGAAATGGGATTGAAGCCTATAAATTCTTGAGTCATATATGAGGAAACCCAACCTGGGGACTAGAGATCCTATAACCAGGTTTAAAGGGAAAAACTAATCATATGATGACTTGTTGTGAAAAAATGCACTATCTTATTATTCCCTCCCTATGATGTGAGTGCATTGTTTCCTGTAGTTTGTGAAGGTTGAGTTGATAAAACTCTTAATGAATATCTGTAGTCCGTATGGGTGGATTGTTAAGCTTACAGGAGCACTCTCGACAGATTTCACCTATGTGATGTGTGGAAGTAGGTCGCTTCCTATGAGAATAAGGTTGATTCTCAAAAGCACTCATGAAATCGGGATAGCACATGGCCATAACGTGCTGGCTGTTAAAGCTCATGTCAACACCTTGATTATTATGTGTGAGCAGTGATATTTTATTTTCCTTAAGCAGTCATAGTTCAAGTCTGAGACCACTACGACTCTAGAGTAAAAGTTACTGTTTCACTAAGTGAAGGTTCAATGCAGAGCACACCTTCATTATGCATGGTAGTCTTCCTTCAGCTGATATACTCTCTTTTCTAGTATTAAAATGAGTGGGGGATTGTTAGTGTGACATTTTAATATTTTAGTGTGACATTTTAATATTTTTAAAATAAAATGAATATTAAATTTGCATGGTCACACAGACTTTGATTTTCTGGCCATTGATTTACTTATCACCTTTTATATGTTACAAAATATTGGATGCATGTAATGACATTCATTATTGATGTATTACTATATTATATTACTCCAAATTGGAGTTACTGCCAATGCACATCAGTTTTGCAAAATACCGTTGATGGCATTAGCCGTTGATGGCATTGGTGGGCACTTGATTGTCACTCTTAATTCCTCCATTATCCTTGTAACCTATGTAACATATATAACTCCTAAGGCCATTATCTTCACCATTTACTACACCATTATCTTCCTATTCATTGCTAGGAAGATTTCTTGTAGTATAAATAGTAGTGGTCTTCATTTGGTTTGATATACACAACATATAAGAAAATATAGAGTGCATAAAGTGTTAGTCTAAAAAGAGAGTTCTTATTAGTTGAAGGGAGGTGTTCATTTTTGGTGGAGCTTTGGACTCAACTCTTGTCCACAGTTGTTGAGTTATATTTTTTGTGAAGGCTGTTGTATCCTAGAGAGGACAAGTCAAAGAGTACTACTGCTGGACCGGTGAAAATGTTTGCTGCAGTGGGCTTGAATCTCCTTAAAGAGAGTGAGATATCCGCGCCTCAGCCTGAAGAAATTTATTTCATCATTTCATTTTCAGTTGTAATCTTATATTTTTTGTTATTTAGTAAGTTTTTCACTAACACACGTCAATCTTGTCAAGTAGTTATCTTGGACTCAAATTCATTAAATTAAACCCATACTTAAAAATTATATTCCATTATCCTACAAAACCTTCACATTCAAAAATAACTAATTGAAAACTTTAAAAGCGATTCATAAATTCAAAAATAATGTAGAATAGTTATAAAATTGAGTATACTAATATGCATGCATTTCAACATATGGGGTTCTAAATTTAAGTTTATATGTGCGATAAGTATTGTAACAATCCAAAAAAAAAAAAAATAAAAAAAAATGATGAATAGGATCAAGACTTAGGGGTGTCAAGATCTAAGGTTGATAAATTGACTTAATTAATTGATAATTATTAATTTGATTAATAAAAAGGAAATCAGATTTTCTTTATTTATTTTTAGTTAATTAAAATCCTAACTTTTGACTAAGTCTTAAATTTAGTCTCCTATTCCTAAGACAACTCTCTTCCTCACGTTTCTCAACTCTCTCACGTTCTCAACCTCTTTCTCACGTTAGTTCTGCCAAGAACAACTAGAAAAGCAGAAAAAATACATCAAGAGTTCTTCACACTTGAAGAACTCACTAGAATTTTTTTAAGTAAAGACAAAGGAATCAAAACGACAAGGCTAAGAGAGGTTCATCGAGTAGGGTGTGCGTTGAAGTAAATTTGGCGTGGTTTGGAGTTTCCGGGCAGCAGCTTCAAGCTTGAATAACGTCAAAAGGTATGGGTTTCTCTCATGGAATTCTTCCTCCAAGAGTAATTTCTTTCGAACGTCTCTTAAACTCTTGAAACTAAGGTTGTTCCCCTTCGTATGTCCTTGTCCTTAGTTCCCAAACGATTTCATAGGATGGGTATGTTGTGCTGTTAGATTTAGGCATGATTTACGTGTTTATATTAAATGCGAACATGTTTTATGTGAGGGAAATTACAAAATGATATTCGAAGTGCAAAAAAAAATGTGTGTGTGTGTGCATCGTGGCAGTGGCTTTAGCCACTGTTTTGGATCAATTTTTCATGGGTGTATTTGATGTGTCTTATGTATGTAACGTATGTGCAATGTGGTGTGTATGATAATGAAAATGTCGGGTGGAATAATACTCTTTTAAATAAGTAAACTCATGAAACACGTGACTAAAAAACGGATGGAAAATAAGGAGAAAGAAATTTCCAGAAATCTGGAAATTTCACACTTTTAAAGAAGTGAGGCCATCAGGTTTCGAACCTGTGACCTCCCTCTTATTCCTAGTGGTCGCGAAGAAAAAAAAAAAAAAAGAAAGCAAAAAGGGGGGCTGGGGGAATCGAACTCGCGACCCAGCCCCGTGTTCGCGAAAAAGGAAAGAAAAAAATAAGGGAGGGGGCGGGAATCGAACTCGTGACCGTTTGGTCACTGGAGTTCGCGAAAAGGAAAGAAAATAAGGGAGGGGGCGGGGAATCGAACTCGTGACCGTTTGGTCACTGAAGTTCGCGAAAAGAAGAAAAGAAAAGAAAAATTAAGGGGAGGCGTGGGATTCGAACCCACGACCTCCCTGTAGGCGCGAAAGGAAGTTTCAAAAAAAAAAAAAAAATATAGAGGGGCTGTGGGGGTTCGAACCCGCCACCTCACAGCCCCCTTCAGCGAAATTTAATTAAAATAAAGGGGGTTGTGGGGGTTCGAACCCACAACCTCCCCCTTTGAAGTGAACTATTATTAATTTAAAAATTAAGGAGGTGTGGGGGCTTGAACCCTCAACACTTTGATTAATTAAGAGGGAAATTAAACTAGAAAATTTATCCTTTTCTACAAATGTTGAGATTTAATTTAAAGTTTAATGTTATGAATATTAGAAATAAAATTAATAAAAAAATATAAATGATATCCAAGTGATTCAAGATTTGTGTTTCCTTGTCCAAAATTCCGTATTGATGCATAAGTCATACGTGAGTAAATTATCCAAAAATAATGACATCTACTTAGATAAAAATAATAATAATTAAGATCTTGGCATATATACAAGATACGTAAGTATTGTACTACATAATTTTTGGAAAGTAAGAATCACTTAGCGAATTATGAATGAAGCCCATGGCTTGTATGTATAGACACATAAGTCTAACATACGTTCAAAAGTAAGTGAACCTAAGATGTATGTAATGAAATGACGAACCCAAGAAGGGTTAAGTATGAGTGTAAGATACACTAAAAGGCCAAGTGCATTGGCATATGATGAAATGAATATTCACGTAATAAGAGGTGAGTAACTATGAAAAGTAAGGTGCTAATAATGAAGAATGTGGTGACAACATGATGTGAGGCTAATGTAAATGATGAGAGCAATCTCAAACGAGTCTAAGTAAATGTTATTAAAGCGGACTCACCTATGAGAGTGTAAGATAATGAAGAGACCAGTCTCTATGAACACTCTAATGAAAGTATTGAGCTTAACACACTTAATACTAATTATGAGATGAGAAATCATCTAATAAGCTATAATGTCCTTATACTAGAAGCCATCTTCCATGACGTATGAGATGAATGAAATGGAACTTTATACTGAGCACCGATAGACTAGCTATGAGCGGTGATGCCTTCTTTCGGGAAGGGCGAAGGTTCACGTAACTCTCATGAGATGAGACTGTCCGGCCTGCCGGGTATGGGTCTCCATATATCTCCTAGTCTTTGAACCTATACTGCCAACATAGGGATCTGGCGGGGTTAAATTCCCATGTACGCTAGCATGTTATTGGGTCACTTTGGCCGGTGATTCCACCTCTTTTCGGTGTGGGGAGACACTGGATTTCATGATGCTCACATGATCTATGTCGGTTAAAGTTAAAGTTCCCAATGAATGAATGAGGTCAGCCTCAAATGAAGCACATAAAGAATTGAATGATACCGAAGGTGTTAGGATAGGATAATCAAGAGGTGAGCTAGACTCAGGTAATGACATTAGGTTATTCCTGATCATTGCACAGCAAACCCGACGAAAGTCTTAAACTACACCCTAGGTATAGCTGGTGTTCACACTGGCCTATGAATGAAATGCAATGAAGTACGTATGAATGAATGAAGCAGACTCTGTGTTTGCTAATGAAGACTCCCTAGTTGAGGTCCCATATGTTGAGCCCTCATTTTGGAAAGTCTTAATATTAAGTCCATGATATGTGTTATGATATGTGCTATATGAAGATGATATGTGTTGTGCGCAATGCGATATTTAATATGATGCATGTTACTCTCATGGCATGACCTTCCTAATCTCAAATTGGCAAGTCCACTGACTTGACTTCCAAAAATCATGTTGTTAGGAAAGAGCTATCTTTCTCATGCATGTCCGTGGTGTGTGCTTGCATATACCCGTACTTAGTACAAGTGTGTACTAACCCTATACATCTATACTATTTTAGGTGCAGGTACAGGTGGTCGATAGAGTTGCAGGATCATCGTTGCAGCTTTCCGGACGTCAGCATTCATCCGGAGTTGGGTAGGTCCTCATGCTTCGAGGATGCTACTGTTTTATATTCTAGCGTAGCTTTAGAGTTGAGCTAGTGGAACATGTTCCACTAGCGTTTCTTTCCTGCTCTTTATTCAGATTTTGTATTTGGGCCATTTTGGCAATTATACAATTAAGACTTATGAACTATTTCTTTCAGTTGTTTATCTCTTTAATGTTAGATGGTTGATGATGAAGATTATAAAATTTAAGAATGTTTAGGCAAGCATGTTTAAAGAACAAAAAGTTTCAAATTTTCCGCTAAAATTAACCTATGTAAAGTAAGTATGACGTAAGTAGGCTTGTTTGCGACCTCTGAGAGGTCAACGACGCCGGTCTCGTCTGGGGTCTAGATTCCAGTCGTGACAAAGTTGGTATCAGAGCACTAGGTTAAATTACGAAAATAATAAGTTCACATCAACCACATTGAGTAGTTTCTAAGTCATGGTAGTGAAGTGCACCACTATCCTGAATTAGAGACTGCATGATGCGTAGGAAATTTCCCTTCTTCTGATCTTATCGTGCTTTTCTGAATGTCTGATTTCTTGGTGTTATGAGCGTATCTAACATCAATCTTTGTTGTTTCAGAGAATGGACCCTAGGAGGGCTATTGATCAGAGGAGAGGAAGAGCAGCTACTAGGGGCAACCGAGTTCCACCCCAGGCTCCAGCTGCAGGAGGGGCTGTGCCAGTTAATCCAGCTGGGTTGACTGATGCTGAGGTGAGGGCATCTCTGGCCCAGATGGCACAGGCCATTACTATGCAGGCCCAGGCCATGACTGCCCAGGTCAACCGGCAGAATGTTCAGAGGGAGAACCCACCGGTTCGTAGCATGGCTGACAGGCTGAGGATTTCACGAGGATGAATCCTCCTATTTTCACAGGGTCTAGACTGCAGAGGATCCCCAGGAGTTTGTGGATGAGGTGCATAAGATCCTGGTGGCTATGGGGGCCACTGACATTGAGAAGGCTGAGCTGGCTTCCTATCAGCTCAAGGATGTTGCACAGACTTGGTGCAAGATGTGGCAAGATAGTCGTGTCTTAGGTGGAGTGCCAGTCACATGGGAGCTGTTCAAGACAGCATTTCTGGAGAGATTCTTCCCCAGGGAGATGAGGGAGGCCAAGGTTGAGGAATTCATCAACCTTAAACAAGGCTCTATGACAGTCAGGGAGTATTCCCTGAAGTTTGTTAAGCTGTCAAGGTATGTTATCTTCCCTAGTATTACATAGCAAGAATGAGGAGAATACTGAACTTTGTTGAAATCATCCAGGTATGCTACTTCCCTGATTGCTAACAACAGGGATGAGATGAGCAGGTTTCTCACAGGAAGCAATGGGGACCTGGAGGAGGAGTGTCGATCTGCGATGCTCCATGATAATATGGATCTTTCCAGGTTGATGGTGCATGTCCAGCAGGTAGAGGACAGCCGCAGAAAGAGAGGTGTTCGTGATGCTAGGAGGCCTAGGCCTCAAGATCAGGCAGGACCCAGTCATGGAGGCCACAGGAACAACTTTGGAGTCCGTGAGCAGCCAAGGTTCAAAAGGGGGCAACAGAGTTCTGGGAATTTTAATCCTCAGAAAGGTGCTACAACTACAGGAGGCAGACCTGAGCCCAAGAGGGCAATGGAGGTGAGATGCAGCGTCCTAAGAAGAATTGTGCTAAGTGTGGCCGAGCTCACAGTGGAGAGTGCAGACAGGGCACTAATGCCTGCTTCGGTTGTGGTAAGAGTGGACACATGGTCAGAGACTGTCCACAGAACAGAGGTCAGGCTGGAGGTAATGCTCAGCCTAGGCCTAATCCACAGGGTGCAGCGCAGCCGAGCCTCCTAAGAGGAACCGGTTTATGCCCTGAAGGGCAGGGAGGAGCAGGAGAAGTCCGCTGATGTGGTCACAGGTATGCTGCAAGTGTTCTCAACTTCTGTTTATGCTTTACTTGATCCAGGGTCTACACTTTCCTTTGTAACTCCTCTGCTTGCTCTTACTTTTGAGATATTGCCTGAAGTTCTACATGATCCTATAGTGGTTAGTACACCTTTAGGAGAGAATGTAAGAACTGATAGAGTATACAAGGATTGCCCAATAGTCGTGAGTGGTAAAACTATGTGTGCAAACTTGGTTGAGTTACCCATGCATGATTTGATGTTATTCTTGGCATGGATTGGCTTCACAGTTGTTATGATTGCTTGGACTGTCGTAGTAGAGTGGTGAGATTTTGCTTCCCTAATGAAGAAGAGTTAGTCTGGGAGGGGTACAATTCGAGTCGTCCTAACCCCTTGAATTCTAACCTTAAGGCCAATAAAATGATGTCCAAGGGGTTATTGTGTCATCTTGTGAGTGTTAATGATTTAGATCATGACATTCCTTCCATAGACTCAGTACCTGTAGTGAATGAGTTCTTAGATGTGTTTCCTGATGATTTACCTGGAGTCCCTCCCCTTCGAGAGATTGACTTTGGTATCGATTTAGAAACCGATACTAAACCAATCTCAATTCCTCCTTACAGAATGGCTCCAGCTGAACTCAAAGAGTTGAAACTGCAGTTAAAAGATCTCACTGACAAGGGTTTCATTCAGCCGAGCATATCCCCTTGGGGCGCTCCAGTGTTGTTTGTAAAGAAGAAAGATGGAACCCTTAGAATGTGTATCGATTATCGGCAGCTCAACAAAGTCACTATAAAGAATAAGTATCCACTCCCCAGAATAGATGATTTGTTCGATCAACTCCAAGGGTCTAGTTTCTTCTCTAAGATTGATCTTCGTTCAGGGTATCATCAACTTAGGGTTAGGGATGGAGATATCCCAAAGACAGCCTTTCGTACCCGCTATGGTCACTATGAGTTTTTAGTCATGTCATTTGGTCTCACGAATGCACCTGCTGCATTTATGGATCTCATGAACAGGGTCTTCCGTGAATACCTTGACTCTTTCGTCATAGTATTCATTGATGACATTCTCATCTACTCTAAGACCAAGGAAGAGCATGAACAGCATTTGAGACTAACCTTGCAGGTACTTAGACAGCATCAGTTATATGCCAAATTCAGCAAATGTGAATTCTGGCTGAGATCAGTGACCTTCCTGGGTCATGTTGTGTCCGATCAGGGCGTGGAGGTGGATCCCAGGAAGACTGAGGCTGTAAAGAACTGGCCAAAGCCTCTTACTCCCACTGACATCCGTAGCTTTTTGGGATTGGCTGGTTACTACCGCAGGTTTGTGGAGGGCTTTTCTTCCATTGCTGCCCCATTGACAGCTTTGACTAAGAAGAAAGCCAAGTTTGAATGGACGGAGACTTGTGAGAAGAGTTTCCAGGAGCTCAAGGACAGACTCACGTCAGCCCCGGTGCTTACTTTGCCTAAGTGTGGTGAGAATTACACTGTTTATTGTGATGCATCTAGGGTTGGTTTGGGTTGTGTTCTTATGCAGGTTGGTAAGGTGATAGCCTATGCATCCAGACAGCTCAAGGTTCATGAGAAGAATTATCCCACACATGACCTGGAGTTGGCAGCTGTGGTGTTTGCACTGAAGCTGTGGAGGCATTATCTGTATGGAGTGCATGTAGATGTGTTCACAGACCATAAGAGCCTCCAGTACGTGTTCACACAGAGAGAGTTGAATCTACGTCAGCGGAGATGGTTGGAGCTGTTGAAGGATTATGACATGAATGTGCATTACCATCCAGGTAAGGCTAATGTTGTAGCTGATGCTTTGAGCAGGATGAGCATGGGAAGTACAGCTCACGTTGAGGATGAGAAGAAGGAGCTGGTGAAAGATGTACACAGACTGGCCAGATTGGGCGTGCGTTTGGTTGACTCCACTAGTGGGGATGTTTCAGTTCATCCTAGTTCTGAATCATCCTTGGTAGTTGAAGTCAAGCAGGGTCAGCATCTAGATCCTGTGTTGATGGAGCTGAAGGACTCAGTGCTGATGAAGATGAATGAGTCTTTCGCTTTGGGAGGTGATGGCATACTTAGATATCAGGACAGGCTGTGTGTGCCGGATATGGATGATTTGCGGACCAGAATCGTTGCAGAGGCCCATGGTTCCAGATATTCTATACATCCAGGTTCCACCAAGATGTACCATGATCTTAAGCAGATTTATTGGTGGGATGGCATGAAGAAGGACATTGCAGAATATGTGGCCAAGTGTCCTAATTGTCAGCAGGTTAAGGCAGAGCATCTTAAACCTGGTGGTCTGACTCAGATTATTGAGGTTCCGACTTGGAAATGGGAGGCCATTAATATGGACTTCGTAGTTGGGCTCCCGAGGACAAGGAGGCAGCATGACTCTATATGGGTTATTGTGGACAGATTGACTAAGTCTGCCCACTTTATCCCTGTGAAGTCTACTTACAGAGCCGAGGATTATGCGAGACTCTACATTGATGAGATTGTGAGATGGCATGGGATTCCCTTGTCTATTATTTCAGACAGAGGAGCTCAGTTTACTTCTCATTTCTGGAGATCTTTCCAGAAGAGCTTGGGCACGCAGGTGAAGCTTAGCACTGCCTTTCATCCTCAGACAGATGGGCAGGCCGAGCGCACCATACAGACATTGGAGGATATGTTGAGAGCGTGTGTGATTGACTTCAGAGGTAACTGGGATGACCATCTGCCTTTGATAGAGTTCTCGTATAATAATAGCTATCACTCCAGCATTGGGATGGCACCGTTTGAGGCACTGTATGGTAGGAGGTGTAGATCTCCAGTTGGGTGGTTCGAGGTTGGAGAGTCATCCATTTTGGGTCCGGAGATCATTCAGGAGGCCTTAGAGAAGGTCAGAATGATTAGGGACAGGTTGACTACTGCTTACAGTCGGCATAAATCCTATGCTGATAACAGAAAACGGCCCTTAGAGTTTGATGTTGGTGACCAGGTTTACTTGAAAATATCGCCTATGAAAGGGGTAATGAGATTTGGTAGAAAAGGGAAGCTGAGTCCGAGGTATGTTGGGCCATATGAGATCCTACAGCGTGTGGGTGAGGTGGCCTATGAGTTAGCATTGCCTGCACAGCTAGCTTCTGTTCATCCAGTCTTTCATGTCTCTATGTTGAAGAAGTGCTTAGGTGATCCAGCATCAATTTTACCTGATGAAGGGTTGGGAGTTGGTAAGGACTTGTCTTATGAGGAGGTACCTGTTGAGATCTTAGACAGACAGGTCAAGCGGCTGAGGAACAAGGAGATTGCCACAGTGAAAGTATTGTGGAGAAATCATCTTGTTGAGGGTGCTACGTGGGAGGCTGAGGCCGACATGAGAGCCCGCTACCCTCACCTGTTCAGCTCTTGAGGTTAGACTTCCTACTCTTAAACCAATGTTTCCTTATCTCTCCGTATTTTGCTGCTATTGATTGACTATGTATAGTGATTTTGTTATGATCTGACGGGAATTACAATGTGAAGTGGTAGTGTCATTCGGGGACGAATGTTCCTAAGGGGGGGGTAATGTAACAATCCAAAAAAAAAAAATGAATAGGATCAAGACTTAGGGTGTCAAGATTAAGGTTGATAAATTAACTTAATTAATTGATAATTATTAATTTGATTAATAAAAAGGAAAATCAGATTTTCTTTATTTATTTTTAGTTAATTAAAATCCTAACTTTTGACTAAGTCTTAAATTTAGTCTCCTAATCCTAAGACAACTCTCTTCCTCACGTTTCTCAACTCTCTCACGTTCTCAACCTCTTTCTCACGTTAGTTCTGCCAAGAACAACTAGAAAAGCAGAAAAAAATACATCAAGAGTTCTTCACACTTGAAGAACTCACTAGAATTTTTTTAAGTAAAGACAAAGGAATCAAAACGACAAGGCTAAGAGAGGTTCATCGAGTAGGGTGTGCGTTGAAGTAAATTTGGCGTGGTTTGGAGTTTCCGGGCAGCAGCTTCAAGCTTGAATAACGTCAAAAGGTATGGGTTTCTCTCATGGAATTCTTTCTCCAAGAGTACTTTCTTTCGAACGTTCTTAAACTCTTGAAACTAAGGTTGTTCCCCTTCGTATGTCCTTGTCCTTAGTTCCCAAACGATTTCATAGGATGGGTATGTTGTGCTGTTAGATTTAGGCATGATTTACGTGTTTATATTAAATGCGAACATGTTTTATGTGAGGGAAATTACAAAATGATATTCGAAGTGCAAAAAAAATGTGTGTGTGTGTGCATCGTGGCAGTGGCTTTAGCCACTGTTTTGGATCAATTTTTCATGGGTGTATTTGATGTGTCTTATGTATGTAACGTATGTGCAATGTGGTGTGTATGATAATGAAAATGTCGGGTGGAATAATACTCTTTTACTAAGTAAACTCATGAAACATGACTCAAAAACGGATGGAAAATAAGAGAAAAAATTTCCAGAAATCTGGAAATTTCACACTTTTAAAGAAGTGAGGCCATCAGGTTTCGAACCTGTGACCTCCTCTTATTCAGTGGTCGCGAGAAAAAAAAAAAAAAAAAAGGGGGCTGGGGGAATCGAACTCGCGACCCAGCCCCGTGTTCGCGAAAAAGGAAAGAAAAAAATAAGGGAGGGGGCGGGAATCGAACTCGTGACCGTTTGGTCACTGGAGTTCGCGAAAAGAAAGAAAATAAGGGAGGGGGGGGAATCGAACTCGTGACCGTTGGTCACTGAGTTCGCGAAAAGAAGAAAAGAAAATTAAAGGGGAGGCGTGGGATTCGAACCCACGACCTCCCTGTGGCGCGAAAGGAAAAAAAAAAAAAAAAAATAGAGGGGCTGTGGGGGTTCGAACCGCCACCTCACAGCCCCCTTCAGCGAAATTTAAAAAATAAAGGGGGTTGTGGGGGTTCGAACCCACAACCTCCCCCTTTGAAGTGAACTATTATTAATTTAAAAATTAAGAGGTGTGGGGGCTTGAACCCTCAACCTTTGATTAATTAAGAGGGAAATTAAACTAGAAAATTTATCCTTTTCTACAAATGTTGAGATTTAATTTAAAGTTTAATGTTATGAATATTAGAAAAAAAAATAAATAAATAATATAAATGATATCCAAGTGATTCAAGATTTGGGTTTCCTTGTCCAAAATTCCGTATTGATGCATAAGTCATACGTGAGTAAATTATCCAAAAATAATGACATCTACTTAGATAAAAAAAATAAATAATAATAATTAAGATCTTGGCATATATACAAGATACGTAAGTATTGTACTACATAATTTTAGGAAAGTAAGAATCACTTAACGAATTATGAATGAAGCCCATGGCTTGTATGTATAGACACATAAGTCTAACATACGTTCAAAAGTAAGTGAACCTAAGATGTATGTAATGAAATGACGAACCCAAGAAGGGTTAAGTATGAGTGTAAGATACACTAAAAGGCCAAGTGCATTGGCATATGATGAAATGAATATTCACGTAATAAGAGGTGAGTAACTATGAAAAGTAAGGTGCTAATAATGAAGAATGTGGTGACAACATGATGTGAGGCTAATGTAAATGATGAGAGCAATCTCAAACGAGTCTAAGTAAATGTTATTAAAGCGGACTCACCTATGAGAGTGTAAGATAATGAAGAGACCAGTCTCTATGAACACTCTAATGAAAGTATTGAGCTTAACACACTTAATACTAATTATGAGATGAGAAATCATCTAATGAGCTATAATGTCCTTATACTAGAAGCCAGCTTCCATGACGTATGAGATTAATGAAATGGAACTTTATACTGAGCACCGATAGACTAGCTATGAGCGGTGATGCCTTCTTTAGGGAAGGGCGAAGGTTTGCGTAACTCTCATGAGATGAGACTGTCCGGCCTGCCGGGTATGGGTCTCCATATATCTCCTAGTCTTTGAACCTATACTGCCAACATAGGGATCTGGCGGGGTTAAATTCCCATGTATGCTAGCATGTTATTGGGTCACTTTGGCCGGTGATTCCACCTCTTTTCGGTTTTGGGGAGACACTGGATTTCATGATGCTCACATGATCTATGTCGGTTAAAGTTAAAGTTCCCAATGAATGAATGAGGTCAGCCTCAAATGAAGCACATAAAGAATTGAATGATACCGAAGGTGTTAGGATAGGATAATCAAGAGGTGAGCTAGACTCAGGTAATGACATTAGGTTATTCCTGATCATTGCACAGCAAACCCGACGAAAGTCTTAAACTACACCCTAGGTATAGCTGGTGTTCACACTGGCCTATGAATGAAATGCAATGAAGTACGTATGAATGAATGAAGCAGACTCTGTGTTTGCTAATGAAGACTCCCTAGTTGAGGTCCCATATGTTGAGCCCTCATTTTGGAAAGTCTTAATATTAAGTCCATGATATGTGTTATGATATGTGCTATATGAAGATGATATGTGTTGTGCGCAATGCGATATTTAATATGATGCATGTTACTCTCATGGCATGACCTTCCTAATCTCAAATTGGCAAGTCCACTGACTTGACTTCCAAAAATCATGTTGTTAGGAAAGAGCTATCTTTCTCATGCATGTCCGTGGTGTGTGCTTGCATATACCCGTACTTAGTACAAGTGTGTACTAACCCTATACATCTATACTATTTTAGGTGCAGGTACAGGTGATCGATAGAGTTGCAGGATCATCGTTGCAGCTTTCCGGACGTCAGCATTCATCCGGAGTTGGGTAGGTCCTCATGCTTCGAGGATGCTACTGTTTTATATTCTAGCGTAGCTTTAGAGTTGAGCTAGTGGAACATGTTCCACTAGCGTTTCTTTCCTGCTCTTTATTCAGATTTTGTATTTGGGCCATTTTGGCAATTATACAATTAAGACTTATGAACCATTTCTTTCAGTTGTTTATCTCTTTAATGTTAGATGGTTGATGATGAAGGATTATAAAATTTCAAGAATGTTTAGGAAGCATGTTTAAGAACAAAAAGTTTCAAATTTTCCGCTAAAATTAACCTATGTAAAGTAAGTATGACGTAAGTAGGCTTGTTTGCGACCTCTGAGAGGTCAACGACGCCGGTCCCATCTGGGGTCTAGATTCCAGTCGTGACATCATCCAAATTCATTGGTCTCCTCTATAATCATAATTGAAAAAATTCTTGTCAATCAGGAGAGGCAAAATAAACTTGAGATTTGATCGGAAAAAAAAAGAAAAAGAAAAAAAAAAGAAAAATACAAAGAAAGAAAAAACAGTGGATATTTATTTCGTAAAATGAAACTCTTTCAAATGAAAAGAAAAAAAAAATTGCGATGATTCTCTTATTAAAAATATTAATCTAACATTACTGAGTTAATATCTCAAAAGGTCACTCAACTTTGGAAATTTATCTAGCAAAGTCATTAAATTTTATTTTGTATCAATAAAATTACTCAACTTAAATTTTTATATCAATAAAATCATTTAACTAAATCTATCACTAAAAAAACATTTGATATAGTAAAAACAATTATTTTTTATGTCATATGAACCCTATAAATGAATAAAAATTAAATTGTTAATAAACTTTTACGAACAAGCTTAATTAATGAAATACATACTTTTATAATATTAAAGTATGTAAGCATTATTACATTATTATTATTATTATTTAAAAAAAAATTACACAAAATTGACTAGTTAAAGCAAAAAATTAAGTTGAAAAATTAATGTTATAAGAAAAGATCAAGATTAATATAGCCAAAATAATTTTAAGCTTCAATGAAGAAGTACAATAATATATAATATTATTTTTTTATTTTATTTTTTTGAAAAAAAGTTACAAAACAAAAAAGATAAATTTTATTAGAGCACTGTTGTTTAAGTTTTGCATTGTTAAAGAAAAACGGTCAGTTATAATATATTTAGAAAGTTAATTGAGGTCACAAATTTAAATATTATTTTAGTACTCTTATTCTCTAATGAGTCCTAATTAGATTTGTAAAATACGAATTTCATTGATAATTTATTTTTGCTAATCCTCAAAAACAAATACACTAGTGGACCAATAAATAGAACTCCTAATTATTTCTTTTTATTTAGTAATTAGTATATTAAGATAAAGAGTATTTGTTTCACTAAAGAAGTTTTCCTAAAAAAATAAAACTGGTTTTCTTAATTTTATTTATTTGTAGGGTCTATTTTATATGAAACAAAAAGAATCAATGATAAATTTTGTTTAGTGATTTAACTAACACAAATGTCTAAGTTGAGTGATTTTATTGATATAGAAATCTAGGTTGAGTGATTTTTTTGATACAAAACAAACTTTAATTACTTTGCTAGATCAATTTCTAAAGTTGAGTGATTTTATTGATATAAAAATTTAAATTGAGTGATTTTTTTGATACAAAATAAACTTTAATGACTTTGATAGATTATACCTAAAGTTAAGTGATCTTTTAAGATGTTAACTCAACATTACTCTATTAAGGTCAAATGACATTTTTTCCCTTTTAATATCCCATTTGAATCAATATTCCATCTGTTGGACCAAAAGCGCTTAGTTTTACAAACTTAAAGGGCCATAATTGCTTCAAGTAATACAATAGGGACCAAAACAAACCTACCATCAAACTTAAAGGACCATTTGTGTAAAAAGTTCCATACTTTTTTCTATATATATACATCAATGAAATCACAATCTCCATACAAAAAACCCAAATTCACAAAAAAAAAAACCTTTCAAAATTCACAAATTGAAATTAAACATGATAGGTTGGGATGATATATACAAGGTGGTGGTTGGGATGATGCCACTTTATGTAGCACTAATTTTAGGCTATGGTTCAGTAAAATGGTGGCACATGTTTAAGCCAGAACAATGTGACACAATTAATAGATTCAATTGTTTTTTCATCCTCCCATTTTTCAATTTCCAATTCATAGCTAATATCAATCCTTACAATCTCAATTACCTTTTTCTATCGGGAGACGTAATTGCTAAAGCTTTAGTAATTCTGATCCTCGTCTTATGGGCTAACTTTTATAAAAAAGGGAGTTTTTGTTGGGGTATAACAACTTTTTCTTTGTCCACTTTGAATAACACACTTGTTGTTGGTGTCCCATTAATGAAGGCTATGTATGGGGATTTAGGTGTTGATCTTGTTGTTCAAGCAGCTGTGATTCAAGCTTTGTTGTGGTTAACTTCATTGTTATTTGCACTTGAATTTTGGAAAACAAAAATGAATAATAATAGTAATGGAATTGATGATAATAATAATAATTCTCTTGAATTGGGAAATATTAATAGTACTAATACACAAATGAGGAATATTAATAATGCTGAGCTGGCATTTTGGCCTTTGATGAAAGCTGTTTCTACAAAACTTGCTAAGAATCCAAATTCTTATGCTTGTTTTGTTGGTCTCTTCTGGGCTCTTGTAGCTAGCAGGTACGTATGAACATACTTTTATTTATTTAATTCAGTTAGTTACGTGTTAACTTGATGTTCTGATGAGTTAAATATATGAAATTTCTCTTTGACTATGAGATGAGATGATCGATTGTGAAGCTAGCCTAGCCACATGTAGTGAAGGACATGCAAATAAGGAAAAATAATGATTTTTTGGACATATATAAGAAATTTATTAGCCTTGACATTTGAGAAATAATAGGTGTGACATTAATGTATTTTGTGAACTTCCTTGTTATTTATTTTTGTAACTAACTATATTAGTTTTTAGTAAAGTTCATCTATAAATACTTTTCTTAAAAAGATATATTTTTTACATTTTCATGTTTAATTGTATTAAAGTATTTTCTTTTTTTTCACTCTAATTCTTTCTGGATTCAAGTAAGTGTCATTTTAATTTATTTTAATTGATTATTTTTTTCAGGTGGCATTTTGAAATGCCAAGCATAATAGAGGGATCTATTTTGATAATGTCAAAGGCTGGTAGTGGAGTTTCAATGTTTAGTATGGGTAAGTGTCTTTTTTAATTAATGTAAAAATAGCCATTAATAACTTTTGATTGTTTATTTTATTTAATGAAATTGCCACTAGCATTAAATAACTTCTGATTTTTTTTGTTTATCTAACAACCACTTTTGTTCTTTTTATGAACTGATTTTGACCAAAAATGACTTCTCATTAAAAATTTTGTAATTTATTTGTCAAAATTTTAAAATACAAACATAAAAAAATTGTTTATTTAGGAAAAGAAACTAGATTACTTTTTGATAATACACCAGGAATTTTGGTCAAAATTTTATAAGATTCTTTTTATTTTAAAATTTAATATTTTTTTAATTTAAAAATATTAAAGTTAAAACAATAAAAATATTTTAAAAAGTAAAATAATATAGTATGAAATTGTTATTTTACCTTTCTGGTCAAATTCTGACCAAAAGGATTTTTTCGTACTTTTTCTGCTTCAAAAAGTAATTCTAACCGTTCAATTAGTAATACTTAATTAAAAACATTTATTTTCTGTTTGGTTCGTAGAGAAAAATTATCCAAAAATTATATTTATCAAAGAGATTATTTATACCTTCAATCAAACAATGTTAAAATTTAATTTCAAACTTAATCTTGATATATTCCATCTTATTTCATAAACCAAACCTCTTCAAAAAGAATAATCAAACATCTCAAGTCACAAAAAAAACATACAATATTGACTTCTCTTAATGTTGAACTAATCAAGTAATTAATGCCATTATTTTCACTAAACAAGAATGTTCTCTTTTTTTAATTTTATTTTTAGGATTATTCATGGCTTTGCGAGGGAAAATAATTGCATGTGGAGTTGCATTGACAATTTATTCAATGATTTTGAGGTTTATTGTTGGGCCAGCAACAATGGCACTTGGTTGTGTTGTATTGGGCTTGAGAGGAAATGTTTTACGTATCGCTATTATTCAGGTAATTAACTATTAAATTAATCTCTCGACTTTTAAGTATTATTTATTTATAATTATCTTGTAAATGATATAATAGTATGAGTAATTTGTTATCTTCATAATTGATGTGTGTAACAAAAGGCTCGAACGTAATTATGATGTGTGTAACAAAAGACTCGAACGTATAGACTATAGTTATATATATATATATATACATATAGATGGATATTGATTTGACAACTTTTAACCATAAAATTGTTATGGTTCTTAAAATTAATATAATGAAATTATTAAAAGTTTTTTTATTTTTTTATTTTTATTGCAGGCTGCATTACCCCAAGCAGTGACATCTTTTGTATATGCTCAAGAATATGGACTTCATGCTGATGTACTTAGCACTGCGTAAGTCATATTTAACTTATTAATACATTTTTATAAAAAAAAATTAATTAGATTATGCAAGGTATATAGTTGTTTTACTACAAATTAAATCAAATTTATTAATGATATTTTATTTTTCTTAATTTCAGGGTGATTGTTGGAACAATAATTTCGTTACCTCTATTGATAGCATATTATGCAGTTTTGGATATTATCCCTTAAGATCCGGCCATTAACTAACTAGCTAGACGCTAGTAAGTGTTTATTGGGGACATCTGATAAAATTAAAACGATATAACTAAGGTAGCGGGGATGTTACTAATTAGTGGGTACAACTTTGCTTGTAATTGAAAATTTGTAACAATTTTTGTTATCTATTTATGATTTCATTCTAGAATTTCAAGCAAAAATTAACGTGAAAAGGCTATGTGTTGGTAGTTAGGATAAACATGTCACTCTTCGATTATATAGATGGATTTAAAGTCAAGTAAGTGACCTCTCAATTTCAAACAAGATTTTTGCTACGCGTTTTATATCGTATGGGCGATGTGTAAGTCTCGAGAAACGGGCATAGTCTCATGTATATTCAATTTTATAGTTTATTACTAATAAAATAAGCAAAAGTAAACCTTTCAGTGATTTCTGATTTTTAGCTGAGATAATTCTTAATAATCAATAATAAAGAAAAAGTATTATAATTATTATTTGAGAAAAATCATTACACTAATAATATAAAATATGGTTTAAAGCAAAAAAAAAAAGTTTAAAATATAAATTAAAAACGTCCGGACGTACGTTTTTATGTTCAGGGCTTACGCATCAAATTTTAGGACTTACGCCTATGAATCTACGTTTTTAATTTACGTCCCAAAGCGTTTTTGGTACGCCTCTCCCTGAGACTCGCCCCAAAAACGTTTTTAAAAACACTGATCTAAAATATCTAAAATGTGGCTAAAATTAGATATAACTTAAACGATATTGGTCACAAAAATCGACTATTTCTGCACTTAACTTGTTATGATGAATTCTCCTTTTTTATTTTATTTTATTTTGTCTTTTTCTTAATCCCTTTATTTATAATAGTAAAGTAATAATATTGATTTTTTCTAATCTGAAATACCAAGGTCGTTCTTTTTAATTATATGATTTATTAGAATGTTTTGACTTCATTTTATGTCAATTTAAGATTGCAGACATGCAAGAATAAGGAATAATATAAATACTACACACAAAATTTTAATTTATATAGCGCAATTCGAATTTTAAAAGTTAAATAGTCTAATTTAGACTGTGAATATAGATATGAATTTTTAAATTTGAAATAAGATTTACATATTTGAAAACTAAATAAAAAGTTATTATAAATCATAATAATTAATAATTTAAAAATATTTTAAAAATTAAATAAAACTTCTTAAATCTTAAAATCTAAAAAATGTCACGTAAATTTAAACGAAGGCAGTAGAAATTGAGAATGAGGAGGAGATGCCTGATTCCTCTATGTGAGTTTACCATGTGTGCTACATGTGAAAATGTTTGAAAAAATATTTAAAAATGGTTTAATCCTAATTTTAAATTAATACTATATGCATGTTATATCACGTCTTAGAAGATAATTATTTTTTTATTTTATGAGAAATATCATCTAATAACTTTCAAATAGAACCTTTTCATTATATATAGAGCCAAAAATTAGCATTCAAATATATTTCTCCATCTTATTTTTTCAATGGCTAAAGTAGTTGAAAGATTTGGCCTTTTTCTAAATATTACTCCTATTTTTGTGGTTATGATAGTAAGTTTTTGCTTATTAGAAGCAAATGCTCATGAGGTAGTCACTAATATTAGTCGAAAGAGTTGTGATTTATTCGAAGGAAGTTGGATTTTCGATAATTCATATCCATTGTATAATTCAACAACTTGTCCATTCATAAGGAAGGAATTTGATTGCATCAAATATGGCAAACCCAATCTTGATTATCTTAAATATAGATGGCAACCCAAGGGTTGTGTCTTATCGAGGTTCGTATTTTTCTCTTTTTTATACTGTTGTTTAATGGAAAAATGCACAAGTATCCTTCAACTTATGTCCGAAATCTCAGAGACACACTTATACGATATCAAGGTCTTATAACCTCCCTAAACTTATTTTATAAATAATTTTCTAACCCTTTTTGGCCTACGTGGCACTATCTTGTGGGTCCAGCGCGTGTTGACATTTTTTTAATCAAGCTAGTGTCACGTAGGCCAAAAAGGGGTTGAAAATTATTTTTAAAATAAGTTCATGAGGGTACTTATGCATTTTTCCTTAGTATAGTATAAGTGTGTCTCTGGAATTTCGGGCATAAGTTGGGGGTACTTATGCATTTTTCCTTGTTTAATAGATGTATGAATTTTTTTTGTCTTTTGCGACCACTCATTAGTTGTTAATTACTAGTTATGAATCATTAAGATTTTATATAAAGTCATATTATCATTCATACACTCAATTGAAAAAATATCGTGAATATGACATTTTATCATTACTTGATTTATTAATTGCTATCGTCTACTAATTAATATATATGATTAATGTAATTAATTATATAATGCTATATATCAAATTCATATTAATTATTATAATTTTTGCAGATTTGATGGGAAAAAATTCATGAAAAGATACAAAGAGAAAAAAATAATGTATATTGGGGATTCTTTAAGTCTAAACAACTTTGAATCTCTTTTGTGTTTGCTTCATGCTGCTCTTCCCAAATCCAAATTCAAGCAACAAATAAATAAAGATTTTGTTTCCGTCACGTTTAAGGTTAATTTCGTCTTTTTTCTTACGATCTTAATAGCTTAGACTCAAATTTTGCATACGTGTTAAAATTTTTAATAGAATATGATAGAATTTTGAATTTGAACCTATAGCTCAAATCATGAATCAACTTCTGATTTTTCGAATAAAATTTTAAATTTCAGGATTATGGAGTTGAAGTGATACTATTTCATTCAAATTATTTGGTAGACATTGAAGTGGTACCTAATGTTGGAAGAGTATTAAAACTAAATTCCATTAAAAGTGGAGAAATTTGGAAGCAAGCTGATGTTTTGATCTTTAATACTTGGCTTTGGTATCTACGAGCTGATTCTAAGCAACAGTATGTATACTTAAATATTCACGACCTCGTTTGATCATATATTTTACTAGATTTTTTCAACTAAATCTATGATCAAGTGCTAGTTTGCGTACAATGGTGGAGCCACCATATCTTTAGGGGTTCATCCGAATCATCTTCGGCGGAAAATTATATTATTTTTATATGGTTAAAAATTAAAATGATTCTTTAGGTATATATAACAGATGTCGAACCTCCTTAAGGCTATTCTTCAAATTTTGAACCCCATAATTAAAAATTGAGAAACTTACATAGATATACTATAATTAAAAAATATTTACCATTTATAGCAATAATATTTTTTTTCACTTGGTCACTTTTAATTCATTTATAATACAAATTTAATACATATTACAAAGAACAATTTATTATTCACATATAATACAAGTTTTAATGATGGATAATACATTTATCCATTTCAATATACTTACAATACAATGTATCAAATTTTTAACAACCAAACATAATATATTTCAAAAAACACTTATAATACATATATATTGCATACATAATTCACTTTTAATACATATAACATATTTAATATAGTATTGCTATAAATAATAATAAATAATAAATAGTAATTTTTCATTAAAAATTCTGTCTAGTAGAGTTGTCATTATGATTAATTGAAGTATATATATATATTTTTGTATGTGTTGTAGATGGGATTTTGTTGAAAATAATGGCACGATATCAAAGGACATGAACCGTATTGAAGCTTTTCGTATAGGATTAAATACATGGGCTAAATGGGTTGAAAGAGATATTGATACAAAGAAAACCAAAGTGTTTTATCAAGGAGCATCAGCCACACATTACCAGTAACAACTTTCATCCTTCTAATTATTATAAAATTTTGTGTTCTTTTTCTGCTTTACAAAAGTAATTTTGATGAATATTTTTGTGATTAATATGTGTATATAATGTATACATAGTGTATATTTTATGCTTAATACTCCCTCCGTTTAATAAAGAATGACCCTATTTCCTTTTTAGTCTGCTTAAAAAAGAATGATCCATTTCTTTTTTTTGCAACACTTTAACTTAAACTTTCCACGGGGCATGTTTAAGACCACAAGATTAAAGGACATTTTGGTACATTTAACATAACTTTAATTTAGAACCACAAGATTAAAAAGTTTTCTATTTTTCTTAAACCTCGTTCCATGTCAAACTTGGTCATCCTTTTTAAAACGCAGGGAGTATAACAAAATACACATATCTATATACATAATATACAGTTGAAGTATATAGTAGTGTATATTTTGGACATGTTGGTACACTATATGGCCGAAGGGTACATTTATACAAGTTATGCTTACCAATTTAATGGGTCATTTAGGGTTCAACAACGGGTCAAGTTAACATATAAAGTCATAACTCAATCTGTTCAACCTTAGATTACATTTTTCACGTATAAATCCCGAATACTAAATGATTCATATATATATATCATTCTAATTACCTAATATTTTACAACTTTTTTTTTTTGGCAGTGGATCTGAATGGGGTAATCCAGAAGTAAAGAATTGTTTTAATGAAACAAGACCAGTAAGAGGATCAACATACCCAAGTGGATTACCAATTCCAGTAAACATAGTGAAACAAGTATTAAAGAACATGTCAAAGCCAATAGTAAATTTACTTGACATAACAAAACTAACACAACTAAGAAAAGATGGACATCCAAGTATATACAATGGTATACATGGCTTTGATTGTACACATTGGTGTATTGGTGGAGTTCCTGATACTTGGAATCAAATTCTTTATGCACTTCTCTTTCCCATTTCTCCCAAACATTCCATTTAATTAAGAGTAACTTACAAAAATAATTATATTTATAGGGTTAATGAATATCAATAGCTATAAGTATGTTATTTACAATAAATGACTATAATTTATATCACTTTTTTTGCTGTATTTTTGTATAATTTTTTATTTATTTATTTATACATTAATACGTTTTAAGTACAATAAACTAAATAAGGAATTGACTCTAAATATAACTCACTATCCTTACATTACATCATACAATGAGCAACTTCCCATAATTAGCTTTATAACTAAAAATTACTTATTTAAAGACATATCAGATCATATTCTTTATCAGTTTAACAAAAATTGTGATACATCATACACAATTTTCTTGTTGTCTCCACATTTCTTATTATGGCGTCGTAAAGGTTTTAATAATTTTTCTTTGATTAATTCAAGTTATTGTTGTAAGCAAACTGTTGAATTTGTGAATGAAGGTTAAGTATTTCGATTTTGAATAGGTGAACTACATGATAATAGATACAATAGTTGTTAAACAAAAAATGAATACACCAATATAGAATACAATGAATACATTGTTGTTAAACACAAAAATGAATACGTTGGATACAACTATCTTATATTCCCTAATCAACCTTTTATCTTGAAAATAGTACTTATATATCTAGATGTATAACTGTATTCGTAAATCAACATTTTAACTTGTGCTTATATAACAATACAAGTATCTATGTATATAAATATGTATACATTTAAACACTATCGTTAAGCAATAATATGGATACATTATATAAACGTGAAAAAAGATACAATTTGTGGGTATCAAACTGTATAAGTGTGGATACATTAGACAAACGAGCAAAAAAAATACAACTTGTGGGTATCAAACTGTATAAGTACGAGATAAATATGCAATTAAAAGATACTTGATGGATACAAAATCACTCATGCAGTGATGTAAAGTGTCTTGAATTTGGAGGGAAAACAGAAATATGTGATGTATAAATATTGATGAAAGAATTTTTTTTTATTATGGTAAAATGGAAAAAGATCACAAATGTGTCTGCCATAATTAATTAGGCATTCAATTGTAATTACTTTCCTATTTAATATTTATTTATCATATAAAATATATATAGAGAGAGAGAAAATATTTATTTGTATGAAATTAACTTTGCTATTTATAGTCTAATTATATCCATATAATATGAAAAAAAATAAAACATAGCTATTTTTCTTGAATATATATGGATGTTTGCCATATTGTGAAGTTTTTCCTTTAATTAATTGTATCTCGTTTTGTGTCTGATATTCGTTTTATGAAGTAAAGGTATTTTTTGTCAAAAATAATTTTATTTTTCAAATTTCAACATCTAAATGTATTCCAAATAAGCGTAGATATGAAACATAAGTTCTATATATCGTAAACAATAAACTATAATTATTGATTGTCAAATAACAACACATCTAACAAACCTGCTTAGCATCCTTTTAAATAAAATACACACATGACAAACAATATCTAATGTAATTAACATATTAACCAAGCTAAGGATTTACACTTATGTCTCTAACATTCATCAAATTTAGGTTTCATGACAATAAAATCAAGATTAAGGGTGTGTTTGGTATGAAGGAAATATTTTTTGAATGTTCCATTTGTTTGATAAGTTGAAATTAATGGAAATGTTTTTTGTATAAAAAAATATCTTTTTTTAAAAAAAAAAAGCGGAAAAAGATTTTTATAATGAAAGTAGAAAAAATAAATTTTAGAAGTAATATACAAGACAATCCTGACTCATTGTGTTCATCTTATAAGTTCTTCTTTTGATTTTTATTTAGTGTTCGAAATCCGCATTAGAGTTCTAACTAATTTTATGTGGTTGATTAAAGTAGGGGTGTATATTCTATTTTTTTATCTGATTTTGTGTTGTTCAGTTTGAATTTTTTTATATTTTATTTTGAAAAAGTGTAACCCAATCTGAACTAAAATAAATCCAGTTTGATTTAACTTTTACAGTTTGGTTATTCGGTTATGTCAATAATTAATAACATACTCAAAATTATATTTGTAATTTGAAAAAAAAAAATATATACAAGGACAAGTAATAGTATTGAATCTCTTAAATATACTGTCTAATATAAATCACAAGTAAAACTTAAAACACATTACTTAAAGAGGAAAACGCTTCCTAATAAATTTCTTTTCATATCAAAAATTCGAATTCAAAGTATGTAATTAAGAGTGAAGGGGTCCCAACCATCCCATCACAACTCTTGTTGATAGGAGAAATGCAACGCTAGAATTTCATAAAAAGGGCCACCCATCCTACGACTACTTTTGTCTTTGAAACTTAGTTTTGCAATTCAATTTTCGATTTCATGTCATAAAATGGCAATTTGTTCTTATGATTTATTGATCAAAGAGACAACAATAACAATAATATATACAGTAGAATCTCACAAGTAAAATCTAAAAAAAGATAAAGTATAATTATTGAGTATTCTTAACTTGTAAAACTAGAGAAACTATTTTTAATAGAACCTCGATACAAATTTAATATAGTTGATGAGTGAAGTTAGAAGGACCTCTCTATAAATGGACACACTCTCACTTTAGTGTAGTATTTGAAGGGAAAAACAAATTATATTCATAATCAATGTCTTTCTTATTATTTTATATTTTATTATATTATTAGTAGTATTAGTTTTGCTTGAAGAAATTGTTTTGCTTAGTAAATGTATAAAATTTAAACGGTTTTGAAAAATAAAACTAAACTTTATAAAGTACTTATCTAGCTTTACGCAACCAATGTCTATGTATTAAAATATGTAAGCCATTACAAACGACAATAATAAAAGTAATGGATAAATATTAAATGCTAAGAAATGTTTTTAGGTGTGAACTAATATTCAAATAAAAGTAATACAATTTAGGGATGATAATTGGACGGGTTAAATTTAATTTGGGTGAGTCATATTGGATCAAAGCACTAAACGGATCAAGACGCAATCAAATCCAGATTTACTTTGGTTAAAATGAGTTCGATAATAAGTTATGAAACGGATTAAGACGCAACACAATTCATTTTCACTAAGTTTTAATTTCATTTGTTCTTTAAAAATAGTTTAGTATCTAATAAAATTATTTTTTCTTTATTATGACTATATACAACATATTAATAATTAAATTTTTTTACAAGATTTCTTAATGAATCAATTTTGGGTTACATAAACCTAATTATTAATGAATTAAAATGAATTGAGCAAATAAATAAACGTGTCAATACTATATCCAAACCTAAACAGATTAAACAAGTTCGATTTTGATTTTGTTAGCCTTAATGCAACCCCCCCCCCCACACACACACAGAGAGTGCTGTCCTATAGTTTTTGCTAAACCAAGAACACATGCACTTTAAAGACAAAGATGATTTTTTTTACTCAATCAACTTATTTTGAATCGGACTAGATTATATACAAATTCTATTAAGATAACAACTTGTTATTTATATATTAAATATAAAAAAATTACTTATTTTTGAGAAAATATTTTCAAGTACCAAAGACACCCTACATGAGAGAAGGGTTTATTTATTATATTTTAAATTGTTATAAGAGAGACATATGGTAAAGCAAAGAAATAATAAATAATAGAGGCATACATGGAGTGTGTTGCCATGTGAAAATTGCAAATGCTCATCAAAGATCCAGCCTTTTATTGCCTTTAATAAACTATTTTCCTCAATATATATTTCTATAATAATTAATAAAAAAGTCACTTTTTTGTTTTGCATTTTTCTGTACCATCTCATTCACACACCAAAACTGGTTGACACAACTATCAACTTACCAAAATTTATCATCAAAATTGGTGTGCGATGAGGTTTCAATTCTGAATATAATTTTTTTATAGAGGATATTTTTCGTTAAATGAAATTCTAGATGGAGCAGATATAAATTAGTCTCATTTTAATATAGATATAAATATCAAATTATTTTTTAACCAGAAATTTTATTTATTTTGGTAATTCTTATGATGTTATATTTACATCAAACTAACAAAATATATGACTAGCTGATGTGACAAATATTTCTACATTAATTTTGTAATTGCTAAGGATTAATAAATTTTGTATAATTTTGTGAATATTTATAAAATAAATGCCTTTTTCCCTTCTAATTGAAGCATACACACAATTACTAAATATAAATTATTTTAACCTTATTTTGGAACAAGAAAGTTGCAAGCAATCGTCAATAACTTGATTATAAATTAGGATATTTATTGATTTAATTCAAGAAACTAATAAGCTTAGAAAATTACTTTATAAATAATAAGTTTAATAGGAAATCATTATAAAAGAAACTCAAATTAAGCTACCAAAAAGGAAATGTCTTTAAACGCGAGAAAATACAATTAGATCAATATAGAATGAAAATCATGTAACAAAATGATATCCATAAATTAGGGGAATTAATTTTTTTAAATCAATTTTAATCATAATTTATGAGAATAAGAATCGTAGTCTATGAATTGATATAAGCCTAAAATCATTACGAGTTTAAATTATATGTACTAATAACGTGTTCAAACGCTTTAGTCTCTTAAAAGGAACTAACTACACTATTTAACATGTTCAATTTGAAAAAAGAATGAAGAGATAATTTATCACTGAATTTCTAATTATCCTTATTCTTAATTATGATCATTTTCAATAATATTAAATTTATTATAATAAAAGGATAATATAATAAATAAATTATTTTATTAAATGCTTTTGAATAAATATGTCAAATCAAACATGAACAAGTGAAAATACGAAAAAAAATAACATTGTTGATCGAAAGCAACAAACGATAATTGGTAGTAAATAGAGTAATTTGCTTTCTACTCTTTTGGTATTGGTCAATTAATTACAAATTCTCTTAATTGGGAAATTACGGAATGTAATTCCTTAATTACTATACTTGAACTTATTTAATTTTTCAAAACTAAATTCTTTACTGAAAATAATAAAACCTTAAAAAAAAAAATCTCCTTATTTGTAATCCCTCCCTTCATACACACATATATATATATTAATTATTTCAACCCCTTTACACATAATTATTCTCTCTCTCTCTTTTTTTTTCCTCTGAAAATAAAAAAATGGTGAAAATATTTATTGATGAGTTTAAATATTTTCTTGTTATTTTAGCAGTATTAATTGGGTCATCAGAAGCAAATGGTTGTGATTTATTTGAAGGAAATTGGATTATTGATAATTCATATCCAATGTATGATTCAAAAGCTTGTCCATTCATAAGAAGTGAATTTGATTGCATCAAATTTGGAAGAACAAATCTTGATTATCTCAAATATAGATGGCAACCAAGTAATGGTTGTGTCTTGCCCAGGTTCATCTCTGTTTCTCTGTTCCGTTTTATATCACGTACTTTTTTTCAAGTTATTTATGTTAATAATATCGAGATAAATATCACAGATGATCAAAATACTTATTTTCACTAAATCAATAAACATAATCTCATAAGTAGTTTGAAGAAAGTACATTATTTGTACACAATACAGATTTTACCTCTATCTCGACAATACAAATATAATAAATCAAAATATTTATGTAAAGGTACTTTTTTTCACTAAAGACACATAACTATATTTTTTTACTAAATAAGGAAAACTCAAATAAAAAATTTAATTGAAATAGTACTTAACTATAATTAAAAATCAAAGGGATTGTGATTTTATATATAACATGTGGTTCTCCTTTGAACTTGTGTTCAATTGATCAATGAATATGTTGAAGGAAGCAATTGTGATTTTATAAATGTTATGAACATATTTTTCTTTACTATTTAAACAATTTATTAATTTTGTGTGTTTTTGGAATAATTTGTAGATTTGATGGCAAAGGTTTTTTGGAAAAATTCAGAGGAAAGAAGATAATGTATATTGGGGATTCTTTGAGTCTTAATATTTATGAATCCCTTTTGTGCTTGCTTCATGATGCTGTCCCACAAGCTAAATATAATCAAGTAATACTTGCAGAAAATGTAACTATCACATATCTGGTAAGTTTTTTTTTTGTTCTAAAAAAATAATAATTTATGAAATACTTTACTTATGGATTTCTATTATGGTAAAAAAAATCACAATTCTTTATTAAAATGCTAATCCTATGTAACAACTCGAAACACATATAAGAGATTTATATAAAAGATCTATTATTAATGATATCTTTCAGTTATATGATAACTTTCGTGTTTACGAGATATGTCTAACTGTTTTAACTTGTTTATCCTATGTATATTTTGAATTAGACATTCAAATGAAGTTTTCTCTGGCTATATACTTTCTTAAAATACTTTCTAAATGTTTCGAATTATTAGTTATATATTGTGATTTATGTTAATACTTCTTATATAGTTTTTAAATATGTAAGAAAATTAGTTTGACCTCTCTATTATATTCTAAATCAAGTCAAACAAATTGAAATAAAAAACGTATATGTTTTACATTATTAACTCTAGATATGTGTGTATGTGTTTTAGTTATAGAAAAACCTAACGTGTTTTTTTTTAATTTTCTTAATTTTGCAGGATTATGGAGTTGAAATAGTATTATTTCATTCGAATCTTTTAGTGGACATTGAAGTTGAAAAAATAGGACGTGTGTTGAAACTTGATTCAATTAAAAATGGACAAATTTGGAAGAATTTTGACCTTTTGATATTCAATACTTGGCTTTGGTATACAAGAAGACCACCAGGACAACAGTATGTTCTTTTTTTATTTTTAATTTACTCTATACGTGAAAACAATCTCTTGCAGATATATAAAATAAAATATAGATAATAGACCTAGCATGGTCCAACCATTTTCGAAACCTCATGACCATGAATTAGTCCATGCATCACATTGTATCTTTCGTCTTTTAATAAAAATGAGTTTTACGATGTGCGAATATTGATTGAATATTGATTGTAGATGGGATTTTGTTGAATTTAATGGCAAAATATTGAAAGATATGGATCGGGTTGAAGCTTTCCGGGCTGGGCTAAAAACATGGGCCACATGGGTTGAAACAGACGTGGATGCAACAAAAACCAAAGTTTTCTTTCAAGGAACATCTCCGGCCCATTACCAGTAAGATTTTTTTGTTCATATAATTTATTTATTTTTATTTTTGAGCTATAATATATATTTTTTCTTCTATTTTATGTTACAAATCTCTTTAAAGAATAAAATTGAAATAAAACTTTGAGATTGAATATATTTATACAAGAGTATATATCCTTGACAAATTCTTTAGGTTTTTAAAATTTCTAATTTGATTTAAGAGAATATAATTGATTTATTTTCATTATTTCTCTAAGTTTACTGACCTTAAATTGCTTGTGTTTATTTGTTGAATTTGGATAGAAGTTCATTAAGTTGAGTGTCACCTTAATAAAACAAACGAACTCGATGATATAATTGTTGAAAATATAACTAAGATGGAGGACCCATGTAAGAATAAGTCAAATTATATTTGAGACCCTGTGAAGATGTCTATTTATAAAAGAGGACGATGCTACGAAGTTGTATTTTTATTTCTTAGTTGCTCTGGATTAATTTGGAACATCCCTCCCTTCTCACTTTTTTAATCTCTTGTTCTTCCATCTGAGATTTGTTACTAGTTTGGAGTAATTATATAATCACGAACTCTTATATTTTTACGTATAATTACAATTATCCATTTCAATATAATATATATGAGTTCGTTGCATTAATTAGTTCTATGACTCTCATAAAATTGTAAGAAAATATTGTAGCTTTATAACGATTGAAGAATGAAAAAATCTAATATCTGTAGATAATGAGACAGGTGGTGTTCTTATAAGACTTATGCGATAATTGTAACTCTTTTGAACTAGTTTTTGGTATGTGAGTCTGATGTTGGGTCCTCAAATTAAATCGTTCATGTTCTAAATGTCTAGTCCACTACATTTTTGTTTCTCTTCCTCAAACTTTAATTAATTACTACTAATTGTTTTTTTTGTATTATTGTACATGACTAGTGGATCAGAATGGGGTGAACCAACAGTGAACAATTGTTTGAATGAAACAACTCCAGTGAATGGATCAACATACCCAAGTGGATTACCAATTCCAGTAAACATAGTGAAACAAGAATTACAAAACATGTCAAAACAAATAGTAAATTTACTTGACATAACAAAATTATCACAACTAAGAAAAGATGGACATCCAAGTATATACAATGGTAACCATGGAATGGATTGTACACATTGGTGCATTGGTGGAGTTCCTGATACTTGGAATCAAATTCTTTATGCTTCTCTACTTTAAAATTTTACTTTTAACATATAGTGGAATAATTATATGCAATTATTCTTCACTTAAATATGATGATTATGTGTTTGGTGTTAAATGATAAACGAAAAATAGTTATACGTATTCATTTGTGTCAATATAATATCTTTATTTTCTCCTACTTTATTTAGATTTGAAACATCAATAGTTACTCAGCCATATTAGGTGTTTATAACTAACTAAATATAACCTGAAACGTCAACAAATCATTGAATTAATGTGAAACTCATGGCACTCAACTATAAGGTTACAACAGGGAGATAACTGAAACTTTTAGAGTCGAAATGATAAGGAATCTTTAATTAATGTAAAGGAATTAATAATCATATGTTCATTCTATCATATAATTACAAATTTGTGCTCCTCATTCATGTACTAATTTCCTATTGGCTTTTAATGTAAAAAAATATACCATGACAAATTGTCTAGCTCGTGCATGTACATAAATAAACTTTCCATTTCTATCCACATTATTATTATTATTCCATCTCATTTTTTCATTTTGCGTAAAGTTCAATGCTTCTTGTATATTTAAATTTCCTCTTTAGTTAATTAAGCATCTGAAAATGGTAAAATAAACTTGTCCATAAGCAACCAAAAGAGCATTAATTAGTACTCAATTACTAGTATTAGCAACCGACGTGTCCTATTATAACTACTTTTGCCACAGACTTTGTCCTTTCGATGAACACTTTATATACGCACTGAATAAATTAGTTTGTTTGATTTTAACGACACTATAAAATTCCCAATTGTTATAATATTGTGCCTCTCTTTTTTAAATTTTGGTTTTACTTACAAAGTGATACTAATTTAAAAGATGGGTAAGGGTGTGAATAGTACTTTTGTGTATATTCTTGGTGCAATGTTTATGTTGAGTTTTGTGTTTGTTTTTGAAGCCATGTTGACAGTATTTTCAAGATTTTATTCAGATGCAATTGCCAAGAAATTAGTTCATATAGAAAGAAATACAACAAGAATAATATCAAAACAAGAAGAAGAAGCAAAAATAATTACAAGTAATTGCAACTTGTTCGAAGGAAGTTGGGTGATTTACGATGATGTTATCGATCCTTTATATAACACAACTACTTGTCCATTTATTCGAAATATATTTGATTGTACCAATCGACCTGATCGTCAATATCTTAAGTATAAATGGCAACCTAGTTCTTGCAATTTACCAAGGTACGTCAGAATGTTAAAGATTTACTACACATAATATAATTTTCTGATTAATGATGTTCAACTAATTACTCTTATTTTATCCACCATCCGATATATAACACGACTATGAAGTCATATGAATCTTTATTTAAATAGTCGGTCAGATTCACCTATTTATTTATTTTATTTGGTATATATATGGATTAATTTTAATTTTTTTTGTAGGTTTGATGGTAGAGAATTGTTGAGGAAATACAAGGGGAAGCAAATAATGTTTGTTGGGGATTCACTAAGTCTAAATAATTATGAATCATTTTTATGCTTGCTTTATGTTTCAGTACCTAAAATGAACTACAAGACCAAATTAACCAACCAAAGTGTTACTGTAATTTTTGAGGTAAGTAAAATTTTCATTTATTTTAATTAACAAAAAAAAAACATGTTATAGGTTATTTTAGGTTAAAAGAAAACATTATTTGTGACAAAGTAAAAAAACTTAATCCTTAAGAACGAGAAAGCAAACTAAAAGGCTACTTCATAACCGACTCTTGCTGTCGGAAAGGGGGGGGGGTCAACCACTTGACTATAAGGAGAGGGGGCTAGCTTGGCTGGTATCAGACTCTAAAAAAGTTTTCTTCGAGCGAACGGTTTTTCTATCATTTTGGGTTGCATGTCCAAGACAATATTTTTTTAGATTGAGATGAATTAATCTTCGCTATCGTGTCTCTACGAGTTGTTGCAAACATAATTTGAAAGACACTTTTGACATTTTGGAAAAATAACTATGATTTTTGCAGGATTATGAGGTTTTAGTGACATTATTCAACTCATTATTCCTAGTAGATGTTGAAGTGAAACCTAATATTGGAAGAGTGCTAAAACTAAATTCCATTAAAAATGGAGAAATTTGGAAACAAGCTGATGTTTTGATCTTCAATACTTGGCTTTGGTGGACAAGGGGAAAACCAAAGCAACCGTATGTACTCTCTATTTATTCGCTTTTTTAAGTTATATATATCGATAGTAAGAATTTTTTTTTTATCAATATAGTTTAATTAGCATAATAAGTAAGTACCGATTTCATGAGATTATCAATTAATATATACACTATAGAAATTTGATGTAAGACGTTAGTGTATAGAACTTAAATTTTAAGTAATTAGTGTAAATTAATGACTATAGTAAGACACACAACAACACGATAGGTCAGTGTTATTTTTTTGAATATTTTTCAACGTAATTATTGAATGATTGAGAGTTTGATAAGACTCTCGGATAAGAAAGATCAATCCTGAATAAGCTGTCTAACTATATAAAAAATTTACACGGTCAATATATAAACAAACTCAAGAATTAATTACTAGAGCAAGATACAAAAATAAAAAATAACATTGTGCTTATTTAACAATTGTTATGACAAAAATTGGAATAAATTGATTTAATTTCCTTATAATGTTTTTTTATAGGTGGGATTATATTGAGGATGGTGGAAAATTGGTGAAGGATATGAATCGTATAGCTGCATTTAAAAGAGGATTAAATACATGGGTCAAATGGGTTGAGACACAAGTGGATCCAACTAAAACCAAAGTTTTCTACCAAGGGGAAGCTGGTTCTCATCACCAGTAAGATAATCTTAATTTTAATTCTTGTTGTTTGAAGGTTTAGGCTTGTTTGTGTTATAATATCAGTCGTATTTCTATAATTGATTTTGTTTTTGATATATATCATTCTATTGTGTTTATTGTGTTCGATTATCACATTATTTTGTTATTGTTATTGTCTCTTTCGTGCTACTAAGATTACTTCATTGTTTTCTACTTTTCTTCGTCTTTTACTTGCATTTGTTGCACGTGAGTTGATGATCTTTTGAAAACAGTTTCACTACCTTCAAGTGATCAGGTTTGTGCACATCTTATTCTCCTTAGACGTCACTTATGATCGAAATTCTAGAGACACACCTCCTCCACTGGATATGTTGTTCGTTGGTGGATAAGGTTACCTAGAAGTCCAGTTTAGGTTTAGATTTGCTCGGTATGTCGTAGTACTAGTCGTATCCCCCCTCCCCCGAACCCATTTTTTTTTGTAATTTTGTGCACTTTTTTGGCTTACGTGACATCCAACTATCTCCCACGCGCCTCAATTGCGGGGTGTCACGGAGTGTGCCTCGTAAGACAAAAGGTGTAAAGAATTAGAAAAAAAAATAAGTTCATGGAGGTACTAGAACCTTAGTTTAGTTAAGGTATGTCTCTGAAATTTCGGTCATAATCTAGGGAGATAGTTGTGCTTTTTCCCTTTATTATATATAATTCGTTCATCACATAATTTTGTTATTGTTATTGTTTTTTTGTTGACTATGCAATGCTTTAATTTCCTAACTAGTTGCTATGATTGTTACACTGTTTTCTTCTTATTTTACTTGTATTTGTTGTACTTTAGTCGATAATCTTTCTAAAACAGTCTCACTATCTCCAAGTGATTCTTCTTAGACCTCACTAGTAGCATTCAACTGGATATGCATGTTGTTGGTTGGTTGGTTGGTTGGTGGATAAAGTTACTTAGAAGTGAGTCTAGTGGCGAAGTCAAAAATTCCATTAAGAATGTCCAAAATTTAATATATTATGTATGATAAATAACTTTTGACCTACATATGTTATATATTTTTTATCTAAGCTATGTGTGTCTACGCCACTACCTAAAACATGTATTAGTGATAGACAACAAATACTCAATATAATAATCGAGATGCATACAAATTGATAACTATTCCTTATTTGTTTCAGTGGAGAAGATTGGGGTGAGCCAGGAGTGAAAGGTTGCTCAAATGAAACAAGACCAGTTATGGGATCAATTTATCCAGGTGGTTTGCCATTAGCTGCCCAAATAGTGAAAAAAGTGTTGAGAAAAAAAGAGTCAATAATATTCCTATTGGATATTACAATTCTTTCACATTTAAGAAAAGATGGACATCCAGCCAATCATAATGGCTATAAAGGCATTGATTGTACACATTTTTGCCTTTCTGGAGTTCCTGATACTTGGAACCAACTATTTTATGTTTCTTTACTCTCTATGTATTGAACCTCAAGGGGCTTTATTCGAGTTGCTTAAATACTATTTATTCTGTCTCAATTTATTATGTGGTGTAGTTTGAATTTTAAGAGGTAATAAACTATTTAAGTTTGATTTTGAATTTGGATATGAAGTTTTTCATTTTTTAAAATAAAATTTATAAATAACATAAAAAGTATTGTTGTAAGTCATATCAATTGATAATTAAAAGATATATAAGAATATTACGTCAAAAATAAACTTATTTAAATCTTGTAATCCAAAAGGTGTCACTCAGATTGAAATGGAGGAAATAACAAAGTATAAAATAAATATAAGTTTGAAACTTCTTCTTTTTTTCCACTTAAATGATGAAAGTTTACGAAAAAACTACACCGAATATTCGTAACACTAAAATAATTGTATGTATTTGCTCATATACTTAAACTAATTACACCAACACTCATGCGATCTTGGATAATTTAAGTGTGTGTTTGTTACGGTGAAGAAAATATTTTCCAATCAGCTTGATTAAAATTGTTTGGAAATGGCTGAAGCTATGTGGCGATTTAGACGAATCCATCAACTTTTTCGGGGATTTTATATTTGTATTAGAAAATTAAATAAATATATATCTAAATTTACTTGTGAATGTCCTAACAAACTAGCTAATCGCTCAATGGTAAGAAATGGATCGTGATCGTGAAAACGTTTTCATGCTAGAGTTGTGGTTTCGATCTCCACCATCAACAAAAGTTTCTCTTTTTTGAAAAAAATAAAAAAATAAAAATTAAAAGAAGCATGTTTTGTACTATTTTTTATTTTTTGTCCAAAAATTTAAAACTCACAAACTCAAAATCCTCGGATCGCCTTTATAATGGAAAACATTTTTTCTATAAAAACAAACTCCTTTAAAATAAGAAAATGACTGAGAAAACAAATTGCATAAGTGACACTTAAGTTATTCTTCTTCCTTTCAATTACGCCATTAATGGTTGTTTGCTACCTTTTTTTTCCCTTTCAGTTTTGCTATTTCTTCTTCTTCGTGAATTATCGCTTCAAACGAATTATATGTCAAAATTTTAAAATATTGAAAGGATTTCATATCTAAATTTTGAGACTATTAGAGGTGATTTTAAGTTGATCAAGATTGAATTTATTAGTGTATACTTCATGCATAATTAAACTATATTCAATTTTTTCGAGTTAATATATGGTTAGTATATAAATCATGTATAAGTGTAGTAAGTTGTATTGTATAACTATTAACAAAAACTATTATATTATATAGTCAATATATAATTTTTATAACCTTTAACTAATTTTTTTATATATAAATAAAAACGTGACTATATTTATTGTGAAATAATTACTTCATTATATATTGAGTTAATATCTTAAATGGTAACTCAACTTTCATTACTTCTCTTAGAAAGTCACTCAATTTAGAGTAATTTACTTAAAAAGTCACTCAACTTTGTTTTATAACTCAAAAGTCACTCAATTATAAGTATTTCATTAAGAAAGTCACTCAACTATGATATTTTACATAGAAAGTCACTCAATTTAAATATTTTTAAATTAAATTTTGTTAAAATACAATTTTTGTTTTAAACTTATTTTTAAAAATTAATAAGATGCTCTTAATTATTTTATTAATTTTTTTTAAATATATATTTTTTGGAACTATTTTTAAAAAGAAATAATAATAAGATTGCTATAGTGTTTTTTTTTAGATTCTTAACTTCTTGATTCCAATCTTTTTTTAAAAACAAAAAATAAAATAAAATTCAGCATTAGTTTCAGTTAGACAATTGCTGTTAATAGAAAAGAAAATTTCTTTTTTTTTTCAATCGCTACGGTACGTTTTCCAGAGGAAAAATATAATTAAATAATTAAAATTGATCAATAAGATAATTAAAATAGATATTTTATTTTAATAAATTTAATAAAAAATATTCAAATTGATTGAGTGACTAAATAAATGAAATATTAATAATTGAATGATTTTCTAAGTGAAATATGAATAGTTGAGTGACTTTTGTATTATAAAATAAAGTTTAGTGACTTTTTAAGTGAAATATCAATAATTAAGTGATTTCTAAACGTCACTTTCTAAGTAAAGTATCCAAAATTAAGTGGAGCGTATGAAATATTACCACATTATATATTTGAAACAACCCAATTCTATTCAAACTTTTAACAATTGAAAAATAAACCTATAAAAAGAGAAAGGCGGCCGGTGATTTTCCCCCAAATTCTCCGGTGAGTATTTACATGTTCTTCGCTATGCTTTACTGGAGACGAGTCAATTTTATCTCAGAATGGAGAAGTATTGTGAAATTGCCTATTACCTGTTTGATAAAATGCATGAATTAACTGTTTAATTTACTTGTGAGATGCCTATCCCTTATTTGCTTTTGTTTGTGATTTTGTTTTTGGAATTCCTCTTTGAAAATGCCTAGTCGAGTTTATTTGCTTGTATTTACGTTATATTGAGATTTAGAAGTATCCAGAGACTGATCCCAATTAGTAGATGATGAAGAAGAAAAAGACTATTAGAGAAGAGCTAAAATAGAGAGAGTAATTGGTATTGGTATTCTTTCCAATCAATTTCTTGATGAATATTAGCTAAACTACTATTAGGAGGAAGATTAGTAGTAGTTAATTCTTTTAGGCAGAACTAAAATGCCCCTGCTTTCACTAGGTGCATCCTCCTTCAATATTTCACTAGGCCTTGTCATAGTAATATAAAGAAGCTTACCTATTAATCTTTGGTAGGTAATTTGGTCAGCAAGAGTTCCTGCTTTTTTATTTTCTGCTTGGTTAAGATGATCAGCATACTCCTTAGTGGCGAGCTTAACATTTGTATCAATAGGTGTCATGATAGGTTTAGATGCCCCTAGTCTAGTTTCAGAGATTAGTTCTAATGCATATTTCCTTGATGCATTAGAATCCCTTCTTTAGATCTAGCAAACTCTATTCCAAGGAAGTATTTAAGCTCATCTAAATCTTTCATCTTGAATGCCCTTTGCAGTGTAAGTTTGTCTCTTCAATGAGCTTTAAACTATCACTTGTTAGTTGTTATAAGCATATCATCAACATAAACTAATACTATGGTGGTACCTTTTGTACTTCTCTTAATGTACAATGAGTGGTCATGCTGACTTTGCTGAAATTTGAACCTTGCAAGTGCGTCAGTGAGCTTGACATTCCATTGTCTTGGAGCTTGTTCCAATCCATACAAGGATTTTATGAGTCTGCATGCTGTCTTAGACTCCCCCTGACTCTTAAAACCTTGGGGTAGTTCCATGTATATTTCATCAAGAAGGTCACCTTGGAAGAATGCATTGTATACATACATGTGATGTATATGCCAATGCTTTTCTGCAGCCATAGCTAGAACAGATCTGACAAATTTCATTTTCACTATTGGTGAAAATGTTTCTTGGTAGTCAATCCCTTCCTTTTGACTATAGCATTTGGCAACCAACCTTGCCTTAAACCTTTCAACCTCTCCAGACGCCTTTACTTAACTTTGTAGATCCATTCACAACCTATAGATTTCTTCCCTTCAGGTAGAGGAACTATATCCCAACTATGATTACTCTCTAATGCCTCAATTTCTAGTTTCATTGCATCCACCCATCTTGGATCTTTAACCGCCTCACTATAACTTGTAGGTTCTACTGTGGAAGAAAATTTGGCTATGAAAGCTTGATATCTAGGAGATTGATGATCAAAGGTAGTATAGTTGGACATAGGATAGGGAGCCTCCTTATGTATAGTCATGGACACAAAGTCCATTAACCATATCGGTGGGTTCCTTTCTCTACCTGACTTTCTAGGTTCAGATTGAGAGTTTCCTATGGATGGAGGTTGAGCAGTGACCACTGGCTCCACATCTGACTTAGGTACAACCTGTGATTCTGAAGACTGTCTGAGTTGGAGCAGGGTGTATCATAGATATGATTGTAAGGATCTGATGGAAAAAAACAAGATGTGAGCAGTAGGAGATTGACTTTTGAAGGGAAAGGTGTCTTCCCTAAATATGACATCCCTGCTAACAAACAGATTTTTGGTGTCTATATCATATAGAAGATATCCTTTCTGAGTTGTAGAATATCCCATATGGATTGCCATTCTAGATCTAGGTTGTAACTTCTCTTTGAGAACTTATGCATAACACAAGCATCCGAGAACCTTTAGATGAGTCAGATAAGGTCTTTTATTGTATAAAACTTCATATGAAGACTTGTTTTGCAGGACTAGACTAGGAAATCTATTGATTAAATAAACAACTGCTAACACTCATACTCCCGAGAACTTGATAGGTATTTGAGCCTGAAACTTAATGGCTCTAGTCATTTCAAGAAAGTGCCTATGCTTTCCTTACAATCGCTCCATTCTGCTGAGGGGTACTCACACAACTTGTTTGATGAATTATGCCAAGTTTGTTGAATATGTTACCACATACTGAGTTAACAACCTCAATTCCATGGTCTGACCTTACTATTTTAACCAACTTATCAAACTGAATTTGTACTTGAGTAAGAAACTGTTAAATCACTACACACACATCAGACTTTACTTTCAGCAAAAATACCCATATCATTCTAGTAAAATCATCCACCACAGTTAAGAAGTATCTATGACCATCAAAAGTAGTAACCCTGTAAGTACCCCACATTATGGATTAGGACCCCACATTCTCCTGTGTGGTTTGCGAGCTATTGCACATGAACAGAGATTTTACCCTATGCGCACCCAAAAATTAGTGGCTGTAGGTTTCCCTTGTCATTAAAAAAATGATTCAGACTACTGCATGTTCTCTAGGTTGTGTCCATCTTCAGATCAAAATAATATTCCTTCACCCAAATTAGATGTTACTGTTTTTGTGCCTCAAATCTCTTTTCTTTTTTTTTTTTGCTTTTGGCTTATGATATTTGAACTTACATGGTTTTCTTATTTGCATTTATTTCAGTTGATTGTCCTAGGCTTAAAGATGGAAAGCAGTATAAAGGATGAACTATACTCTGACATTTTCGATATGTCAAATCTTCAATCAAGTCTTAGGCCGACTACCAATTCGGGAAACGATGATCCACATGGTATGAACGTCAGCTGATTGCTTCAAGCTGATAATGAAAATTAGAAATGCATTTTGCTATTAACATTTGAATATCAAATTGCTTACCATAAATAGAAGGTATGATGTGGTGCTCTTATTCCTAGATTGCATATTTGTTGGAATAAACCATCAAACTGGAAGACTGAAGGTCTTCATTTACATCTTAAGAAGTTTTATTCTAAAAGGTTTTCTTCACTGGCTACTCTCAGCAGATCTGGATTGATTAACCATTGTTCTTTCCCGTCTCCTTCGCCTTCCTTTGTTTGCCAAAGATTATTCAAAACTTAAAGAACTATATTATCTCTCCTATCCTTCCCTATTTTCTCGTTTCAAACATTATTAAACTTCTGATTGTGATTGTGAATTAATATGTTGGTTAAATGCTGCTAAGTGGAGATGTTCTCTTATCTATGTATAGTTTTCTTGGTTAGGATCTCTCCTGTACATAGTTTTGTTATTAGTACTGACTGCAATTAACATCTAATGCCAGAGAGCGAGTGGTGTGACGTGTGGAGTGATGATGGAGATTTGTGCGATGATTCTACTGATAAACCGGATAAAACATCTGAAATGGACAGGGAATGGCAGAGGCGGCATGACCAATTCCACACTGTATCCTTACAAGTTTAATCTGATTGATAGCATCCAGAAAACAAAACTAGATGTGTCCCTTTTGATTGCAAATTCAATTTGTATTTGGAATTCCTGATGAATTATTAGGTCGGATACCGTGATGGTCTTATGGCAGGGAAAGAAGCTTCAGTTCAAGAGGGGTTTAATGTTGGCTTTACGGACTCTGTATATGTTGGTTACAACTGGGGTCTTGTCAGAGGTATAACTAGGTAAGTATATGCATTGCAGACATGGAAATTGGAATTCGTAGAAAGTTAAGTTTGTGTACCAACTAGAAATTTTCTTCATGCCATTTTGGATTTAAATTTGATGTTCTCTCCTTTTTTTCCCTCTTTGAAGCGCTTTGGCCTCTCTTCCCAACGGCTTAATAGAAAGAATGGTTGATACAAAGGAAATCCAGAATAAGTTCCAGCAGTTACATGACTCTGTGCAATCTCGTTCAACAGTGGAAATGCTTAAGGTGTTCCATGATTATCTTACAAGGAAATCGGAAGAGAGTGCTAAAAATGACAACTCTAGCACCTGCTTGGCGGATTACAGCGACCTCAGCTCCAATGACGGTCTACTTGAGAATTACCAGAAAGAGCTACAATCACTTATTAATGAATCAGGGCTCAAATTGCACTTAGATACAAAAGAGTAGCTTTTTGTTTTCTTGCTTTACTCGTTGAAGTCACTTCTAGTTTTCATCACAATCCAAGGAAAAAAAAACATTACACTTGAATGCATAGTTTGTACATAATATATTTCTATTTTCCAACATTTTATGCGTGGTTTTAGTTAAACATGTATTGTACTCTGAAGGGAGATTACTTTTTGCGCCTTTTTCCTGTCTTTTATCCTAAGCTTATGGTTGTATTAGTAGGAATGAGGGTCTAAATTTGTATTTTATGTTGTTTCTTACCTTTTCAGGTGATAGTTTGGTTGACTTCCATTTTTATGTGGTTAAGAGTTGTAAACTCCCAAGGGTTTCATTTTTTCAGTTTCAGTAGTTTATTTTTGTTAATTCCAGTTTGTTTGGAATCATAAGTTGAAGTTTTTAGGAGAGAAAGCTAGAAGTTTGTGATAGTAAATAACTTTAGCTAAGATGCAGTTGGTGTTTGAAATGTTTCTACTCTTTGATGAACACTAAGATCTCTGCTAACCAATATTCGAGCTGTTAAATTCGTTTTGCTCTTTAATGATTACTGGTTAAATGCATGTCAAAAGCAATTTATTGGCATACTTCAGATATAGTAGTAGTAGAGATGATAGTTGAAGATAATGGTACCATAACATGTCAGTATACATATAAGAAACATTAGCCAACTATAGATAAAGCCATAGATTGAAGTACATAAAACCTTTCACAACAGTACTCAAGTATGTGTAGGCATAATCCTCAGAAAAGTAGCACACTAGAAAGCTCTAAATTACTTGAGATTCCATGATGATGTTTTCCACCATCTAATCCCAATCGATTCCTTTAATGCCGTTAAGCTGAAATCCTTGCAGATGTTGGAGGGTTGTGAATAGTGAGCAACAAGCCAGTTGTTCCTGGACGAAAGATTGTCTTATACTAGCTCCGCGCTGATGTGCACCTGTGCCACAATGAGGACATGTGCTTATTGTAACTCATCTATGAAAAAAATTCTGTGTATTTCGAGATTTCATCTAGCATTCTGGTTATAGTAGTTTGCTTATGACATATAAGGCAGAATTGTATTAGATGGTATGAGTTTTGTACTGACCTGGAACTGGCATCAGTTGCAAGCCTGAATTGGTCTAGGATGTGTGAATCCTGATGCGCTGCGCCTGAGGTGAGGTTCCCATTTAGATGTTGGCAAGACTGTTTCAAAAGCCTCCACGAGCAATGCAACCTTTCTCTTACGAGCTGGTGCAAGTTTGTCCACTGCTCGTCGGAGTGCAAAATCAAGCATCCAGTCCTCTGCGGTTTTCCTGTCATCCATCATCTGATGCTTGAGATCAACTTTCTCTGCATCTGGATCTGGCTCCAGTGGCAGGAAATTCGGTGGTCGTGGATTGAAGTCTCTTGACTCCTCTGGCTCCTTAGTGTCGTTGCGCCTGGCTATGCCTCTCAGGTTTATGTACCTCTCAGACATTTCCTCACTCGAATCGTATTTTGCATGTGTCTTCTTATCTTTGATTTGGTTCTGCTTTTCCACACATGCTTCACCTGTTTGATCTATTTCGACACCAGCTGCGTTTTCACTTCCATCTTCAGCTTGAAGGCTTGTACAGTCTTCATCACTCTCATCCTTGAGATCAGCCTCTACTACCAACTGTTGAGCATTATCGCCATGACTATATTCACTTCCTTCTTCACAGCAATCTGTTTTTGTTTCCGTCTCTTCCATCTTGACGACAATGTTTTCATCAGAACTTTGTTCATTATCCTTACATGTTTCATCTTGCACTTCATGGAGATAGCAAACATTGAGCTCTTGATAGCCTGTAAGTGCAGCTGCATCATCATCTCGAGGAGTTACGGATTCCTCGTGAGGAGTCGAAATTTCATCTTCTAGACAGAAGGTTTCTTCTGCCTTAACAGCAGCCTGACAATCCATTGTTGCTGTCTCACTATCTATCCCATCCAGAATGAAATTGACATCTAGAGAGATGAGTGTAGTGTCCTCAGACACTTCAACACACTCATCAATGTCAAATTCTGTATGCGAACAGATAGATTCGGAGTCATCATAAGCATAACTTGTTCCAGAGATGATACTTTCTTTATCAAAGAACTCTTCCAGAGTGTTGTCAGATAGAAGTTCAGGATTAGATGATTTTTCCGCGAACTCCTCGCTGATAACTGAATCATCAACCAATGTGATGGGATCTATATCATCTGAGATTGAACCAGTTTCGTCTTCGCTATATGCATAGTACTTCTCAACATCCCAGTCCATATCAGAAGCTTCAGATTCTAGTTCCTCTGATGTTGCTTCTATCTCTATTTCAGTATGCATACTCAAGGTCTCTTCCTTTTCTTTGCTATAAATTTCGACAAAAAGCAAAGGAGCTACCTTCTCTGTAGTACTCTCTATTTGTTTTGGCACATTATCTCGACGAGGAGAGACACATCCCAACTTGAAACTCCTCTGATTCTTCAACGTACGCCTTCTTGCTGACAAGAAACACTTCAATGGAGGCAAAGGAGGTTGATGATGACCATTAAGAGAGCAATATGTATATGGACAAACCTTGAAAACAGAAGTTCCATCTGATTCTGTTCCTCCAGGACTAAGTTCAAGGTATGATGGAAACTTAACTTCTTTCAAAGTTGATGAACATGTAGCCCTTTCTACTTGGAAATCATCATACATAACAATAGGGGAACATGATGAAACTCTTGTTGGTTTAAAACTAGGAGTTCTAGCTAATAAACTCCTTATTGGTTTATTAACAGAACTAGCTGAGCCTAACTTTGAGTTACTTGAATTCTTTCTACTACAACTTTGTGAATAAGTTTGAGGGCTCCTTGAACTTACCTGAGATTGCTCTTTTCTTGCAACTGAACTGCTTGTGGACTTCATATAATTTGGAGTACATGTTGATTGCTTTTGTTGCTGTTGCTGTTGCTGATGCTGATGCTGATGCTGACGCTTCGTTGGTGTCGTTGATGAGTTAGTAGTACTAGGGGGTGGTTTGCCTGGTTGAGGTACATATTTTCTGAAATTTTTTGGTGAGTGGGAGATTTCATATTCTAAGAGTTTGGTTTTGCCTGATTTCTTCATCATCTTTTTCTTGAGTTCAGCTTTTCTATTCTTGATGGTGTCATGGTTTTGTGACATAGGAAAAGATGGTTTGTGGTTCATTATTTGGTTGTTGGATTTTATAATAGGATCAGTTTTGATACTAAGCTTGTTGAGGACTGTTTTTTGCACCATCTTAATTTGGTTTTTGGGAAAAGAAAGATATATTCTTTTCAAGGATTTATGGATTTGAGGTAGTGTTTCTTCTTCTTGAGATAGAGAGTTTTAGTTCATGAAGAAAGGCAGTTTTTGAAATCTCAACTACCAGAGATTCCAAATGGTGCATTTGCCTTTGGTTTGTAGCAGCCTTCTTTTTTTATGTTCTTGTCTTGCTTTCTTTTGTGTGTGGAGGTGGGGTGGGGTGGGGGTGGGGTAGGGTGGGGTAGGGGTCTTCTTGCTTTTTGGTGTTTGCTTTGTCAATTTTTAATATTACAACACCGACATACTCTATGTAATCTCACAAATAGGATATAATAAGTGTAGAATGTACGTAGAACTTATTCACATCTCAAGCAGATAGAAAGACTGTTTTCGAATGATCCTTGATCAAAGTGTAGTAGATCAAAGTATTTACAAAAGAGGGAATAACATATCTAGTGTGTAGGTGGGGTGGGGGTGGAGTAGGAGTCTTCTTGCTTTTTGGTGTTTGATTTGTCATGTGGCGAACTTTTTAATATTACAACAACACGATATATTCAGTGTAATTTCACAAACGGGGTCTGGTAAGAATAGAGTGCATTCATATCTCGAGGAGGTAGAAAGTTGGTCAAGTGCAACAAATCAAAGTATTTATGAAAAGATGGAATAACATTTTCAGTGTAACTCCGCAAATGGGGTATGGTGAAGATAAAGTGTACGCAAAACTTATTCATATTTTGAGGAGATAGAAAAATTATTTTCGAAAAACCTTTGGTCCACTATAACAAATCAAAGTATTTATGAAAAGGGGGAATACGACAATTGAGAAAACATGTTAATTAATAACAAAAATAATAATAATATGATTAAGATAAGAATTAGATGCTGACCTGCACTAATTGGGAGGTCATGGGGTCCTTTTGTATTCTTTAATTTTATGCTAATTATGGTTTGAATTATTGTGATATATGTGACAAATCAACATATGGCACTGTCTGTCTCAATTAAATAACTGATGGATTATTTGGTTCAAATTATGATGCAATTTTCACAATATTTTAATCATATTTTTTACTTTTTTATTTGTCTTATATAATGTTTTTCTTGAGTCGAACATACTAGGTAAAGATATATTTATGTATATTCCACCCTTTCATACTCCACTTATAAAATTACAATGAATATAATATTATTGTTATCACTTGATCATTATCAGATCGATTGTAATTTTTTTTTATTCGTGAAGAATCCATCAGAAGTACGATATTATTATTATTTTTGAAAAAATGACAATGATAGGAGAAATAATTTTAATTAAAGATGAACTTAGTTGGACAAACCATATTGGCATAAATTATGGGAGCATAACATATGGTTTAACTGATTATATATGCCCAAACCCATTTCTTTTCAAGTAATAAACCTTATTTAATTAATTATATTTCTAATTAAAAAGCTAAAACATTTATATCAACTATATTAGAAAATATTAGAGATGATGTTGATGGTGGAACAATATTATTTTCTTTTTGAAGTTTATTAAAATAAAAAGGAAAAGTAAAATAATGGGATTAAGACAAATCTTGTATTCTAGGGTGATTTAGTTGACCATTAAAAAATATTAATGGACTTCTTTTATTTATTTATTTTTATGTTTTTTCAAAAAAAAAAAAGTTAGTGGAAATGGCCACAAATTTGGCAGAAAAATGAATTTTGAGCAAATGGTCGGCAAATAAAAGTTGGGATTATCTTTATTAGACCCCACCACCCACCATGAGGTACTAAGGAGGAGCGTCTTTGTACACCAGATCTTTTCAGACGCTCCACACCTCTTTTTATTAGTTTTCGATTCGATATTCGTATGGAAGTTTAATTAATTTAAATTTATATTAAAATTATTGATAAAATACTTTGTATCAGATATATTTTTATATGGAAAAAAAGAATAAATATACCTCGAATTATCGTAAATGGTATGCAGATATCTTTTGTGATACTTTTGAGACATTGATGCTCCTGTCGTCCAAAAACTAAAGCATATATGCGCAAAACTAAATAGGGACACGTGACATAATATTATTCGTTGATTCGATATGTAATAATTGTCGAGTCGACAAATAAGATTATGACACGTGTACGTCCGTTAGTATAAAGGATATATATGCTCTATTTATTGAACGACATATGCAGCAATGTCCCAAATGTATGACGGAGGGTATTTGTCTGAGGTATATTTGTCTTTTTCTCCTTTTATATTTAGAATTCAAATTTAAAAAAAAGATTGTGAGAATAAAAATTATTTATCACTGCACTATAACTTTTAGCGGTGTGTTTTTTCTCTTTTCTTTCGCTTTAAGGAAGAAAATAAAAGTAAGCTTTAAACTAGAAAATGACTGCCTATATATTTTTCTTTAACAGTAAGCATGTTTGGTTTTTAATTTGAAAAAAAAAAGGTCAAATTTTCTCCTATATTATTCAAATTTAAAATAGAGTAATTTGACGGAACTTCTAATTTGATTTATTTAAACTGTAGTAAATTGTGACATTTTTGCGAAAGAATTTAAACACATGTGCAATGAAATGAATGAATTAAAAGTCAAATGAAAAATAAATTGAGCAATTTTAAAAAGTACAAGTATAAATTTGATTTTTTCTTTTCTTTTGATCATAGATTTATTCTTTAATATTTAATTAAGTGATTATATATACGTAACAGATTTGAACTTATTGCACTTACACTAAAATATGTAGTTTAATTAGTTTATTTAAACATAAAAAATGAAATTAAACGAAAGACTTGTTGATTATGCATATATTAAGTTATCATTTAAACATTGTTATTCTAATTTTTAACCATCAAAAATAAATTATTTGATTGATATAAATATAGAATGCTACTCATCACGGATTTATCTTTAATGTAAAGTGATTACTTCTTTTTTGGGGTCCCTAACTATACTTTCTCTACACCGCCCATGCTTTAAAACTGTGGATATAAATGAAAATCATTTTCTACTGCAAGCAAAGGCGTAACTAGAATTACGAGAGTTTGGAAGTTCAAAATTTAAAACGAGAGAAATTTTTGTTGATAGTGGTGTTTAAACCCACAAAAAATGTGTGAAAAATATTTTCACCACCCTTACATGCTACTGAACTTTCAATTAATTTTTTTACGGAATCACTAGTTAATATACATATGTATATATATATAATTTTTAATACAAATATAGGTTCCACGGAAAAGCTAGTGAGTTCATCCAAACCCATAAACCCCACCTAGCTCCGCTCCTCTCACGACAAGTGCATGCATGGGCGCTGTCAAGTCTTTAGTCAAATGTATACATGATTTTTGAGCTACTCTTCCTTCTTCATCACTCTGTTTTTTGAAGGTCATGTTTGGATTAATTTATGTTCATTTCAATAATTTTATCAAATATTTATACTTTCCATCAATAAAATTTATCCCAAGTAACAATAACATTCAAGTATATCCCAAACCCAATCTCCACATAACTAAGCCCACAACTTCATTACAATATATACTAGGGAGAAACATGCATTTCAGTTGCAATGTTATTTGCTGTTGGAGTTTCAACATGTTATATACTATACAAAACCTATATTATATACCCTTTCTAAGAGCAATTAATAGCACAATAAAAATAGGTAAAAGAAGAAATATAATGTAAGGGATTGCTTGTTGGATTGCACCTTCTTCTGTTTCATCCTCGGAATAGTTTACTTTATCCCTAATAAAAGCGTCGAAATAATTCTGATAACCAGTATTCATGGAAGAGAATGTTGAGCTAGTTACCTTCATCATTTCCATGGCCTGAAAGCTGAACATAAATTGTCTTGCTTTCTTGCTAACTCCAGGATTAGGATGAGACTGAAGCTTCTCGTACATTGAACGAGCTTCATTGGACCTACGAAGCGAGTCTTGACAAATAGACCACTGCAGTGCAGCTAATCCATGAAGCTGAGTCTGAAACGGCAACTTATTCATAACTTTCTCATAAAATGGTAGTGCTTCCTTGAGCTTGCCAAGGTCCATGAAAGAGTCGCCATCCTTCAGTGCCTTCTCACATTCAAGTTTTAGGTTTGGATCAATAGTTAGGCCTACTCTGCTCTTGTAGGCAGCAAGTAGCTCTCTCGTACGTGCTTGTTTAGATGCCTTCTCTTCTGCTGATTCAAGTACCTCTCCTGGACGTATAGTTCTTCCACCGCCAAAAGTTTTAGAGATGTCATTCGGTCTGGGGAAAACTCCCCAGGTGGAAACCTTTGGCTTATAGGTATCCATGTCATCTTCTTGGATGTGGCTTGACTTTGATGTCTCGGAATCTACAAACTTACTTGTGTCCCCAACAAGTATTTCTACGTCGGGCAAGTCTCCTCCAGGGAACGAGTCTACTATTGGAACCAATCCAGCAGGCAGTCCCCTGCTCTTCTTATTATCAGAAAAACCAAGCCCCACAAAATCAATACTTGAGATCGACAACTTTTCCTTCTTTCTAACACTCTCTTTGGGTAAAGCATTTATGTCACTTTTCTCATTCTCTTTTTTGATGAAGTCATTTTCCCCATTCTCTTTATTAGATCTTTCTATTACAGTGTTACTGTTCAATGCAATTTTTTCATCACTGTCATTTGCTTTCGACACTGACACATCATTTTGGGCAATCGAATCAGCTGATTTAGTTTCTTTCTTATACGCCTTGGCTTTTGCAAATGCGAGCTTCACAGGGTCAGTCTCAACAATCTGTTCATCTTGTGAGTTATTAGATGATGAAGAAGAAGAAGCTGAGATTTTGATAGTCCTGAAGATTTTGGGAAATGGGTTTGTTAAAATATTGATGGCTGAGAAAGAAGAGAAAACTTGAGAATGACGGATTAAGGCCATTTCTGCTCTATTTTGTAAAAGATGGAGAATTGGCCATGGAAGCTGCCCTGCTGGTTTATACTTTGCTGGCTTAGATAAGAGCAGATTTTGGTTCCTACTATTTCAACCTCATTATTTCTTTCTTATTTTTTATGGTCATTTTAATTAGCAACACGTGTTTATGCGATATGATAATATGATATGAAATTATTATATAAAATTAACATTTAGGTATGTGATTTCATATATTAAATATATTCTTAATTTGGAAATTTCATATCATGTTTTAAAATTTTTTAATTTTACTCATGAATTAATATTTTGCTAAAACAGTTTTACGTTTATATTGTTATTTATTTCGTATGTAAGTAAAATTTATAATTAAATTATTACTTTTTAAAAGTTCATTATTCTCACCAACATAAAATTAATTATTACTCTAAATCAATTCCTACTTAATCATTTATATTCATCAAATTTATTTATTTTTATCAACCAAATTTATTTATTACTACTACTTTAATGTTAAATTAGAAAAATAATTTATACCTATATTGAGTGAACGAGACTGACCACAATAGCTTTGTAATAATTTATTATGCGATTTTATAATTTTTTGTTTATTTGATTAGATTAAATAAATAATTAAGATCATTTAAATACTATTACAACTTATGAATTCTTGTGTTTATAAGAAAATATACGACACAAAACTTTAAATCACAAAATTTCAAGTTCATCTCATGATTTCATATTGTATGGTCAAACGGGCCTAGAGAAAATGTTCAAATATGTTATCCAATTTTTATGTTATCAGTTAAAAAATTAACTTGTTTGTGTTGTAATCGTCCAATAAAGTATCAATTCATGTCATTATTTTCAATAGAAATTGTATCATAGTTACTATATATATAGCTAGAGCTTATGCTTCATTACATTAATAATCTAGCAGTAATTTTACCTTTGAAAATAGAATTAACGCGATTAGAATATTATTAGTGTCATTATAAACACGGGACATATCAAGAAAATGACAATTTATTTCAATTCTTTATCGTAACAACATATTGCTTACTAATGTTGTCTCGTAATAGTAGATAATTCTTGGGTTGTTGAATAATGTGCAAGTCATGACACTTCTTTATGAAAAAGAAACAAAATTTACTTAAGTTATTTTAGGCATATTATCACGCACCTTAATTTCATAGAACTTGCAGAGAGAACTTTCATAAGAGGCATTTGATCAAATAATGAGATACCACAAAAATAACAAAGAAATCACGAACAAAAACACTAAAAAAAAAATAATGTATCATCCATCAACTATACAAAATGATATACTACATTGAGAAGAAAAAAGAAACAAATTCAAGAACTTGGTAATTCAAAAAAAAGATGTCAAAGTCAGTAATCTCTAAGAAATATAGAATCAAATGTTTACATACTCATCAAGGTTTGGTCGATAGTATGCATGAAGAATACAAATAAGAATAAATTTTAAGTAAATATGTGACCTAGACATTAATTATGTCATTATAGGCAGTGTAAGTCCTTTCAAACGCTTGTAATACTCAAATGAATAAGAATTGGAGTTTTGAGAATCTGTTTTTTTAATTCTTTGACTTATTTACTGAATTTTGAACGTATAAAAGGACATCGATTTACTACCATGCTCACGACACAACTTATGATTTTTACTATCAAACATGTTTATCTAAACTTAACTATTACGACATGTAATTAGGCTTATAAATAAGTGAACAAGAAAGAATGAGCAACCCGACAGTATAAAAATAGTAAATAAGACTGCAAGCTAAGAACATACTGTTGAAAAAACATGAAAGGAGCTGAAAATGATAAAAGAGGAAACACATCTTTGATTATACAAAAAGATATTTAATGTTACTCACTTGAATTTGTAAATAAATTATCTAACTGGTGGATCATTTGCAAGCTGTAGAACTTGTTTGTTAAAAAAAAAGGTAAAAAGAAGAAGCAGAAAATTGTTTAGTTTCTTTAGTTATATCATCAAACACCTTAGCTACGTCAAAGTAAGTAACTTCAAATGATATTTTGAAGTTGCTTTATATCAACCTTCAAATGGATTCTTCCACAAATTTGAACTTAGAAAGAAGTGGTGACATATTTTAGTAGTATATTCAAGGGAATAGAATTATTTGCCTTGTGTTCATTCTCAATTTGAGTGAATTAGTCAAGTTTCATTAAATATTATTGGGATAATGCATAAGTATCTCATAGCCTATGATCGAAATCTCAGAGACACACCTGAACTTAACTAAGATTCTATTACTCCTGAACTCATTTTATTCGTATTTTTATGCACCTTTTGTGCTGATGTGACACCTTCAACCACCCAAGTTGGTTGTGTTTGTAAACACTTGCCCTCCATGTGTGTAAATAATTTTTTTTTAAATTAAAAATTATTTTTTAAAATTTAAATAAAAAAATTTAAAAATATTTCTTAATTGTTAAAAAATAATATTTCGTATTTTTTTAAAAAAAAATATTAATTTTTTAAAGAAAAATATTCTTGTTTTTTTATCTTATATTTAAATTAAGTTAACATTTTTTTACCTTGTATCAAATTTTTTTTTAATTACATTCATATGTTTTCTCTTTTATTTTTCTATTGAGTTTATTTTTTTTGTCTTTTATTTTGATATGTCTTGTATTTAGAATAAGTTAATTTTGGACTAATATCAATATAAGTATATTAAAACATTAAAACTAAAGGAGAATTTTAAATTGTTCTTGTAAATACGCACAATTTATTAAAAATAATTAAAAGTGAAAAGATAATAAATTAATTGGAAAAACATTAAAGTGAAAAGAAATTAAAATAAATATTTTACAAAGAAAGAAACAAAAATAATTAAATATATATAAGTTTTATTATCAATAAATATGTATACTAACTAATTACAAAGTGACCAATTAAAAAATGACATGTGTCTAATTTGTGCACTCATCATTTGTTTCAAGAGAGTGTGCTCACTCTCTATGACATGTCAGCGTTTATGGTGTATTTTATTCCATTTTAAATTAGTTTAGGGGGTAATAAGACTCTAGTTAAGTTTAGGTGTGTCTTTGAAATTTCAGTTATAGTCTAAGAGATACTTATGCATTTTTCCTATATAATTGATATTACTTTATTTAATTCACATCACTATAATCATAATTTTATATTTTTTTCGTGTATAATATTAGTGTTTGTGTCAGCTCTAACTTATTACTATAGTCTACAAATGAGTACAAACTATAGCTTACCACGGGCCATGTCCCACTAGTAATATTAAGAAAAATTATGTGATTTAATTTATTTATGCAAATTAATTATTTAAAGGGAAAATGCATAAGTATTCCTTAAACTATGATCAAAATCTCAAAGACATATCTTAACTAAACTAAGATTTTATTACCCCTGAATTTATTTTTTCTATAATTTTGTGCACCTTTTTGACCTACGTGGCATCCAAATATCTCTCACACGCTTCAATGTGTGGAGTCATAACTCATGGAGTGTGCCACATAGGACAAAAGGTGCACAAAATTTAAAAAAAATTAAGTTCAGGGGGGTAATAGGACCTTAGTATAGTTAAGATGTGTTTCTGAAATTTCGGTCATAGTCTGGGGGAAGTACTTGTGCATTTTCCCTTATTTAAAATAGCTATAACTTGTAGTAATTACTTTTCGCCACTAATATATAATCATATTAAATGGACGACATTCAGAATTTGTATAATTCTATTTCTAATTGTATAAATTCAGAATTTGTATATGCTTATCCTTACTATTTGTATATGAATTATTTATCTTGTTTGTATATGATTTATTGATACATTTACTTTGTATAAGTTCTGAATATTTCTAAACGTATAAATATATAATTTGTATATATTTATATAGAGTAACTTTTACATATAGCAAACATAAAAATCATATTTGTATGTTATAACTATAGTTTGCATATTTTACTTATATACACAACATTATTTATCATATTTTCCATTTTCCCTACTACTTTAAAATATTTCAAAACTCCCTATTTTTCATTCTAAATCCAAATGTGCAGATACATTATTACTCTCCACTGCAATCACATCTCCACTCCTATATTCACTCCTTCAATCTCTCCTATTTTCACTCTCATAATCTGATCAATTATCTTTTTCATCCTAATCTGAATTTCAAAAGGTTTCTCTCTCTAGTTAATCAATTTCAAATATTTTCAATATAGTAGTTCATCATCTTTTACTTTTGTTGTTTGTCATTTTCTTTTTTCATTGATTTCTCTCTTTCATCTTCTTCTTCATTAATTTTTTAAAAAGAATTTGTCAATCGGTATCTTATCATCGTATTTTTCATCTAATGTAGGCAATGTTCTTAATTCTGACGAGATTTGAAATCAACGGTTGAAAAATGCTAAAAAAGAAAGAGAAAAAAGATCGAGTTGTTGATGTCTTCGGTAAGGCTTGGATCGAGATCCAAAGGTGAGTTATGTCTATTCGAGAATGACGACATTGCTTCAGAACTTGATTACTCATACACGACCTGTCAAAAGAATATTCATGTTACTACAGAAGCAAGTGAGCATAAAATTATATTAGTATGATCAGAAAATTTCATATTATGATACATTATCAAATGTTTGATACATCAAAATTTGATCGCATATGACACATTATCAATTTAATGTATTCCTGACTTATAATACGTGCTACTTCTTTAGGATGATGAATCAGATCAAGGCCCTCGAGATCTTAATGAAGCAACAATGAATGTAGATAAATAAATAGTAATATCATGTATAATGTATCTTCTGATAAAATACAATCTTACGCAAACAAAATAAGATACATAAATAGTTATATATCATGGACTAATTTGTTAAGCATGATACACAGATTTGAATTTATATTAAATGTATCTGATACATAACACTTACCACATAAACATGTATTCATTAAAGTTATGTATTTTTTCAGCTTTTGTATGTTGTATCTGTATAGTGGATACATTAAAAATCCAAACTCTTGTTTCTTCACCTCAACAATGTATTTGATTTACAATTTTTTTTCTCAATTCATCGATTTATAATTCAGCAGCAATGGACTTCAATTAATGTTGTATTTGTAAAATTTGTTGACAAGATTGATTTCCAAATTGAATTTTTGAAAGAAGAATTTTAAATTTTGAATAATGCTAGCGTGTTATAATTTATCAATTAATGTATTTTCTAAAATCAAACAATCATGTATCTATCTAAAATCAAATAGTAATGTATCGATATCTTGATCAACAACACTTTTATCACTTTTGTATTGTTCATACCTCACCTAACTTTTCCAGATTTTGGAATGTCTTGACAAGATTGACGAGTTCATGTTGTATTAGTACAATTTGTCTACAGATTTAATTTAAAAACTGAGAGTTTTTGAAAAGAATGAGAAGAAGAATTTTAAACTTTGAATAACACTAGTATGTTACAATTTTTAAATTGATGTATCTATCGATCTAAAACCGAACACATTATGAACAATCTTTACTACTTTAATGTATCATGTAGGATTATAATATTTATCAATATACTAAATATTTTAAAAATATTATATATCATAAATAATATATCCATCTCGAGATCACAAATTAAAAAATTTGAAACAGAACACAATACATGTAATTTCAAATATTTCATTATCAAATTTTTTTTACCTTAAAGTTAAAGTTATAAATAGTAACGTATCATGCACAATTTTATGGACATTGATACACAACTACATAAAAGTTGATACATTTAAATTTATCCAGTTGCTATATCAATGTTGTGCTCTTCTATTTTGCAGAAGAAGAGAGATTTCGAATTTGAAATTTAGTTCAAGTATATAGTCAATGTTGATAGAGGAGGAAAGGATCTGAAAGAAGAGAGATTTCATTGTCGATCATGCACTAATAAACTCACATGATGGAACAACCTGCAAACATTTGGAAAAGACAGTCAGCAAACATTCGAAAAAGACAGTCAGCAAACATTCAAAAGCTTTCATGCTTCAGCCACGATCAATCACAAAGCACATTAACACATAGTTATACATTTTTTATCATATTAATGCATCTACTAGACATTTGAAATATATAACAGTACAATGATTCACAATATCTCAAAGAATAATATACATTAATGTATCATTCGTAATAATGATTACTACAACTACTTGATACATCTAAATTATTACATTGGTTGTATGTATCATATTCACAGCACTAGCTTGATACACGTTATAGAAATTAGTGTTACTCTCACATAGAGATACAAAATGTATCTGATACATGTTAATTATTACTCTTTTGAAGTATGTATCATGTACAATTAATTACGTTTATTTATACTGTTATTTCATGTTTAACTATACACATTCTCTCAAAATGACTTATGGTGTACCACCAAAAAATCTGTAGAAATACTAGATACAAAATTAATTTTACACTATTGACAATTTACAACTAATATATCATGAATATCTTATCAATATCATATAATCATCAAAAATAAAAAATAACTATCAACATAATACATCAGCTAATAATAATAATAGTAATGTATCATACAAGATTACAGATAGAGATTAACAAAAAAAGTCACGTACCTTTTTCTAGTAGATCACTTTATCAAAGTTATGTGTCTCTCTACCAATCTTCTCTGGTGTATGATACATAAAGGATACATTGCAAATTCAAGCTCGTCTTTTTCACTATCAAATAAAGTTTTATACCTTTATTGTTTTTAGTTTTCCATGGAGATGAGTTATTACCTGTATCTAATTTCTAAAATTTACCTAGGCTCATCGATCTCCAAGTTGACTGAAATGGCGGCTTTGAGATTGACAATTTCATCACTTTTGTAACCTTCATAACACATCTTGCTTACCAAAATTTTTGATTCTCTCAACAAAATCGATATAGATTCATATAGTATCAGCCAATATTGCCGAGTAATTTGAATTTTTCACGAATTGGACTGCAATGACGGCTTGATGAAGATGATGAAAATTTGAATTTTAAAAGACATGAATCTGTTACGAATTGGGATGGATTGATAATAATGACTTATGCTTGAATCGTGGGATCTAGAATCAATTTTAGATTAATTTTCCTAATAAAGCGCAACAGTCAACTGTTTTCCTTGATAGGTGCAAGTGCCAGTTGTTACAATGTATCACATCTAATGTATCTGCATGAAACTTATTATCCGGATGACTTCTATTTTAAGGGATTTTTGTAAAATAGAAAAAATAGGGATAAGATGTAATTTAGATATTATAATATGGGATTTATGTAAGTTATACTTTACATATAGCAAACATAAAAATCATATTTGTATGTTATAACTATAGTTTGCATAATTGCGCTCCATAATAAACATAAATATGTATATTTCGCTACACATACACAAAAGAAAACAGTTGTATAATTTTGCTATACATATACAAAAGAAAACAGTTGCACAATCTGCTTTGGTATGCATATACAAAAGATCAATTGTATAATCTGTGTTTATATAAAGCGAGAAAGAAATCTGGGCAGGGAAAGATTGTATTTGTATAATCATAGGTGTATAGAACCAAATTATACGCAATTGTATTTGTATACAATTTTGTCTCGCTTTATACAAAAACAAACACAATGTATACATTTGTGTTCTTGTACAAAGTGAGAGAGGCGAGTGAGCGAGCGAGAACTGAGAGTGGCGAGTGAGATTTGGGAGATGAGATAGAGGAGAACGAAAATATATGTAATATTCACAATTTTCTCTCGCTTTACATAAATACAAACACATTTATATATTTGTGTTTTTGTATTAAGTGAGAGAGACGAGTGAGATTTAGGAAAGGGGAGAGAGAGGAACGAAAATATATATAAATATACAATTTTTTCTCGCTTTATACAAACATAAACACATTTTATACATTTGTATTTGTATAAAGGTGAGAGAGGCGAGGAGAGAACGAGAGTGGCGAGCGAAATTCACCAGGAGAGAGGAGAATAACAACAGTTTGCTATGTGATACAATTAAATCAAATTATGGTTATAACATTTAATTTGAATTAATAGTTTGCTATTATATAGAGTTTTTGACCAAAATTATCCTTAAACTATACCTCAAACTCAAACTACATCCTTAAAATATCATTCTTACCATAAAACATCATTCAAGTATTTTAAAGTGAGCAATTTTCATCCTAATACGTTAATTTATCATAAAACTAATCGATATATCCCATAAAAATTAAGGCGTTGCATCCTAATTATTATTCTTAGATATGCCAAGAATATTATCGTGAATTTTTTCGTAATTGAGTTAAGAATTATGCAAAATCTTTTAATTTGACTGTTTTTTCCAATCATTTTTCAAGTAATTTTAATTAAAAATATTATTAGTTTAAATATGTTTCTTTTCAATTGAATATGCTAGAAACGACATTTGTTGGAGACTTTCGCTTCTAATAATGTAGAATGAAACTCAAATACGATATACAATTAATATTTTGGTCACTTCAATATTAGATTGACCCAAAAATCTATTGACTTAATTGGTTAAGAAAAATATAAAAATAATTAATTTCCAACATCTTTCCATTACGAAAAAAGACAAATCATGTACGCTCACATCTTTCAATCATTTTTAGTTTTCATAAGCAATAGTGTCTAAGATTTTTTATATGTTTCAAGAACTTCTTGTAGCAAGTAATGAAATTATGCTGACTTACTTTTGTTGATAGTCACGTTAACTGCTCATGTTTTCGTAAGATCTATTAGTTCTTTTTGATAATATCTAACAAAAGGATGAAAGTTGTTCACTTATAAATACTTAAAGAATATTTTTTTGCTAAAAATAATACTTTAAGGATGTAGTTTAAATTTGAGGTATAATTAAAGGATGTTTTTTTGCTAAAAATGATACTTTAAGAATGTAGTTCAATTGTGTATAATTGAAGGATGTTTTTGGCCAAAAACTCCTCTTATATACAATTTTCTCATTTATATATCGACAAGCGAAATATGCAAACAAAAAACTTATAAGCCATAGCAAACGAAATTATAATTATCAAACATACAGACTAACGGTAGCTTATTAATCTCTCTGCATCCATTTAAATTTGGGTTGGGTCAGGCCGGTTCGGGTCGGAACTACAAATTTCAAGTTAGCTCTGCATTTTCTTCTTCACCGCCTTCACTTCTTCTGAAGTGACTGCCAATATCTTCAAAACCCCCAAAACTCTCTTTTACCATAAACCCTCTTCTTCGTTCTCCTCTACCAGATTCTCAAATCTCATAGAGGAACAACCACCATTAACTTTTTCACACCGGAAGTGTAATTACAGCAATTATGACCAAGGTATACGGAACTGGCACCTACGATTTCCGGCGCCACCGGGTAGCTGAGTACCCGGTGGAAGCATTGCCGCAGACGGCGGAGGCTACACAGAAAATGCTGACTTCTATGACTGAGAAGCCGCCAGAGTCGAAGCCCGGGTCGAACATACCTAGCTCCATAACCCTTGCTGAGATCCAACGTGACCGCTTGACTAAAATTGCAGCTTCCAATTGGGCGAAAACTGAAGAGAAGAAAACCTTTAGTCCTGAGCTTGTTAAAGAAATTTATGACACGGAGCTTACTGTAAAAGGTTGGTAGTTTGTTTGCGTTTCCCGTAATTTAAGCCTTTTTGCTTATCAGAATGTTAGCATAGTCATTTTTGACTGTTAATGTATTATGTCCTGTTTTAAATACGAAAAAATATTTGAATGTGAAATACTCACTTGTGTTTTATTTTCTTAAAAAAAAAGTGAAGTATCACGAAGTATCATGAATTCCATTGAAGTCTAAAAGTCAGTCGAGACGGGGCTTAAATTTTTGTACTGATAAATAATATAATTGGATATATATGAGGCTCTATGTTGCATATGGTAATTATGCACGTGCAAATGCGAAATTTTTGATTGATCATCTTCTGTAATGGTTTGTGTGAAGGGGGGAGAAAGCCGGTGCCATTGCAGAGGGTGATGATATTGGAGGTTAGTCAGTATTTGGAGAATTATCTTTGGCCCAATTTTGATCCAGAGGCTTCTTCCTTCGAGCATGTGATGTCAATGATACTGATGGTCAATGAGAAGGTATGCTGTTGTTCTACTACTGCTCTCATTTGAGTTACTTGGTGTTTCTGGTTGTCTGTTAGGGTGTGCTCAGAGATGGGAAGTGATTTTTTCTTCTTACTTGGTTATTACATAGTCAAGATTTTGCTTGCAGCTCTGCTTATCAGAATCATCAATGTTTTCTTTTATGATCGTGTTCCGGGCCAGCTTGTGCCCACCTTAATTAGTTCCACGGGGATACCTCCTACCAATACAAGTACGGGGTAATTTTGTTCATCAAGGCTCAGACAAATAAGAAAATCACCTAGTGTTCTTGTATCTGCTGGGATTTACACCTCATGAGGCTCAACCCATCAGCAATTGTTGATAGAATCTCTTCCTTTGTTTTTTCCTTTTTTAGGGATAGATCAAAGTGCTTATTAGTACCTTACTAAGTTGGTGTTGTCTTTTGCAATCGTGATGCAGGAAAATCTGCTTTAGCCCTCCAAAAATTGTAACTCAGTGTCTTCACTGTTTTCATCAAATGTGTAAGGTCGACAGCTGTAAACTGTTTACATGACAGATTGAATGCTTGATCCCATCTAAAATTCTTTTACTTCGTTCTGTCTCTCTTTCTGTATACGTTTAAATACATTGTGTGTGTGTGTCTCTCTCTCTCTCTATACACACATACACATACAACATATATATATATATATACATATATATATATATAAAATTTATATGTATGTAGATATTTAAGCAAAGCTGTTATGTACACAAGTAGTGGGTGTCCTCTCCACAATTTTGCAAAAAACAACTTATAATATTATACATCTTCTACTAAAATTGTCTTCCTTCTGATAGCATCCCTTGCTCCACAACACGTATAGAACACCACTTTTCTCCTAACTCTGAATTCTATATTGATTTCATAGAGCCCTATTGTCACCCCATGCACAAGAGACTATGGTATGATTTCACTGTAGTTTCCTCCGTGTTCACGGAGTTTCTCAAGCAACCTAATCAATCCTTAATAAAGTTTGTGGTGTATATGACCTCCGAAAGAAGATTCCACTTTTCAACCTTCCTGTCCTATTAGGGTCTCCTAAAAGAAACATCCAGGGTCACCTTTGTTCCGCCTTATTAATCAGTTAAGCTAGAGTGACATTCTTATAGTAATTCGTAACAACAAATAAATTTGGGAAATCATCTTTCAGCACGCAAAAGGTACAATCCAGTTAGGGCTTTTATCATTTTTAGCTTCTGTCCGATGGAGCCTGTGTAATTATTTCTTCACATGCCTATATGCACAGCCACTTCTCCATCACTGCTCAGTTATATAAATTTCCAATATAAGAATACCCAACACGGCCACACTGGTTGGAGGTGTAAGTTGTAAACCTGTCCTAAGTCCCAACGTTAAAATTGTCAAAAGAATCTTACAAGACATTGTTAGCTTCGAATAAAAATACAGTTTGTCGAAATCCAGGTGAAGCTTAATAATGGAAATGTCTGGTGAGAATAAATTCTCTCCCCCGAAGCCAAAAAAAGAACAACATGGAATGAAGAGTTTAAAGAACACAATGAAACAACAATTCATGAGAATAGAATACTTGAAGTCTTCTTTACTCTGCACATCTATGGGTAATTTTGTTGCATTGTGCATCTGTTATGTTATTTTCAAAATGGAAATTGGTGTCTCTGTTCGCTTTCTTACATTTAAATAGAAGGGAAGTTGTGTTTGACTTACAGGATGATCAAAGAAAGAACAGGTTGAGTTTTGCTATCAGGTGGTTGTGATTTCTGGATTCATTAGCAGAAAAGTTAGCTTCTGTCATGTGCAATTGATTATAAATAAACATGTTTTGAGTCCTGCAGATACTTATGAGTCACTGTTTACCGGATTTATTTTGCAACTTGTAGTTTCGGGAGAATGTGGCTGCATGGATCTGCTTCTATGATAGAAAGGATATGTTCAAGGCATTTCTTGATAGGGTTCTTCGGCTGAAAGAGGTTTGTTTTTGTCTTGGGCTAAACATATTTTAGTGGTTTAATTTAAAAAAAATTCTTAAATTCAATAATCTGAGCAATTCTTACTATATAATAATAGCTTTTTTTGATCTTTTTAAAAATTAAATATTTTTATTTTTGCTATGAGTTATCACACAAAATTTTAAAATAAGGTAGCTTATGTTAAGGGTGAGTCACCTTCAGGGAATTATTGTCTATTTTATGTGCTCTCCACAGATGTTGCTAATACATTTGTTTCCTATTTCATTTATAATCACATATAAAATATACGTACATAGATTTCACATTTTCTCTTAAGTTGTGCAAGTGTAGTTTACGCAGGAAAAGAAATTGACAACAACTACTAGTGCAGAGTTAAGCAAGAAACACATACTTTCCTGCTGTATGTAACTTTACTGGTAGTTAGTATCTTTCGAAAACTTTAAGCAATTGTTGAAATCTTTTGCTTAGTGATAAGAAGAATTTATAATGTTCAGCATACCCACTACTTTTTATCTTGATAGATGGCATGATTTTGTTTGGTATATTTATTCTATCATGCATGCATATATAGAGTTCTAAAATTTCATGGGAGCTTGTTTAATGAACAACTGGAATGCCAGAAAGCTGAGCTGTTGTTTCCGATCATCTTGGTCGCCAGGTTGCTGTTTCTTTCTCTTAATTGATCATTAACACGTGACATATCCATGCGTCTCACATCATGCTAGAATGTGATTGTCACGTTGTTTTTCTTTTCTTAAGGTGAACAGACATGAACTGTTCTTTATCTAAGATAACTTTCTGATTGTGGCTGTTTCATATGTTTGAACATTTCTGTGCTTTGATAGATTGTGAAAAATTGATTGGTTGTTAATTAGTGCTAAGTTACCATTCTATTCACTGCTTTACCTAACAGTTTAAGACCTTACTGCAGGGTAGAAGCTTGACAATTCCTGAGAAAATTAATTATCTACTTTTCATGATCAATGCTTTCCAGGTACATCTACATCCTTATTACCGTATTTACTCTAATTTTCTGATCCATTTCCCTTCACTTTGTGACTCTGACTTTTTTTCTATCTTATGCTTTGTATTTCTCTAATTTTAGATCGTAAATGTTATGAATTATGAATAAACATATGTTCCCTGTTCTACTAAGCATACGAGAACGCTGCATCCATATTTCTTCTTCCTTAGTTTTATGAAATTATTCTTAACCTATGTCAACATTGAACGTATCTCTGAGTCATATAATCAAATTCCTCACCGTAAGAAATGCACGGTTAATAGTATGGTTGTACTTGGTTATCTCCTTATTTGGTTTTGGACAATGCTTCCCGAGGTTCATTTCTCAACACGGTATAAGCGTATAGCCCAAATTCATCTTGAATGTTGGTAAAGCATAAATTTTTTTTATCTTCAGCGATAAAGAAAAACAAATATCTTTTTACCTGCAACTGTTGTTAGGATCTGAATTGCTTTCTTGTGTTTTTTCCATAGCTGCTATACAATTACTTTCCTATTTTGTTTTGTTAGAATGTTATTGGTGTTCCTCGTTTTTTGGTTTGATGAACTATTTATACTTTTTGTTCATTTAGAGTTTAGAAGACGAGATAGTGAGTAAAAAGGTTTTGAGGTTAGCCGGTCTGCAGTGTTGGCATTGCTTGTCATATGGTCGATTTCAGGTAACTCTTACTATGTTGTTAAATGGAGTATAATCTTCCTCATTCCATGTTTCTAATTTTATTATTATCATTATTATTATTGAGAATAGATGGAGCTCTGTGTTAACCCTGATCTAATCAAGAAGTGGAAGAAAATTGCAAAAAGAGCCAAGGAGGCAGCTAAAAGAGGCGAATCTATTGATACCTCAACCATGCTAGAAGTGAATTTCTTGAGACATTTAATTGAGGAGTTTCTTGAGGTATCAGATAAGGGACTTGTCTGTCCACCATTCTTTCCAGCTTGTTTAGCAGAAAAATTCTAATGTTTCATTCTCCATGATCAGGTTCTTGATTGCAAGGTTTTTCCTCAGCCAGACAGTGAGGTGGATAATGACTTGGATTTCACAAGTGATTTTGAAGGTGTTAACGATGCCTCTGTCCTATATTGTGAACGGTTTATGGAGTTTCTCATTGATCTACTGAGCCAACTGCCAACTAGAAGGTAATAATGCTCTCTGTAGTAAATCAGCTTCAAATGAGAAAAAGGATGATGGCTATATAGCTCAAACAATAAAATGAGTGTCATGTACAGTGTGGAGTCAGATTCAAAGGGACGAGTGCTTGAAAATTAGGAACGTGATACCATTCCATTGCAATTTTTAGTTTTGTGTAGTGATATACCGATGAGGCATTTTAGTTTAGATATGTTAAAAGTCTTTTAGAACACATGAAAACAATTTATAGCATTATTTTCTTTTATTTAGTTTTTTGTTGTGCTCCTTTTTCCAAAGCATGGTGAGTTCTAAGTTTGACTGACGTCACTACCATAGTTGTATTTGCTAGTATATAGCAACACCAGATTTATTTGAACTAGGTACTATTTTCTCATCATCGCTTTTTCTATTTGGTTATCCTGCAGATATATAAGGCCTGTTGTTGCTGATGTTGCTGTGGTTGCAAAATGTCATTTGAGTGCTCTTTATAGGCATGAAAAAGGAAAGCTTTTTGCCCAGCTGGTTGACTTACTTCAGTTCTATGAAGGTTTTGAAATTGATGACCATTTAGGGAGACAAATGACTGACGATGAGGTGATTCAGGCTCATTATGATCGTTTCCAGTCATTCCAGCTTCTTGCTTTTAAGAAGATACCCAAGGTCTGTTCTGATTTCTGTTTCTTTTGATGATGATGAGCAGCTCTGTATATTGATTCTTTTAAGATAATGCCAGTCTTTGTGGACAATTTAACTGTATCATATCCAATTTGCTTACATCTCTCGCTCTCCTCTGTTTCTGTAGCTACGGGAACTTGCATTGGCAAATGTTGGTGCAATACACAGGCGCACTGATCTATCTAAGAAACTTTCTGTGCTTACTCCTGAGGAGCTGAGAGATTTAGTATGCCGGAAGGTTTGTGAATGGCTGTTTACTATCTCTGATATATGACATAGAATACGATCAATATGCATTATTTATCACGTAAAGTTCTTCTATATAGAAATTGTAAAGAGTGCAAGTTCATTCACCCTTTTGGTATTTTCCATGAGGAAAAATTTGTGTATACTCGGAATCTACTAAGGGACTAAGGTGCACTACTTGTATTGTGGAAGTTAGTTGTTGGGTGCTAAAGCTGTTGGTGAAGGGAACTAAAACCCTACAGTGATATTCTTTGATGGTGTTGATAGTATTGTTTGTATTGCTTCTATTGTTGTGCATCGTTCTCCAAATTGTGTGATTAGATTTCAGCAGAAGTTGTGACACTTAGACGGTGGCTAAGTCAACTTTCTGACAGTTAATGACTCACTACAGCATACAATGTTGAAACAACCAAAATGCATATCACTTTCTTATGGAGATATAAGATTCAAAGATAGATTAGCCCTGAAGGACTAATTATCTCTGTAAACCGCTGATTTAATGGCTAGTGGGGTTACAAGTTTACAACGATTCTCACTTGTCTTTACATGTTCTCCTCTCTGGTGAACCTAAGAAATGGAAAACAATCTTTGTTTATACTGTTTGACTTCCTTCATTGATTTTGATATATTGGGTTCTATTAAAGATGCCAACTCCTCCTTGTCTCTTTCCATATTGGCATCAATGCATCTCCAGATTGTTCTTGCTAAATAGTTTTTTTCCACATGATTATACATTTCAGTTAGATTGTTGCCCAGGGTTTCTAATAATGATGAACTTGGTTACCTTTGAAATGATGGAGAAATGATTGTTCGTTTCAGGGCATTGAGGTCTATAAGGACCAAAAAAAAGAAAAGATATTTAAGGCACATGACTAGGAACTTCTGGACACCTTATATGGCTGTATGACAAAAGCTAAAACATGTTAGTTAGAAAATATGTTTTTCATTGAAGTGGTTTTCCGATTATTGCTGTTTGATGTGGCGGTTGATATGTGTACTCTCTGTCTCCCTCTCAAGCAGACCTTGTTATATTTGCAAAGAATATAGATAACTGTTCCTTTTACAAAGAAGTTGACACATTTCTGTTGCTGTACGCTTTGAGAAATATCATGCTGCATAGTGCATCTTAAACTGCTAAGTAAGTGGTGCGTTGTTGTTGGCCTAGAAAATGCATCTTTAACTTCAAACTTGCTTTCTGGTTATTATTGCTACCTGTTTAATATTCCTGCATTGCTCTCTATTCTCTATGGTAATTGTACTTGCCTAACTCCACGATAACAAGAGCAATTATCTCCTGCAAGATTGTCATTACTTGTCTGATACCTCCGCCTTGATTGCAGCTTAAACTGATATCAGTTGATGATCCATGCTCAAATAGAGTTGATTTCTTAATTGAAGTAATGGTTTCTTTCTTTGAGAGACAACAGTCACAGAAAGAGGCCATAAATGCTCTTCCTCTTTACCCTAATGAGCAAATAATGTGGGATGAAAGCCTTGTACCAAGCATCAACTACACTGGGGAAGGATGCCTGGCACTTCCAAAGCTAAACCTACAGTTTTTGACACTTCACGACTATCTTCTTAGAAACTTTAACCTCTTTCGCCTTGAATCGACTTATGAAATCCGTGAGGACATCCAAGAGGCTGTGCCACATCTCCTTGCTTATATCAATAATGAAGGAGAGCCAGCTTTTCGAGGTTGGTCGAGAATGGCTGTGCCAGTTAAAGAATTTAAGATTACAGAAGTTAAACAACCAAATATAGGCGAAGTAAAGCCAGCTGCTGTAACAGCAGAAGTTACTTTCAGTATCTCCAGCTACAAATCACAAATAAGGTCAGAATGGAATGCCCTTAAAGAGCACGATGTTCTCTTTTTACTGTCTATTCGTCCTTCATTCGAGCCTCTCAGTGCTGAAGAAGCTGCCAATGCAACCGTACCACAGAGGCTTGGTCTCCAGTGTGTACGTGGCTGTGAAATAATTGAGATGCGTGATGAGGAGGGAATTCTGATGAACGATTTTACTGGGAGAATCAAGCGGGACGAGTGGAAACCCCCCAAAGGAGACCTTAGAACTGTTACTGTTGCGATTGACACAGCACAATACCATATGGATGTTGGTGATATAGCAGAGAAAGGCGCAGAAGATATTTATGGTACATTTAATATATTGATGAGGAGGAAACCGAAGGAGAACAATTTCAAAGCCATCTTAGAATCTATAAGGGATCTGATGAATGAAACATGCATAGTTCCTGACTGGTTGCATGATATATTTTTGGGCTATGGAAATCCTTCTGCAGCACAGTGGACTAATATGCCAGACCTCCTTGAAACAGTAGATTTTAAAGATACCTTCCTAGATGCTGATCATGTTAGGGAGAGTTTTCCTGATTATCAGGTATATATTGTTTTGTTTATCTTTACCATTATGCTGGTATGTTCATTATACTCTATATCTTTCTCTGTTTCCTCATGTTCTTTGTTCTAGGTTTGCTTCGTCGACCAAGATGGCTTAGAAAACTTGCAACCAAGCCCCCCTTTTAAGATTAAGCTTCCTAGGAATCTCAAAGGGAAAGCTCATGCCCTCCCTGGAAGTGAGAATTCTACTACTGCTTCAGTTGATGCTGCAGGCATGCCAGAACTTCATTCCGAAAGAGACAAGCTTATTGTTGAAGCATATATCCCTCCTGATCCAGGTCCATATCCTCAGGATCAACCAAAGCGGAACTCGGTTAGATTTACCGCGACACAGGTATGCATCACATCACATCATAGTTTCCTAAATTCTTAAATGCTGTCATATGTTTTCTCATATTGGGAAAAAGGGCTAGCTGAATAATTGGTACTTGTCTAATGTGAGTATGCAGTATTTGATCAGGCAAGAAATATGAAGATTCTAGTAGCAAAGTGAAATATGAACTGGCTTTATAGTTCACTATAAGTTCAAAATGACGTTATAGTAATAATGAATGCTGTATGGGATTCTTGAGTCGGCCTGCTACTTTCACATTGAAGTGAACATGTGGCATGGGTTCTTCTTTCTTCTATTTTGGTTGGATTACACAAGCGGTTGTGGTGTAAGGTAGTTCCCTTCCATCTAACAGAAAATCACTTGTTTCTTAAGAAGGCTAGATCTAATATGTGCTTGTGAGCTCATAAATCTTGCATTAGTCAAAAACTTTTGCCAATTTAATTGCACACAGTGCTACAACCCTCAAGATTTCATGTACAGTGGGACTGACATGTTTGCAAATCAAATTTTAAAATGCCTACAAAGTGGACAAGTGCTTGACATGTAATGAAATTATATCAATGTGGAACTTGAATTTGGTTTAGTGCAGTATATTTTACATCCAGCATGTGATACTGGGAAGTCAGCACTATATGGTGCCTCATTTGGTAAAATATACTTAATTTGGATAAGAGATAAGAGGTAAGAACCCCTGAACTACTGTGAAATTACTATTTACATACCTAAACTATGGGAGAGTCCTATTACTCCCTGAACTTAATTTTTCCACATTATTATAAATTTTAAACCCCTGAATTATTTTGGTCCAGCTTTTGTCGTTGTCTAAGTGCAGTTTTTGAGTTTTTGCTGCTGTCCAGTTTTTGGTGGATTTTTTGTTTAGTTTTGGCTGCAGTTTTGGTGCCATTTTTTCTGCAATTTTGCTGTAGTTTTGATCCAATGGCATGAACAAGAACAACAACTTGCAAATTTTATACACCAAATAAATGAAGGGAACCTGTGCAAAATATCAACTTTACAAGTATGATAGCTTTCATAAATGGAGGAAACGTGTGCAAAATATCAAAGAATAATTATAGAATCAAAACCAGTGATGCAACTTCACTGGTATAAATGTAGTGCAGTAGTGCACTTAATCGTGCAATAACATCATCCTTAGAGACACTGGTATGTCACTCTGGGTGTAGTTTCCAAATGTGCAAATTCTAATTTTAAAAGAAGTAAATTTGTCTGGTCTGATTTAGCTTTGGAAGTTGGTCAAGTTAGAGCTCAATAAAAGAAAAGTTCAATAAATTATGGATGGAGGGAGTTCTTGGGGATTAAGTTAGTTGTTCCACTCAGGATTTTTTATTTGGCCTGTGACTTGTATGTTGATGGGCGTTTAAGTGTGAAATTAGTGGACCTTTAGTTGTGGAGAATCCCAAATTGAGCATAATGAACATAAAGGTTTCATATAGTCGGCTCCAACTAGATAGGGAGTGAGGCATAGGGGATTGGTTGATTTAATGAGATTGTATCTGTTTGAAAGGCCAGAGGTAAAGCAAAGTAAAACAAATCTGTACTCCTCTCACGCTGTTGTTGTCTTTCTTCCATACGATCAAATCAAATTTCTTCGACTTCAAGTTATTTCTCTCTTTCACTCTCCTAGCTTATCTCTTTTAAGATTCAAGTCTGATTGCTTTAATTTGGTTTAATAATCTGATTGTTCCACTGAAGTTTACTCTGAAATTTTTGCTTTCTTTGGTGTCTTTCACTCTCCTTGTAACTTGTCTCTTTTAAGATTCAAGTCTGATTGCTTTAATTTGGTTTAATAATCTGATTGTCCCACTAAGTATACTCTGAAATTCTTGCTTTTTTTGGCGCATGTAGGTTGGAGCAATCATCTCGGGCGTTCAGCCGGGTTTATCCATGGTTGTGGGACCCCCTGGTACGGGAAAGACTGATACTGCTGTGCAGGTTTTGAATGTTCTCTATCATAATTGCCCTTCTCAACGGACCCTGATAATCACTCATTCGAATCAAGCTTTAAATGATCTTTTTGAGAAGATAATGCAAGTAAGATATTTTCTGGGTCTTCGATATGAGTTTTATGCATTTAAAATGTGATATTTGCTGCAATTTTTCAATCTTATTGTAACTAGTAATAATGATGTTCCCCTGTGCCATTACTATAGAGAGATGTGCCAGCTCGCTACCTTCTCCGGCTTGGTCAGGGAGAGCAAGAACTAGCAACTGATCTTGACTTCAGTCGTCAGGGGAGAGTAAATGCCATGCTTGTTCGGCGGCTGGAACTGCTTAGTGAAGTCGAACGCCTTGCAAGGTCCCTTCAACTTCCTGAAGATGTTGGTTATACATGTGAAACTGCGGGATACTTCTGGCTGCTTCATGTATACTCACGGTGGGAACAATTTTTAGCTGCTTGCGCTGCAGAGCAAGATAACCCAACTATTGTTCAGGATAAGTTTCCCTTTAAGGAATTTTTTTCTGATACTCCCCAGCCAGTTTTCACGGGTCAGTCTTTTGGAAAGGATATGCGTTCAGCTAAGGGGTGCTTTCGTCATTTGAAAACAATGTTTCAAGAACTCGAAGAATGTAGGGCATTTGAATTGCTCAAGTCCACTGTTGATCGATCTAATTACCTGATGACCAAACAGGCAAAAATTGTGGCAATGACCTGCACTCACGCGGCACTTAAAAGGAAGGATTTTCTTCAAGTGGGTTTTAAGTATGACAACTTGTTGATGGAAGAAAGTGCCCAAATTTTGGAAATTGAAACTTTCATCCCGATGTTGCTTCAGAGGCAGGAAGATGGCTATGCTCGGCTTAAACGCTGTATACTGATTGGCGACCATCATCAATTGCCCCCTGTCGTGAAAAATATGGCTTTTCAGAAGTACAGCCACATGGATCAGAGTCTCTTCACAAGATTTGTCAGACTAGGGATACCATATATTGAGCTCAATGCCCAGGGTAGGGCCCGACCAAGTTTAGCTCGCCTTTACAATTGGAGATACAGAGAACTGGGGGATCTTCCTTATGTGAAGGAGAATGCGGTCTTTCATAAAGCAAATGCTGGATTCTCATATGACTATCAGTTGGTAGATGTGCCCGATTACAATGGCAGAGGTGAAAGTGCCCCTTCACCCTGGTTCTATCAAAATGAGGGAGAGGCTGAATACATAGTCAGTGTCTATATGTATATGCGCTTACTTGGATATCCTGCGAATAAGATATCAATCTTGACTACTTATAATGGTCAGAAACTTCTGATCCGCGATGTTATAAACAGAAGATGTGTCCCTTATGACTTTATTGGTCCTCCGCACAAGGTAAATGTACTCCCCCCCCCCCCCCCCCTTTTATCACTGTTAGCTATATCTGGTTGTTCCAGTGAGCATCTTCATTTGAATTGGAAAGCATAATTTTCTCTAGCTTATTTTTCCTTGACATGTTTCTTGGGAATAAGGTGTGTGTGTATGCCGTGGGAGGGTTCTGCTGATACATGCTTTTAAGAGATGTGGATAGTACCTCAAATGTCATTAATAGTATAACATGTGAGTCTGTTAAGGCTGAATAACCTCAAATGTCATAAATAATGCAAGAATTCAACGTGTATGTATTTTGGAATGAATGCTCTCCTCTTATCATTTCAACCCCTCCCCCAAGAAAGAAACAATGGGGAAAATAAATGACTTATAGTTTCTCACTTTGAATATTTGTTAATTTTTTGGGACAGGTTGCAACTGTCGATAAATTTCAAGGTCAGCAGAATGATTTTATCTTATTGTCTCTAGTCCGTACGCGCTTTGTTGGCCACCTCCGTGATGTCAGAAGATTGATTGTTGCAATGTCCCGTGCTCGTCTGGGTCTCTATGTTTTTTGTCGACGTTCTCTTTTTGAGCAATGTTATGAACTTCAACCAACGTTTCGACTTCTTTTAGAGAGACCTGATTGTCTCGCCCTAAATGTTGAGGAGGCCACATCTTTGACAAATCGTCCTGTTGGAGAAACTGGACCAGTTAGTGTTGTTAGTGGACCTGAGGAAATGCAGGCTATTGTGAATTTTAAGATGCATCAAGTCTATCAGGTACTTTTCGCTGTCTGCAATATATGGATAATTTATTTGGTTGACATGGAAGCCTTAAGCAATTTGCTAGCGTAATCTTGTGGATTTGATTGAAAACCTTGGTTAATGGGAGTAGTCTGACTCCTTTGCCGTTGATATCTGGGGACAGTTGCCACTTTTGGTTTATTTTGCAGGAGTTCCTTCGCAAGTCAGCGATAGATAATAATACACTGTAGGTTGGTGTAATCTACTGTGACATGCTTGAATGTCTTGTATGTTCTATGAAACCTAGAGAAGATGGTCCATGGTGGTAGTGTCTCTCGTTAAGATGAAATGGTAGCAATGTTGTAAATGTTGACGAACTGTTCCTTCATCTCTTTTTTGTGTAGTTAAGACATTTTTTTTGTGCTTAATACCTTCTGCTCAACTCTAAGTTGAGAGGCCCTTCACTTCTTAATGTTTGTCTAAATGCTTCTCAATTTACAGCTTTTATGAGCATATCATACTTCAAAGCAGGGTTCAAGCAGTACTCTGCTTTGAAATCTAAAAAAATGTGTGCATAAGTTTGTTATCATGCTATTGATTTTGTTAATAATTTGTTGTTTGATTTGTACCTGTATCTTCTTCACAGGCACGGATGATGAGCCATATTGAGTATCCAGCTCATCCAGAATCTGTCCCTGAGCCAAGTGTTGAGCAGAATGTGATGTCCCTATCCCATAGTATAGATACTGATAATACCGCTATGGAAGATGGCACAAAAGACACTGGGCCTTCAGAGTCAATGGAGTCCACGAAGGTTCCACCTGATGGTGGAGAGATGTTAGTTGTGGGCCAATCAAATGGAGAGGTTGATGGTGAGGACCAAAGAGTTGATAGTGGTGGACTGAGCACATCAACTGGGTCCATAGAGGCTCCACATGATGATGCAGAGATGTTAATTGCGAGCCAGTCAAATGGAGAGGCTGATGGGAAGGACCAAAGAGTTGATGGTGACGGAACAGACCTCGAGAACTCCTCGAATGTGGAAAGCAAGATGGAAGAGTAATATGTACTCCCAAGTTTGCTTCTCTAGACCACCATGGAACTTGATTGTCAGGGAAATATAAAACTATGATCTTTGATTTGTTAGCGGCCCTAAGATGTATCTATCTTTAAGAAGGTTGTCAGGTCGAGAACCAGATATGGTGGAACAGCTGCAAATGCAATGCTATGTTTCCCTGCCATCGACTTCCACAAGCGACTTGGTTTAAAATCCATGAGTAATTTGAATACACAGGCTGTGACCTAGTTGACGAATATGTAGAGCGAAATTGTGCTGTCATGGGTGTCTAGTAGCCCATATCATCGGTGAATCTGTAATCGATTATTTGTAACGATTGGAGGTTGTATTGGGCCTAGGCTGCACCAACTCAAGACTTGTTGGTCGTTCCTCGGTTGTCTTTTTGGTGAACTCAACTTATTGTAAAGTAATTGAAATTTACAACTGTTCGAATCGCTTAAAACTAGATTTCAAGGGTTACATATTTTGATTTTAAAGTTTTGTTTTACTTGTTAGATCTCTTGCCTCTGTAACTGTATCTGTTTCTAAAGTTTTTATTGAAAAACTCTGGACATCCATTTTTTATCATCAAAACAAATATTTTCATTTCCCACTTTATAAAACATTTAGTTGGGGCAACTTGAATGTATGTAGCTAAAATTTAAGAAAATATCATATGATGCAAATTTTAGTAGAGGAGTAAACTAATACTTTTTGAGTCTTCACAATTTGTAATCTTCTCTTTGAAAGAGACGTCTAAATGCATTCATATGATAATAGAATTTATACTCCCTCAATTCGGTATTATTTGTCATGTTATATTTTTTAAAAGTTAATTTGATTAATTTTTAAAGTTAAATTAGATCACATTAATTCGATATTTTTTAAATCTTTTTAGATATTCTTAAATTATATGAAAAGTACTATAAATTGTAATTTTTTTATATATTAATATGATAAAAAAGTACATCTTAAAATGTTAGTCAAATTTATTTTAGTAAAAATAAAAATTATAACAAATGACACCGGACGAAGAGAGTATCTTATATAGTACCAATTTTACATAACCAACTTTTCTCTATTTATCATCCTCCAATACAAAGCCTAGGTGTCTCGATTAAAAACAAAATAAAACAGGAAAATACTCTATCAGCTTTAATTTAGTTTTTTTTTTTTTTGGTCTGCCTCAATTTTTATTTTATTTTTACGATTTTTTTTAATGTTATAATTTTTCACGTAACATAACATGTTTAGTTTTCAAGATTAATTAATATTTTAATTATATTATACATTTTCTTAAATTTAAAATCAGAAGATCAAAAACTTTTTTGAATCTTCTAAAATTTAGTATTAAATAAAAATTAAACGAAGAGAGCAGATAACATTTCAATTTTCATAAGTTTTAAATATCACGTCAGATAACGATTTTACATGGAACATCAATTATTATTAAATTTCTTTCGAAACAAATATCCTGGTCAACTGCTTATCCTATGTACACATTATTTCACACCGCCGACGGCCGGCCGGCCCCGTCACAAATGGTCTGAACGCCGTCCTCAGTCAAATGCCTTTTTTTTTAAAATTGAAAACAACAACAAATATTAATAAAGTAAAATACTTTTTTACCAACCCTTAATAAAATTTATATTTAAGAAAATGTATCGGAACTGAAACCTCACCAAAAAGGTAAAAGTTCAGCTAATCAACCAACTAAGCTACTAAAATTTCCCTAGTATTATTTTAGAAATTAAGTAAAAGACCATTTATTTTGAAACAAGAAAAAGATAAACATCTTTTGTTTTAAAATAAGAAAAGATAAAAATACTGCTTATTTTAAAATGAAAGAAATAAGTAATTTACATTATATTACTCCAACAAAGTAGGAAAAGGTGGAGGAAAATCAGTATCATATTTTGTGGAAAGTTTTAATGGCGTTTACTTAGACTTCCTCTTTTTCCTACTTAATAAAATTCCATTCAAACATGCTCTGTTACATTTTATTTAACTTAATTCGAAGCATTAATCAATTTCATAATAAATATTTATTATTAGTTATATAAGAAATAGTATTAATTATAGCTAATATAATTTAATTTATAGGACTGTTGAAAATATAACCAAAAGAAGGACCACACAATAAATAAAAAAGAAAAAGAGAAAAAGAAAAAGAATAGGTTGAGTGTGTGATTTGCACATTGTACAAGTCATTCAAGAATATTTAGGACTAAGTCAAACGTTCATTCTTTTTGATTTGTTTGTCTTGTTTTTATGTAACGAAGTTTTAAAAAATAAAACTTTCGAGTCTTGTTGCACTTTTAAATTTTTCCAATCATGCATATTAGACATGTCACGTGGAAAACTGACATTCTTTTTCAAGCAGACATGAAAAGAAAGTAAGAGAAACAAATTAAAACGGAGAGAACAGAGAGAGTATTATCATTATTGTGATGTATGACTTCACATCCATACAAAACATATCCTTCATATCTCCCTCTCACATGAAAAACATACTATAAGAATTTTTTCAATATAATTATTGATTTTTTATTTATTTTTTTTATTAAAAAAATGACTACAAGTAATACAAAAAACAAAACACCACTTTCAAAATTCAATATATTAAGCAAAATTAGCCCTTGTAATACACGTCAAATAAACTAAAATGATGAACAAAACAGACAAACTTATACTGTTAAAAGACTTGAAACCAAGTCTTTGGTCTTCATTTACATTTTCTTCTTTCATACTTCAAAAAACAAAACAAAATAAAAACTTGAGATGAGTGTGAAAACAAAAAAATTAATCATACAAGTGTGTACTGAGCAACAATCAATTACATCCACAGATGACAGTATGGATTCTCCTCAAGAACATCTCTCAGAGTTCATGGAGAAACTAAGCTCAATTCTCACTGACTTGAAAGATGATAAAAGGGTAGTTATGATCAGTAATCCTCAAATTCAGAAAGCAATTGAATCACTTGAAGTCGATTTTCGACGTGCCAAGTCTGTGGTGAAAACCAGCAGAATTTCACCTACACATGATGAGAACATTGAACAAGTGATTCAGACTCTTGCAAGGGGTTTAGGCCTTGTGCTCTTTGCTAGTCATGATGTTGTCGAAAGTAGTAAGAAGGTAGAGATTGAGGTGATGAGAAGAGATATGATGAAGATGAGTAGTGTTAATAAGACTAATTTGATTATGAGTTCAGATGAATCAGAGTTCTCATCGTATGATCGAGGGGTAGTGGAAGAAGATGATAGAACAACTATAGATGTCGATGGGATAGTGGAAGAAGACGATAGGATAACTTTAGATGTCGATGAGATAGTGGAAGAAGACGATAAAATAACTCTAGATGTTGATGATGTTGTTGTTCAAATCAAGTATGGTGATGATGAACTTCTTAAATGTGCACTTAATGGATTGAAGTCATTGGTTTTAGATGGTATGATTACTAAAGAAGGGGTTCATCATGAAGATATGATCCCGGTTCTGTTTAATCGATTGAGTTCAAGTAAAACAGATCATAGATTGATTATACTCCGAATACTACAAGCCCTGGCCGCTCAAGATGATGAACATAAGGTACATTTAGTATTAATTGAGTCTAAATATTGAGAATCAAGAAGCTGAATGTTTTGAGTGGTTAATTTTCACTTTGTTATGCAGGAAAAGATGGCAGAAATGGGGAATTTATCGATACTGGTGAAGTCGTTGGGTCATGATTTGGAAGAGCAAAAAGAAGCAGTGGGGCTGTTAGTGAGTCTATCAGATGTGGCTGCAGTTAGGAGAAGAGTTGGGAGAATTCAAGGGTGCATCCTCATGTTGGTTGCAATTCTTAATGGGGATGATCAAATGTCGTCACATGACGCTGCCAACTTGTTAAATGCTTTATCAGGCAATACTCAATATGCTCTTCATATGGCTGAGGCTGGCTATTTCAAGCCTCTTGTACACTACTTGAACCAAGGTATATTTAGGACACTTCCATCAAATAAGCTATTTGATTAATTGTTTACGTAATATATATTCTATGTAAGCGATTGCAGGATCAGATATGAGTAAGATTCTAATGGCAACAGCGCTTTCAAGAATGGAACTCACAGATCAAAATAGAGCTAACCTGGGACAGGAGGGAGCCGTTGAACCGCTAGTCAAAATGTTCACCTCTGGGAACCTAGAAGCTAAGCAATCGTCTCTAAACGCGTTGCACAACTTGTCTGCCTCAAAAGCAAACGTTCAACGTCTGATAAAATCGGGCATCGTTGCTACTCTGCTACAGCTTCTTTTCTCCGTGACATCGGTCCTCATGACTCTAAGAGAGCCAGCATCTGCAATTCTTGCAAAAATAGCAGCTCAATCAGAAGTTGGCATAGTACTAATGAAACAAGATGTTGCACAGCAGATGATTTCGCTCCTTCATCTGACGAGTCCAGTAATTCAGTGTCACTTGTTAGAAGCACTTAATGCCATCGCTGCTTGTCCGAATGCTTCAAAGGTCAGAAGAAAAATGAAGGAAAATGGCGCTGTTCGCCTCCTCTTACCATTCCTAACAGAAAGCCGCAATACAAAGATTAGAAATGGAGCTTTAAATTTGATTTATGTATTGTCTAATGATATGCAAGGTGGGGAGCTAATGGAGCAGCTAGAACAAATACATCTGAATACATTGATCAACATCATATCCTCATCATCCACGACGGATGATGAAAAGGCTGCTGTTGTTGGCATACTAAGCAACTTTCCAGTGAGTGACAAGAATGTCACAGACATGTTTATGAAAGCAAACCTACTGCCCATTTTGGTTTCCATATTGACATCAACTACTCCAACAACACCACATTTACTAGCTGAAAATGTCTCCGCAGTACTAATCCGATTCACCCTTCCATCAGACAAGAAACTACAACACTTCTCTGTCGAAAACGGGGTGATCAATGTATTGGTAAAGCTCCTCACATGTGGTTCAATAGTAGCCAAAAGTAGAGCTGCAACATCACTAGCTCAACTATCTCAAAACTCACTCACTCTACGAAAATCAAGAAAATCAAGATGGTTTTCATGTGCCCCTCCACATCCTACAGACACATTTTGTCAAGTACATGATGGGCATTGCTCTATAAAAACCACATTCTGCTTGGTAAAAGCAGGGGCGATGCCCCTGCTAGTCCAAATATTGCAAGGCAACGAAAGAGCAGCTGACGAAGCTGCTCTAAGTTGCCTTGCAACATTACAACAAGATGAGATTTGGGAAAATGGGAGCAACTTGTTAGTGAAAATGTCATGTGCACAACCAATTATCAAGATTCTTGAAGAAGGGATTAGCTTAAAAGCTCAAGAGATATCTCTTTGGATATTGGAAAGGATATTTAGAGTGGAAGCTTATAGAGTAGAGTATGGTGAATATGCACAAGTTGTGCTAATTGATTTAGCACAAAATGGGAATTCATTGTTGAAACCTACAGTGGCTAAATTATTAGCACAACTTGAGCTCTTGCAGCAACAATCTAGTTACTTTTGAGACAAACCAAAAAAAAAAAAAAAAACTTCCTTCTTTTTTTTTCTCAATTATTTGTTGATTGATTGAAATGTTGAAATTTGTATAGTAAGTGCTCATACAGATAAACTTTTTTATGGTCTCATTGTACAAATTACAGAGGAAAAAAAGGTTAATAGAGATGAATGCAACTTGTTGTCTTTCAGAAAGTACATTATTTTAGCATTTTGGTTCTTATCAGTGTCCTATGATCTCACTAATTCATATTAATATAGAGCATTCAAGAGAGAGATCAATTTTTTTATATACGGAAAAGAGCCTAAAATATCCTTCAAGTATTGAAAATAGTATAAAATTATCCTCCATTCACCTATCGACTCCAACATACCCTTGTCATCCATCTTGGGTTCAAAATTGACCACTTATTTAACGGTTTAAATTTAAACTATTTATATATTTTTTTAAATACTTGGCACTCAACTATTTGTTATAATTTAACTTATTAGTATAATTTATAAATCAATCCACTACCCACTCATTACTAATTAAATTCCACCAAATTAATAAATACGTCACATTATTAATGCAACAACAGAAAAACTACTGCCAATGAGTGTTTTTAAAAGTTTGAGACGAAAATATCTATAGAAGTAAATTATCATACATGCAAGTGTCTAAGGCTTCATTTGTTTGCACTTAATGGAGGTCTCTGAATCTTAATCACGGAGGTCTGAATCTTAATAATTCAGATTTAGCCCATTAAGTCCATATGTTTTATTTTTTTTAAAAGCCTCTTAATGGGTCTGAAGAGGTTTGATTGAATCAGATCTGTAGGAGATTCTTAATAACATTCGGACTCATTTAATAAGTTATCAAATAATAAATCATCGTTTCTCTGCTTTAAGCGTGCCTTTTTATCTCATAATTAAAAATTTTCTTTCTTTCTTTTCTCAATCAAACACCATTTTTTTCCTCTTGAAGTAAATTTTCATAAGTACTTTCAAGTTTATTTTTATATTAATAATTTTTTTGTATTGACTGTGTCAAGAACACTGTTGGTGTATTGGCGTTTATCAAGGTTTTTGAATGAAAAAAAAATTGTACTTCCAAATCATGATTATTAAAACTTTTTAATTTTTTTTATCAAAAGTGATATTTTGTTGCACTGAAATTTTTATGATATTTTATTAATTTAATGTTATTTCACCTGCACATTTAGATATTGAAAACAAACAGCATTATTTAGTTAGTGTTCAGATTTATTCAGATGTGTATTCAGATCAAAACACCTGAATCTTGATGCAAATCTTAATATTCAGATGTGTATTCAGATTCAAACCTCTTAATCTTAATGGGAACAATGAGGCCTAAATAAAAATTACCGGTAAACTTAAAAGTATGACTATGTTTATCTTAATTATTCTTTCGTCTCAATTATGTGATGTTACTTCAAAGATAATTTTTTTTAAAATAATATATTAAAGGTTTTAAAACAAATCATAAATGTTTATAAAATTAAATTAAAAAAAGTGCATGAATTAATTCGGGATGTATTACTTCTTTACCTTTAATCATAAATTTCGAATTCAAGCTTGAAAGAGAATCCGATTGAAAATGTCCTACTAGTAAGCGGCTCAACTTAAATTTAATGGGAGCTTCGATTCGGACTTGAATAATTTTTTATGTCATTTTCAAGAATCTATAATTTCGTCGTGTTTTAGTAGTGTTTATGGCGATTATGATATTATAATTGATTTACTAATTGGGTGGTTTAGTTAGTAATGAGTGGGTAGTGGGTTGGTTTAAAAATTAATCTAATAATTAAATTAGTGTGAAGTATTTTAAAAAAAAATTAAAAAATTAAATTTTAAAATCTCTAAAGAAGTGGTCAATTTTGAACCCAAAGATGAATGACAAGGGTATTTTGGAGCCAATAGATGGATGAGAAGAGCATTTTAAAGCCAATAGGTGGATGAGGATAATTTTATACAATTTCCAATATTTTAAAAATATTTTAGGCCCTTTTACGTTTTATATATATTTTAAAAAAATTTATCACTTACATCATGGACCATGGTTAAACTCAATGAATGAGTGAGCCTGAAATAATGGTAGTGACTGATGAATTAAATTTAGAAACAGATAGAAGTTTATAACAATGGGAAGTTGAGATAAAAAAAAAAAGCAACAAATATTTGTATTGATTTTTTATTTTAACGAACGAAGTACTCACTCTGTCTCTAATTATTTGTTCTTTTTTTAGTTGTTCATAATTATTTGTTCATTTTAATAAATTAAGAAAAGATAAAATTATTTTTATCTATTACACCCTCAATTAATTACCTTTAAAAAAAGCAAAACTTCTTTAAAATCTTTAAGTTTTTAATTCATCACGAGACATAATTCATAAATGTGCCCTTTAACTTGGTCTCCTTTTACGTTTATATCCTCCAACTTTAGCTATACACAAGTAGACACTTAAACTTGTATAAAGTAGAACAAGTAAACACACGAGTCCTACATGACACAATACATGTAGGACATGTGTGTCTATTTATTTAACTTTATACAAGTTTAAGTGTCAACTTGTGCACGTCCATACTTGAAGTGCATAAATATGATTACAAACCAATTTTAAGGCCACTTTTATTTATTATATAGTGACAAAATGATAGAGGAAAGGATCAAAATAGTTTCTTTTTTTTGGGTTAAGGCTCAAAGTGATTCTTGAGTTTTCACATGAAGCACTAATAGTCCTTCATGTTTGCAATATTGATGCACTTTTGGTCCTCCTCCAAAAATTTACCTATTTTTTAACATTAATTTTATTCATAACCTATGTATTGGATGTTCAATCGTCATTTTATATATTTAGTAGAAATAACAACTTCATATGAAAGAATGTTAGAAGAATTAGTAGAAATCGTATTGCAGGTAAAGTCGAGAGGTTTATCATGATAATTTCACGTGCAATAGTGCAATTTTTACTTTTCCTGCAAAGTCTTATGTTAACATGTTTTTAGTTTAGCTGCAATAATGTTTCTAGTGAACAGAACTATGTGTTTTTCTTATCATCTTCTCTTAGATAGAGTTATTATTTCTATTATATATACAAAAAGACGATTGGACATTCCTTATATAAAATTTTGGACAAAATTAATGCTAAAAATAGGCAAAATTTACGGGAGGATCAAAAGTGCACCAATATTGCAAACATGAGGGACTATTAGTGCTCCATGTGAAAACTCAAGGATCATTTTGAGCCTTAGCCCAAAGGTGAGGGACTATTTTGAGCCTTTCCTCTAAAATGATAATTCACTATGTTAATAAATATTTTTTTAATAAATATTTAATTTAGCACTATCTTTAATAAAAGGGAAAAGACTCAAATGTGCCGTTAAACTTTCAGAAAATGTTCATTTATGCCATCAGTTAAGAGTTTAGCTCATTTATGTCATTCCCGTTAAAGAAAAGGTTTATTCATGCCATTATTTTCTAACAGTGATTTTACAATACACTTTATGTGACCAATTATAATTCAGCTACGTCATCAATTTTTTAAATAAAAAATTTAATTTCTATTAAAAAATTTGATGACGTGATCGAATTATAATTGACAATATATATAAAAAATGGTGGTTTTGCAAAAAACCATTTTATTGTTATTTTTAAGAGTTGTACTTCACCTAAATAGTCTCCAATAACAGGCAGTTTATGCATGGTGTTTACGTCGATATCTCCACATCCGCCACGTTTTCATGTATATATATGCCACTCACCTACTCACTCATTTCATACTTCTTTTTCTGCAATGCAAAAATGAAAAAGGAAGAGAAGAAATTAAAATAAAAAATGAAGTTAGAGAGTGTAGTGGTTTCAGCAGCCATTAATTTTGGCTTAGCTATTTTCATTCTCTCTCTTTTTGCTTTACTCAAAAAACAGCCTTTCTATGCTCCCATATATTATGCTCGCCGCCTCTACTTAGGCCACCGGAACCTTCCGGATTCCGATCACTCGGTTTTTAGTTTCCGGCGATTGCTTCCGGAGATCGACTGGATTTTTCGTGCCGTTCGAGTTACTGAGGAGGAGATTCTACAGAATTGTGGACTTGATGTTCTCGTTTTCGTTAGGCTCTTCAAATTTGGGTGAGGAGGAGTCGTCTAATTATCTGTTTCTGGAAAATTAGTTTCAAATTGCTATATATGAATTTCTCTGTTTCTGAAAAATTAGTTCCAAATTGCTATATATGAATTTCTCTGTTTCTGGAAAATTACTTACAAATTGCTATATATGAATTGTTTTCATTACAGTATCAGTTTTCCTTATATCTTAATTACAGCCTTCTGTTTTGTTTTAGTTGATCCTCGAGGAGAAAAAATAAATAGAGACTCACTAGTGATTAGGAGAAAAAAACTAGTGATTTAGAGGTTTATTGATAATGAAGATCATGCAGAGATTAGAAGCCCTTATTTTATAGTTATCAACTTAGTTTATGTGTCCTAGTTTAATTGAGCTAGCTAGACTAATAAATGGATTAAAAACTCACATTTCTGCTTGGAACTATTCTTCAGGATCAGATTCTTTCTTGTTTGTTCTATTGTTGGGCTTCTGGTACTTCTCCCGCTAAATTATACTGGGAGTACTGGACCAAATACCAGCTCTCATTCCATGGATGCTTTCACAATATCTAATATCAGCAGAGGCTCTGACAGGTTATGTTCTCAACACTTATTTCCTCGAGTTGATGCATATAACATGACTTACCTATGCTAACTGTTATCTATAACCTGGTTTATCAGTCTTATGAACGGTTCATAATTCACATTTCACATAGACTTTTAGGTCTTGAATGCTAAGTTGCTAATACAAATGCTGAGTTCATTTCTTGTTACAAAATCTGGACAGCTGTTGCATATTGTTGTTTAGATTCTGAAATGACATTACAATCCAGTTGTGCTTTGAAAGAGTCCTGTTTGAATTTTTATTTCTATAAGTTGTAAAGTTTTAATTAATGCAAGAATGGGAAGTAGTAAGGTTGGTATAACTGAGGTAGAGAGCTCCCTATTGTGTTGTTGTCTTGTCTCAAAGACTTCAAACAAGAACCTTTAGGAGATAAGTTATGAGATTCGGAGAAAGAGAATGAAGTGTACCAAAGCTATTAAAGAACCAAGTCACTTGACTTCTTTAAATGGTTTAAGGAAGGAATCAGGAGTTAAGTTTTGTTCCCATTTTAGATTGAGAAGCATTTGACTGTCTAGGTAAGGAGTTTATACTAGTTATTTTAAGGTAGAAACAAATTTAAGTCTTGTAATTCATGTTTGCTTGGCGAGCTCCAATGTCGCAGCCCTAACCCTATAGGGGTGTCAAAGAAGATGGATTGGGCTAAACTTGGGGATTAAAATGGGTTGAATTAATAAACGAATTGAGTCATAATCCACCTGAAGTTTGTTTGAGTCAAAGATGTGTGGGTTGGGCTAAACATTGTCTCATAAGCCAACCTGCGCAACTTTTAAGCATTTTTCATTTGTTTGTTTGTTCTTTTAGTATTTGCTTAATTACCAAATTAAACTTATTAAAGCCTTTTCTTTTATTTCTTATGATTATCGAACAAATAAACTTTGTTTTTAATGGATCAAAACTGACTGCATATGCAGATTAAAATGGATGCTTTTAGATGGGTTAACTTTAGCTATGCCTAAAATGAACTGCCAATGAATATAGCCGATTCGGGAGGTTGGACGTATTGTATCCTCATGGACTAGAATTGACACCTCTACCTGTGCCTAAACCAGAATAATTGGATTCAAGTCGAGGTTGACTCCAATCCTTAAATTAAGAAACAGCTACCTAGTACATTTTGATGTTTTCGAGTCTCAAATGCTTTGTAAGCAATAGTTTCTACAAGTAGGAAAATGTTTTCTCCTAATTTCTTCGGTTTTTGAATCTTCTAAAACTCAATTTCTAAACTTGCTCACAGCTTTCAAGCTATATGTGTATAGATGTAGTTAAAATGCTTAAGACCATAAATTGTGTGTATTGCTTGTTAGATGGTTAGATGAGGATTATTCCATAATACATCATCAATGTTAAAGAACTCTCTAAATAATAAGTCTTTAACAAACTAGAATACAGTTGCCTCTTATTTGAAGCTCCAAGAGTGGTGTTCATCAACTATAATTAATTTTTGTTAAGCTGTTAACCATAGTAAAGCTTCAGGACTAAGAAAGTACTGAGATATCAATAATGAGAAAACGAAAAAGAAAAACCAACCCCTTTCTGGTCTTTTTGTTTGATAAGGAAAATGGAGTTGTCGCGTGAATCAAACCCAAGACGTTGAAGCGCAACCCCCCCCCCCTCCTTATAGTCTTGTTGGGACTGTAAAATCTATGTATCAATTCTATTTCATTTACAAATTCTTCTTTGGACCAAAAAAAATTGTACCTTCCACAGAGTCCACCAAATACATGCTGGTATGGTTCCACCCCGCTGTCTTCCCTCTAATCCATTACAACATTGTAATAATTGAGCTGTAGCTTTGGGCATCACCTATCTAAGACCCAATATGTTCAGAAAGATTTTCCATAACTGCACATTCATGTTGCAGTGGATAAAAAAATATTACACTTTCTGTTCATTTCCACAGAAGTGACACCTCCTGCCCAAAATGATGCTGCTTCACTGAAGATTATCCTGTGTTGAACATGCCTTTCTGGCCACCGATTCTGAAACAAGCCACTTTGAAGGGAGCATGCGTTTTTCAGAATTGAATCCATGGTCGCTGGTTGTTCTGTGTGCCAGCATGTGAATAACCTTTGTAGCATGAATTGACTGTAAAAATGCTTTTGTTACCATCTTTAGTTTAATGTTGTTCTATAAATTTTCTTGCTCTGTTATTTAGTTGGTTAGATAGCATCAAATTTTATAACCAATAGCCATCTTCATTTTAGTCTCTTGGTTGAATGCACTCTGTTACATGGTTAAATTATTGAGTTCCTTACAAAATGGATTCATTTTGCATTTATTCTGTCATTCACAGGCTTTGGGTGCATTTTTCTTTCTTGTGCTTCGTCTCGTGTTATGGAATGTACCTACTTTACAAGGTAATGGCTAGCTTGTACTCTTGGAGTCATGCTTTACACTGATCTGACCACTATTGCTTCTTAATATCGTTGATGAGTTGTGATATTTGAAAAAGTTTGCTGGTCTTTAATGTGATAGCGTTGCCTTTAAAAGATATTGAGTGTAAAGAGAAAGATAGCCTGTCATTTTTGGTGCATCCGAGAGAAAGATAGATTTAATGGTTTCATAACCTTCTTTTTGTTATTCAAATCCTCTTTTGCAGTAATATGCTGATATCTAATTCGTGTTCTTAGGGATAATGACCTCCCCTCAGATTTGGCTACATAACACTAACCTCGTGGTTCACAATATTATGTGTACCTCCTACGTTTTGATTTTTTTGTAACAATTCTTAAAACCCAATAATTGATAATATAAAAATTGATGACTCAGCTAAATTCCCCTTCCTAATATGATTTTGTTTAGTTAATTCTTTAAACACACTTCAAACATTCATTTGACCGTGTTCCAAATCACCCCCAACAATCCCACCACTGCCACTCAGAAATATCTCTCCATCACTTTGCTCAACTCAGATCACATTTTCAACTTTGCCACTGGTTGATCTACTCCCTGTGAAGACATCCTCAAAAAAGTCCAATTATACTTGTCAATATTGCAGCTCCAGATCACTGTTACGGAAGTAAACCCTCATGGCAAAGATTTCCTTTATATTATTTAAAATACTGAATCAGATCTATATACCATTTTAAGCCAAAGAGTTCATGATTACTAGGCATATAAAAAGTTTGTCATGTTATGTCAGCAACTCGGAAAGATATACCAAGAAATCAAATTTTGATGCATAAATGTACCCCAAGTGCAAAGTAATTAAATTTATGTGATAATGAAACAATTCATTTTAAAAAACTTTTAAAATGTGCTTACAGAATAATTAAACAAAAAATATATTAGGAAGGGAAATTTAGTTCGATAATAAATTTTATATTAATAAAATTAGCTTAAAAGAGTTGCAAAAATTTCAAAATTAGGTAGGAAACCGTCATATCGTGAACTTCAAGGGAGGTTAATGTTAGGGGTATATTTGAGGGGAGGTGTCTGAAATCATTCTTATTTTCTTCTATAGATTTTTTAGATATATAGAAACGCTTCTAGTTGGCAACCTATCCAACTTGGAATTGTTTATATCTGTGATTTGGTGAAATCTTTCTTTATGGAAAAATAGTTACTGGGTCATGAAATACTACTGTTTCAACTTCATTTTCTTCTTGGGATTTTTGCATGGATATAGTCCATAAAGTTGCATAGATTAAAATTTTCTGTATCATGTCCTCTTCAGGAGTACAATGACATTTTTATCAAAAGGATTCAGCAGATATGTAACAGAAGGTGCGAACCTGAACAATTCACCATTCTGGTTCGAGAAATTCCATTTTGCAATGAGCACAAAATTCGTGGATGCAATGTCGACCACTTTTTTTCCAAACATCATCCATATTCATATCAGTCATTCGAAATCTTATATGATGGGAAGCATCTGGATAAGCTACTTGTAAGGACAAATTATACTTTGGTGCATTCAAGTCATTTACCTTATTAATGAGAGCAGATTAAGTGCCTTAAATTTGGATTCCATTAGATAGTTGTGTATTGGTTCCTTATAAATAAGTTGCAGGCAGAAGTATTGCCTTTATTTCTTACTAGTTGTAGTTTCTTTTATGACTTGTGTAGATAATATCTGCTATTCTAAAAATGGAAAAGTTTGTTGTTCTTTTCCAGCTTTCTTGGTCCTGCATGACTGAATAGTCAAATGCTCCTCTTCACTCTTCAGACAGTTGACACTTCACAGTACTGCAAGAATACAAAGTTGAGCAGCGGGATCTGTGTTTAATGTCCTGTCCAGCCAATATGTGAATTAGTTCACGTTATTTGTGTCACAGTTATCTTGTCGAGTCAAGTCGCAACATCAAATTTTGGAAGCCTCACATTAATGTAGTTGTACTGCATTACTGATAAATAATAAAATGTCACTCACAATATTAAGTTAACTCTTGTAAAGGAATATGTCACTCATAGTATCATTGGTATCCAGATATAATCATATAACTCTGTGCTTCTATGATATTCCTTGAAGACGAGGGGCAAGGATAGAGAATCAAAGTAGGTGTCTGCTTTCATGCGATAGATTTGAAAATCATATGTACCTCTAAGAATTTCTTCCCCTGTGGTTCAATCTTTATCCTTTTTACCCTCATCATGATACTGACAGATGGTATGGATCCTAGTGCCAGGCGCAGTCTCTCACCAAAAAGATTGAGGACCTGAGGCATCTTTCTTCTCTTAAGAAACACAGTAGATACGATGCTAAAATAGAGCAGCTGGAGGACATGCTTCAAACCCTTGGTCGTGAAATAAGACGTGTACAATGCAGAATGACGATTGAGCAGAAGGTTAGTATTCACTGCAAAAGTCTGATGGTAATGACAGTACTGGAGTTTAAAACGTTTTGCTAGCTTATTTTATTTTCTGCTTTTCAAATATACTTTCTGTGGTTCCCGGAAGCTCTTTTCTTCAGTCTGGTGGTTCCTACCCTCATAATATGCTGCCAAAGAAGTCCAGCCTAGCATAGTAATCTCTTAGCCCTTGTTGTTAGTTTATTAACTGGGGTAATATGTTAAGTCTGTGGGATATATCTGAAAGAAAACTGTGTTAAACTATGTCATTCATAGAAGATAATGAAAATTCTAGGGTAAAATTTGCATGTCTTATCGAGCAGAAAAATGACAACAGAGAGGGGGAGAAGGGGATGTGCCCTTGATAGATTAAGTATGGTCTCTTTCCTGAGCTTGTTCTTCCAGGATACAGCTAAGAGTATCATAATTGCTGGTAATTCTTGCTATTTGCTTTCATCAGAAATTGATGTCAATGATTGGATCACAATTTAAAAACACTATCTCAATTTCACTCAAGACCAGATGAACAATACGGACTAAGCTAATATAAAACACAATATAGGATCTAAATAGTGATACTATAATGACACCCCTTCATCGGAAAATTACATGGTATAACTAGGTAAAAAAATCTTATGTATATATTATATTTTGACTCTGCATGGCTTCTTTGTTGATTTACTACTTCACATTTTGATACCTCTTAATAAAAGTCATGGCATTGCCACTGCCCCGAGGAGTCTTTTGTTATATGGTTGAAAGCATAAGTGTGAGAGTTGGAGAACTTCTGGTTTTAGAGAACTCTTATATTGCCGTAGAGGACAAATTACTCAATGAAATGGTTTTGAATAGAAAGGAATGGATAAAGATTGCTCATGTCCCATCCAACTAGTTTGAGGTGAGGCATAGTTAGATTGACTGGTTAATATAAAAAGGGATTTGCTTGTTCAGGAAATTATTATTGCTTGCCACTTGTGAAGACGGGCCTGAAAACATTATGAATGCGTAAGTTTTTCTGTTACAATTTTGATCTCATATGAATTAGCCACCATGAGGTGCCAACATTTAGAGGTATATGTCCATGTCATTTGGTGTATTTGCCTTCTTAGTAGGAATGAGGAAAATATTATCTATTGACGGCCATTATTGAAATCATTATGAGGTCTAATAAAGTGCCTGAGGATTGCTTGTGGTCTTATGTCATGGAATGATTCCCTAATGTTAGTTTAACAGTTGAACAATTGGTTTAATTTGACCATATTTTTATTGCTTAGGAATTGCCTGTGGCTTTTGTTACATTTAGTTCACGATGGGGCACAGTTCTAGCTGCGCAATCTCAACAGCACACAAATCCACTCCTCTGGATCACTGAAATGGCTCCAGAACCGAGAGATGTGATCTGGCAAAATTTGGCAATTCAATATCGTCATTTGCCACTGTACAGGATAGTGATACTTGTTGCAACATCACTACTTACCATCTTCTTTGTGTTACCAGTCACAGCTGTTCAGGGAATTGCCAAATATGAACGCCTGAAGAAATGGTTTCCTCCAGCGATGGCTGTGGACTTGATGTACAGACTTCATCTCTTCATTATTTCAGCCTTTTGATTTATCAAACATAAAATGTTTCATGCTGTAATATCTCATACTCTACAAGCACAGTTAGTATTTTGAAATCTTCCTTTGTCGCTAAAAGAATGGTGGGGAAGAGAATATGAGGGTCAGCGCTGTTAATTTTCTCTGTGAAATTGGCATCAGTTCCCAAAATTACTTAATTGGGAATTACATAAAAAGTACTTTTAAATAATAACATCTGTTATCAAGAATATTTCAAATGTTGTTGTTTGATTCCCTGAACAGTAATAGAACACCATTTCAAAAAAAATAGATGATAAAACACTATACATGTGGGATGGAGGGAGTAGCTTGTATCACATCAAAGTTCTTCCTTGCATCGACTCAGATCAGAAGATGCAATGGAGTTCTGGACAAAATTGTCTTTGTTCTTTGGTGGCTCATTCGTTTTTTTCTCTTTTCTTTCCAAATTAGATAGATCGTTTTTTCTTTACGCCTTTTGGTTTATATTTTCTCTCTTTGTGGGGAGGGAGAGTTGAGGTGGAGTACGGGTTAGTTACTGAATCCTCCTAGGTACAGTTGTTTTTTAGTTGAAAACTTGTGTAGCAGGTTGCTGATCTTCAATCCTTTTTAAATATTGTGGCAGACCGGGGTTAAGGTCCATCGTCACAGGATATCTTCCTAGTGCCATTCTTAATGGTTTCATATACATTGTTCCATTTGCCATGATTGGGCTGGCAAGATTAGCTGGTTATATCTCACGGAGTAAGAAGGATTTAAATGCATGCAACATGGTGTTCTACTTCCTGGTAGGGAATGTATTTTTCTTAAGCTTGTTGTCAGGATCTTTACTAGATCAAATCGGCGAATCTTTCTCTCATCCCAAGGATATTCCCAACCGCCTTGCTAGTGCCGTCTCTGCTCAGGTGCAAAACATGTTCTCTCTCTTTTCATTTAACATCTTTTTTTATCATGTGTCAGAATATTGAATATCTGATCGGAAAAGAGGGATGGGAAAACGTTTTCAGTTGATGCTTTAATTTTTACCTGACTGTAGCCTAATAAAGAACCTATAGGGCCTATCATAGTCTCTATATTTTACTTTACATGTAGATGATTAATCTTTGCATTTACATTTTTCTTTCTGTCCTTTCAGGCAGATTTCTTCGTGACGTACATCCTGACAAATGGGCTGGCAGGATTCTCTTTGGAGATACTTCAGCCAGGATTACTCCTATGGGATACTCTAAAATCTTACACATGGGACCGTGGAAAGAAGAAACGTCCTTATGTTTATTCACTACCTTATTATAGAATTGTCCCTTTTGTTGCTCTCTGCATGCTGATTGGGATTGTTTACGCAGTGGTCTCACCTTTGCTTCTTCCATTTCTAGTAGGCTACTTCCTACTTGGATATGCGGTGTTCATCAACCAGGTGAAGTTTCTCTACATGAAATATTTGTGCGTTAAGGACAATCTGTTTATAAGCCTGACCCACATGACTTTGTCCATATGTGTAATTGTAGTTTGTACTTTCTTTGCTTTGAGATAGATCTCCTTTACTGGTCAAAAGCTTGGATTAAACTGTGAACAACTTATGTAACATCTTCCTGTCTCCGAGGTCGTCTTTGATAATATGTCATGCTACACCTGTTGGCGAAATTGCGCATGGTGCAAACCTACTATAATATGTAAATAAAATTTTAGATTAATGAAGGTGTTCATGTGTACTTTTTCTTCAGATTTGTAGCAGATTTCTGTGCTTTACCTGCTAAAGTATACCTGCACCACTGATAAATACTTACATGAAGCAGATCAACTTTTTTGTTTTTTATAGGACTTCCTTTTTAAGACTATTACAAGCCCTAGATTTTCACTGTCTGCATTTTTCATTTTTTTTCATTTCGTGAAACGGTGGTAGTTCTTATAGTCAGTAACTAGTTTTCTTCTGTTAAGGGGATTGCTACAAGTTAAGTTTCCTTATTAGCCGTTATTACATTCGTCTTTTTACACCTCTTAAACTACATTGTTATCACCAGGGTTTAAGTATCCTGTTGATATAACGTATATATTTTATGGACTTTATCTGGTGCTTCTGTATTGCAGGTTAGCTCAGATATTTTGGTAAAATAATCATGGAGGATAAAGTATAATGAAATGTTATTTGTAATGCAGATTGAAGATGTGTATATAACTACATACGAGACATGTGGTCTGTATTGGCCATACATTCATCACTACATTATAGTTGCAATCATACTTATGCAAGTCACAATGATCGGTCTTTTTGGATTGAAAGCCAAGCCTTCAGCTTCGTTCTCCGTTATCCCTCTCATGGTCATCACTATTCTCTTTAACGAATATTGCAAGATTCGATTTCTTCCTACTTTCAACCAAGTTTCAGTTCAGGTAATTACTCGTTTCATTGATACCTTCCAGAAATTCCTTTCCCCTCCCCTTCTCAAAGGAGAACTCCAGGGAAGCCTCTGACAGTCACATAAAGAACATCACTGCAACGTAAATATGATTGTATTTGTGGGTCAGCATTGAGCTATACATTCTAGCATCTTATTCCATCTATTTCTCGCTGGAGCTTGTGGGGAAGTTATGAGCTGATGTTATGGTATTTTTCATCAGGATGCCAAAAATAATGATGATCTTGACAAGAAGGATAGATTGGAGGAGGAGAATGTCCGGAAGGCTCTTGATGCTTATTCTCCTCCATGTCTGCGGCCTTTGGACCTCGGGTTGGAAGGAACGAGTTCTACGAAGCCATTTCTATCTCCAACATAGAACAAACTGTCTTTCCTCCTTTTCTCTTTTCCTCCCAGGTTTGCTCGTACTCTGATGTCTTGGACATTTTTGTTAGGAGTGTTTGTGTCAACATCTACATTGTCAAATTAAACGACTTGAAAGTAGACATAAATTACACTACAAGGCTCATCCTTGTTAAAGCGGCCATTTTAGAATTTTCTGTTTGATATTTTTAATCAGATGGAGGAAGTTGCTATTAGAATTCGTTTTTCTTTTATGGTCTTACCAATACGTATCATAGTAGGTGTTCCTTCATCCCTTCGTTTGTTCAATTGAACGATTGTATCAATCAGTGTCATCGATCAATCAATGGAGGGTTACATAACTATTGTTGGTTGGACAAGAAGGAAAGGGGCTAAGATCCTCGTTGACAACATGAATTCGTATGCAAGGGCCTCTACCATTGTAAAAAAATTCTCAATCATACCTTTACTTCAATCCAAGTTTATATGTCAGCTTTTTAAATTTGTCACGATATTTTATTTGAACACTCGAACTAAATTATGTTTCAATTTACTAACCCTCAACAACTAATAAAGTGTCCTAGTTTTGGTTTAAATTTTGTAAAAATATTTATGTGCATTTTCAAGAGTTACACAAGTAGTAAGTTAATAGTATAAAATATATCGTTTCTTTTAATTATATGTATAGAATTCAAATAGTAAGCGTGTGAGATTTTATGGTTTATGTGTACAATTGAAAAAAAGAAGACATATTTTAGGTGGCCAGCTTAGAGTTCGTTTGGATTGGTTTTAAAAAATAGCTTTTAAAAGTAATTTTGAAAGTGTTAAAATTTATTTTAAAGATAAGTAGTTATGCGTTTAGATAAAGTTCTGCAGTAGAAAAAAAAGTTGTTGATTTGTTTGATAAATAAGTGCTGATAAGTAATTTTTTTAATCAAAATGTCTAAAATATTTTTAAAGATGTTAACATGATAAAACGTTGATTAATTTAAGATTTTTATACTTAAAAAAAATTAAATTAAAATTAATTTATATTTTACATCCATAAGTAATAGTATTCCTATCATTCACATATTTCTTTATCAATACAAATTATTAATTTATAAGAGGAATTCAAATTTATTATATTAGTTAATTTTGCATGCCCAACTTAATAATAATAATAATAATAATAATAATAACAATAATAATAATAACAATAAATAATAGTAATAATAATAAATACAATAATAATAATAATAATAATGATAATAATAAATATAATAATAATAATAATAAATGATACAGTATAATAATAATAATAATAATAATAATAATAATAATAATTAGAAAAAGGGGAATAATAATAATAATAATAAATGTAATAATAATTAGAAAAAGGGGAACTATAATAATAATATAATAATAATAATAATAGTAAATAATAATAGCAATAATAAATAATAATAATAATAATAATAATAATAAATACAATAATAATAATAATAATAATAATAAATAATAATAATAATGATAAATATAATAAAAATAATGATAAATACAACAAAAATAAAAATAAAATAAAATAATAAATATAATAAATAATAATAATAATGATAATATAAATAATAATAATAATAATAATAAATACAATAATAATAATAAAAAATATAATAATAATAATGATAATAAATAATAATAACCCTAATAATAACAAAAATACAATAATAATAATAAAAAATATAATATATTAATAATAATAATTAAAAAAAAAATAAAAAAAATATTAATAATAATAATAATAAAGAATTAAGAATAAAAAGGTAATATACTTGGTTAACATAAAATGACTTTTAAGTTAGCTAACAGGTTCTTTAATTAGGATTTGAGATGAAAAACTAATTCGTGTCTGAATGGAATATTCTTACAAGTTCAAAGATCAATTACATATTAAGCCTTTTTAAATAGCTTTAAGATATACCAGTGAACAAATTCATCTCAACGCCAATATTCTTCAGCTTGCATCCTTTTGACATATCTCGTGTGTCATAATTTTGAATGAAAAAAGAGAACTAAAATGGAAGTCTTAACTGGAATTTTAGAACGACAGAGATTTTAACAACTTATCCAGATATAACCATACGTTTCATTAGGTGAAAAAAAAAGAAAAAAAAATAATTGAAAAATTGAAATAGAACACACAAAAAATGCTAGGGTCATGGCTTTTCATTTTAATTTTCCTTAGTATGTATTCCTATTTAATTCAGTATAGTATATATGTATCTATATAAAGTTTTTATATCAAATCAACTTAATTTAATGTGGTTGAACTATTTAATATCAGTAACTAACTAATTATGTGAACATTTTGAGAGAAAAAACTTATCCGTACTAAGTAAAATCAATACAATTTACAATCGTCAAGTGATTTAATGAAATAAAAATATACGTTAACTAGTGATTGTTACTTGTTAGTTTTTAAAAGTCTATCAAAGCACATGACATTATAACAATATTATTGATCTCATAATCATTTTATGCGACTTGCTCTTTTTACCTAGTTAGGTTTCTCTACATACACATTTAAAACATTCTTCATCTAACATATCACTTTCTTTGAGGAGTAAGGCTACGATATCCGAAATATACGCAACTTGCAGTCAAAATTTTAGCAAACAAGTATCAGTTTTTTCTTTGTTCATATGGAAATCAAAATTGGACGAATGAACATTGGTTAATCAAAACTAGAATATTGCATTACCTTAATCAATACAGAACACCCAATAGGATACATACGAATAAAAAAGACTGAGACAATGAAAGAGCAAAACATCAAACAGTAAAGACCATATCCGCAAGGCAAGTAACATGCTGGAAGCCGCGAGATCACTTGGATGGAGGAGGTGAAAGTGTAGGGATGTTTGGAAATGATGGCATGTTGGGCAGAGGAATATTGGCGGGCAATGGAGGCAGAGTCATTTTTGGAACAGAGGGCAATGTAGGCAACAAAGGCAATGGAGAAGCTGTTGGAAGAGTTGGCAACGATGCAACACTTGGCAATGGTGGCAATGAGGCTGCTGTTGGCATGTTTGGAATAGCGGGGAATTGTGGCACTGTTGACTGAGGCAATGAGGGGATCGTAAGCAAGTTGGGAAGTTGAAGTAGGCTACGAGCAGCATGACTTGTGGTTATGAACAACAATGCTATGATCAATAAGAGGATTGAGCCAATGTTGAAAGCAGACATGGAGTCAATTTGACAAATAATACTTTGCTTCAAGGAAATGGAAAAAAGGAAGTTGTGTTTTAATTTGAGTGGAGATTTGATCATTTAGTAAAAGGATATAGAGAAAGTTATTGATAGACTATTTCTGATTATATAAGATACTTTAATTGTTAGCTCAACTTCCTAGATGTAATTATCTTTTTCTATATCATGATGTCCGGACCAATTTTCACATATCACCCCACCAACAACAAATACCAACTAACTCAGTCCATCAAAGCTTAGAACAGATGGAAAGAATCTCCTAATATTTTTGTCTCCACTAGAATTCATGTAACCAATAAAGAATGGAATTAGTTTTTTCAAAAAAGAAATGATTTAATCAATTTGAGTGAATTGTCCACCAAATATGGTTTGATCCAAACTTCATCTGTGCATAACTACTTTCAGAAAACATCTCTAATAATAAAGATCAATTGAATGTTCCTAAAAACAACATTTGGGAAGGTCAACTAACAACACAGTAATTAGAATTACAAGTCTAAGCTCTCTCACCCAACATCTCACCAAATCCTAATACCCTCAAGAACTTTCCCTATATATATATATATATATGTATCCTTCACTGAAGACAATCTCATCAAGTCAAATCATATCCAAACACACTTTAACTTCCTTTTAATCAAAGCAATCTAGCAAAGTAAATAACAATGGCCTCTTCCAGCAACTGCTCAATACTCTTGTCGATGATAGCATTATTGGCCATATCAAGCATCAGTACAAGTCATGCTGCTCGTAGCCTACTGCAACTTACTAACTTGCCTACAATCCCTTCATTGCCTCAGCCGACAGTGCCAAAATTGCACACTATTCCAAACTTGCCAACAGCAGTCACATTGCCACCATTGCCAAGCGTTGCATCGTTGCCAACACTTCCAACAGCTAATACACCTTTACCTTCTTTGCCAACATTGCCCTCTGTGCCTAAGATGACTCTGCCACCAATGCCTGCCAGCATCCCTCTACCCAACATGCCATCCCTTCCAAACATTCCCACAATTCCAAATATTATTCCTACAAATCCACCTCCTCCATCCAACTAAATAATAATCTCACAGCTTCCAACCGCATGATATTTACCTATGTATCCGATAGATCACTACCACATTTATTTTAATTTTGTTTTTCCTAGGCATCTTAATCTTTATGTGATTCTTGACAATGTATTGTATCATGTAGTATTCTCCAAGTTCTTTACATTGATTGCCATTTGTGTTGATACAATGCAATGCCTATTACTGATTCATGTGTATTTGTCCAATATAGCTTACACATGAGATATGATCAACCGTGTATTCATGCATATTAAGAACAAACTGAACCATATATATACACATGCGAAAGCTAATTTATTTGAAAACCCTAATTACAAAATAGACATATTTAGGACGCTTATTCAAGAACTACCAAAGCACAACATTCTCATAAGGTTTAATTGCCTAAAAATCAACTTAGATTTACAAAACTAAAGTATTATAATGAGTTCGTAGTTCCAAATATCAAATATACATACCTAAAGTCCAAACAGACATGCTTGAAGTTGAGGAATCATTGAATCTAACTTCACACACCGATAATCTTAAGTTAGCAAATGTGTGTACCGATCAAACAATCGAGTCTAATTTTTAGGCAATGCAATCTTCCACCCCAAAGGTATGAAGTTAAAGACAAGCCAAGCCTTGCAATGAACCCAAATGTCTGAATTTGGCACTCTTTGTGCAGTTCAAACTTCATACATTCAACAAAGTTAATCTTCCAAGACCAAAGGTCTGAAAGTGGCAAGCCAAACTTAACTTCAAACTCAGTGTCTGAAGTTAGTATATCTGTGTGCAATTGGAACAAAACTTAATTGACAATCTTCTAGCCCAAGGCCAGGGAGGTTGGAAACTAGAAAACCCGAACTTTGGTACTGAAATCGGCTGATTTCTAGTTTAAGCCAACAAAAAATTAGGGTTGGTCTACTACATTTACAGTGGTCACCAACTAACCATCACAAGAACAATGACAACAATGAAGCAACTGTAAATTGAGAATAACATCAGCAGCAAGTAAGTAAAGGTTGCAAACAAGAAAGCAAATTGGGAATGTGAAACTAACAATATCATAGCACTGTAAAAGTTTCAGTAAGAAAAAACAGACATGGCAAAAATTAACTAGAAACCTCCCAAAACCAAATATGGTCTTTAAGCAAAACACCGAAAGGACACTAACAAAAACATTAATTCAATTACCGTAAATGGTAATCCATAGTATTGAAGATTGAAATCAACGGTAAGATTTCTGGAACCTAGAACGAGCACCACGACCACCAAACTTCTTCGGCTCACAACGCCTAGGATCAGCAACAAGGAGAGTCCTATCATAGCGAATGAGAATGTCCTTAATCTCCTTCTTCTGCTGCTCATCCACAAACTTCTGGTAAAACGCAACAAGTGCCTTTGCAATAGACTGACGGATAGCGTAGATCTGAGAAGTATGACCACCTCCCTTCACACGGATACGCATATCGACTCCAGCGAAACGGTGACGGCCTAAGAGAAGGATTGGTTCAAAGGCCTTGTACCGGAGGATCTCCGGCTGAACAAGCTCGATTGGGACACCGTTAATCTTGATCAAACCACGCCCACGCTTGCAGTGAGTCACCGCCACTGCCGTCTTCTTCCTCCCGAAGCATTGGACGGATTCCACCGTAGCTGCGGCTGCTTCTTGCTTCTGCATTTTTACTGATTCTCAGAGCGAAAATGGGAGAGTGAGAGGCTGAAGAGTGCGATTAGGGTTTATGAAGTAAAATAAATCTGGGCTTGTGAAAGTCCTTTTAATTTGGGCTTCCACGAAATACTTTATTGGCCCAACTCCAAAAGGACAACATGAAATCATGTTTTTTCGCGGATTATCTGTTTATTTCGGGGAAATTTTTTATTTTTATCGTAGGTATTTGAAAGAGAAAAATTAAAAATCGCCTTGAAATATGAGGAATTGTGTAAATGACCCCCCTCCCGAAATGGTTGAAGGGCATAAACACTCGAATATAGATTTGTTGTTTAAGCTAAAGTTAATTGTTTAAAACTTTTTCTCGCGTTTTAATTTGTTTCACTTACCTCCCTCATATTTACAATATAACAATTATCACCTTTGTTTTAACTTTTTGGTAACAACTATTTTATTTTATTCGTTACTAATGAAAATGATAATACATTTCAACTAATTTGTCTTCCCTTAGATCATGATATTTTAATTAATTGTTATTTTATTATTATATACTTTAAAGAGTTACTTGTTTCTTAGGAATATTAAAATGATATTTCCTTCAAATATAAGACACCGAAGTATAAAATTTTAGAGAAATTTAGTAAACTAGACAAAATTTAACATAATTAGCTAAAACATTTACATTATGAAATAATTATTAAAAATGTCATTATGTTATTATTTTGACAAATATCATGTATCCTAATATAATTGATTTACTATCCTTTTATTCCTCAAATTAGTTATCTAGTTTGTCTCTACTACAATTAAAAGTTTTTTTTTTAAAACCCATATTCTAATATTCTCTCTAGTTTGTTTTTTTTTATCTCAAATCTCTCTACTCTCTTTACTGTTTCCACCATTGTTATTTTCTTAATATTTGATTGCTCTCTCTCACGTTTTATTAGGAGTCAGACCTGTTCCATAACGAGCATAACTTTTTTGCTTATTAGGTTCGGGCGGTTTCCTTGTCGGGTTCTAGATCTCCGTCGTCGCTCTATGGATGGTTTCGAAAAGACTCTTCTTGGATCCATGAAACTTGATGAATAATTGTCGAATCAAAGTTCTTCATTATCCATCATGCTCAATTCTAAAGAATCAAAATACGTATTCATTGTTTAAGTATTCATCCTAATTGCATATGTAAAACAAACTTTTAAATTTATTTTGCTTATTTTGTATTTACTATACCACTTTGTATACCAAATAGCTTGTATATAGATTTGATTTCGTATTCGTCATAATGGTATACCATCAAGTTTTGTATTTATATTTGATTTTGTATTCATTCTCAATTCTAAATAACTGAAATATAATTTATTTATATTATATATGTATTCTGCGTAATTGCATTAATAAAACAAATTTTGTATTTTATTTTGCTTATTTTGTATTTTCAAAATCACTTCATATACCAGATAGTTTATAGTTAGATTTGAAATTGTATTCATTTTCAATTTTAAATAATCAAAATACAGTTTATTTACGTATTTAATATATAAGTATTCATACTAATTGCTTAGTAAAATAGATTTTGTATTTTGTTTGACTCATTTTATATTGTCAATATCATTCTGTATATCAACTAGTTTGTATTTATATTTGAATTTGTATTCGTCCTAATGGTATACGATCAGGTTTTGAATTGTTTGGTCTAACTTTTTAATTTAAGTGAGTATATATCGTGCTCAGTTTGTAAAAAGAAGTTCATCCGAAATTTCGAATACACAAAATAATATTTAATAAAGTTCATCAAATACACAAAATCGTATTTTAAAAAGTGTTAGAATGAGAAAGATTTTAATAATTGACAAATATAGGAATAGATGAGAGAAACGGGTCGTTCACACGTGTTCTTTAAGGACCGAATCCGACTTGGATAAGGAGAACGTCAACCTCGCGTATTGGAAGATATAAAGTTGTAGAAGTATTGCTTTTTCGACAAACAATCAGAACAGAAAGTTTCCTTTTATAAAGGAGTTCAAAGCCAAGTGAAAGAAGGAAAACTAAATTTCTATTTAAGGAAATTGTGTTTTCTTATTTATTTAAGGAAATTGTGTTTTCTTATTTATTAAAAAAATTGTGTTTTCTTATTTATTTAAGGAAATTATGTAGAAAGGTTTTTTATCCAAGACGAGTCCAACGAGGAATTCTACGTGAAGAAGTTGATTCAGACAAGGGGTTGAAGATGTGGCGAAGACAAGTTCGAGTTGAACTAGGAGTTCCACACAAAAGAGGAGTCCTACATGAAGTAGGATTTCTAGTTGAAATAGGTTTTGGATTCAAGTTCAAATCTATAAATAGGGCAATTGTTTCGCTTGTGAAAAATTGCGCACTTACATAGAGAGAAGATCAAAACACTATCAAGAGTTTTGAGAGTTACTTGGGAGTGTTGCCAATTTGTGAGAAAAACATTGTAAGATTGTAATTAAGAGTTTTGATTACAATCGAGTGTGTGTAGGATTCGTCTAACAAGTTTGAGAAACTTGACGGACGGTAGAAGACTTCAACCTGGGTTTTTTTGTCTTGGGTAGCTAGAAATTAGAGTTTATAATTTCTTAGCTTGGAATCAGAGTTTATAATTCCTTAGGTTACATAGGCTTGTAATCTGTTGTTGATGTTCAAAGTTTAATGAAGTGGAGTTAAATCCTACAGAGGTGTAGGTCGTGATTTTTACCCTTGTGAGTTGGGTTTTCCGCGATAAAATATTGTGTCATTATTTTATTTGCTTCACAAAATGTAACTGTTGTAATCTGCAAAGGAACATATAGAATAAACATGTTCCATAGGCGAATTTGGGGGTCAGAGTTCCAACAAAAAGTTCATCCGAATACATTTCAAATAAAATTATATTAAGGAAAATATTTTTATCTTTTTTGAAATATTTTCTCCCATGATTCTCTCCATTTTGTTATTTAAAGTTTGTATTCTTTCAAATTAAATAAATACAATCAACGTTATAACAAACTAAAATATTGACATTTTAAATAAATATTGAAAAATATTGACAAAGAGACGAGCACCAATTGTCTAAATTGTGGCCTTGCCAAAGCCAAAGTCCAAATTTTGGATAGGTCAACATTTTATATATATATATATATATATATATATATATATATATATATATATATATATATACACGTTAAGATGCACTTCGAACTTATAGTGTCTTGCAAAGGATAATATTGAACCATTTTATTGAATTAAGTTGTAGCCTTGACAAGGATTAAATTCAATATTTTTAACAATAGCTACATTTCATAGGTTTTGACACGAAGCTCCTCATCGTTTGATGTGTTAGTAATTAACAATAACTTTAAATATAAATATTATCTCAATATTATTTCAATAAGTTTGCGATTTATAATTTCTTTTATTTATGAAGTTTTGAGAGATATAATTTTTTTCATATCAAAAATAATTGTGCTTGTGAGTTGTGTGACATGGGAAGCTTGACTTGCATTTCGATAAAAACAAAATAAAATATGATCATCTTTGCGTAAGCTATTACCTTTCCTTATTTTTCATCTCATCAATTAATTTAATGTAATAGTGCAAATTGATGTTTTTCTCTAATACGATAAGAATTCTAAGGTTTTTTCTTTTAATTCTTAAGGGGTCGTTTGGTAATGATATTAAACAAGTTTATATATATATATATATATATATATATATATATATATATATATATATATATATTGGAGTCCGTACAACTTATACACGTTTGATAGGTGGATAAGAAAAAAGTTATTTGTGTATATAATTAATATGGAAAATGCATAAGTACCCCCCTCAATCTATGCCCGAAATGCCAGAGATACACTTATACTATACTATGGTCCTATTACCCCCCTAACTTATTTTATAAATAATTTTCTACCCCTTTTTGGCCTATGTGGCACTAGCTTGAAAAAAAAAAGTCAACACGCGTTGGACCCATAAGATAGTGTCACGTAGGTCAAAAATGAGTAGAAAATTATTTATAAAATAATTTCAGGGGGATAATAGGACCTTAGTATAGTATAAGTGTGTTTCTGAGATTTCAGACATATGTTAGGGAGTACTTATTCATTTTTATGGTATAAATATAAGATTTGGGTCAATTTCAAACAACTATAACTCCTAACACAAGATGAGCTAGGTGTGCTACAAGATACCATAGGAAAGATCTTTGAATTATCTCTCCAAAGACGTCGAGTTTGCTAAGTTTCGAGTTCGGATGAGTGAGATATAACCTTTTGAAAAATTAGCCGAAAATAGTGAGGGGTATTTTAGTCCTTTCCTTACCCAATCAGATTTAATTCGTTTTTAGTTATATTTTAGGGTTATAATCCTTTTAGGTTCAATTTTATAATCCTAATAAACACCTAGGGTTTTAGTTGAGAGTTCAAGAAGAGACAAGAATAGAAAAGAAGAGAAAAGAGGGAAAAAAAGGAAAGGATGAAGGCGTTTGTCGACGTTCTTGAGTTTAGTTGCGTATTTTTGCCATATGTTTAATCCCTAAGAGGTATGTAAGCTTTCATAGATGTTGGGTTAGTTCACCCACACGCCAATCATGTTATTTATCAGCGAAATTTCATGCTTTAAGTTTAAAGATTAGAGTTCTTGATGAGTTCTTGATAGGTGTTCTTGAGGTTCATTCTAAATCTTGTTGGGTTGGGTTTTTGATGATCTCTTGAGATGAAATGAGTAATTTGAGTTCTTTTTCAGTAGATTAGAGTGTAATTAAGTTAAGTAATTGAATCAGTGATTAGAGAAGAAATTGTTCGATTTTAGGCTAATTAGGGTGAGAAAACGAGCAAGGACGTTCGACGGAATTTCTAGGTTGAGGACTGGCGCGGCGCGCCTGCCAGAGCGCCCCGAAACCTTCTCTGTACTTCAGGGGTTGGCGCCCCGCGCCACCCACATCCCCAGGGTCGCCTGCCCCATCTAGTATGCCCCCGGTTGCTCCGTTTGAGTTCGTTTAAAGTGCACCTTCACCCTTTTCGATTCGAACTACTCTAAGCTACTTCTAAACACCTAAAATCATTCCTAACATGATCAAAAATCTTGAATTCATAACTCAAATTCAAGGTATAGTTGAGTTTTAAGTTTGAAATTCTTTCCAACATTCTAAGAGAGCTTTTGAGTCTTTTTGTGAATTCTTCTACAACTTTTAGTAACTTGTTTCAAGACTCGAGCAAGTGAGTATATGAGAACGAAGAGAATGTTTCATAAGTCTTCCTTGTCATCATGAGATCCTCCATGTCATGAACCAAAACTCTTGAATTCATAATTCACATTCAAGAGAGAGAGTTAAGAGTAGAGTTCAAGAAAGCTTTTGAGTTCAATAGTGAATCCTTTGAGGTAAATCATTGATTTGAACTATGTTTCAAGGAAGTAAGTATGAGAATGATAAGAGTCGTATACATGAGTTCCTTATTGATATTTTGAACCTTGAGTCGAGTCGTTTATGCCCATAACATCTGCATGAATTCCAATTAGTTGAGTACCTTTTAGATGAGTTGCATATTCAAGTCCTAATTCTTGAGTAATAAGTTTCTAAACCATTTGAGTTTATATTTCTAATCATTGGATTATTACAATGTTATCCATGAAGTCTTTGAGTTGAATTGTTCATGCCCATAATTCCGCATGAACCATATAAGTTGAACAGTCTTGAGATAAGAAGTGTCTTTAAGTCCTTGAGTTAAGTAGTTCATGTTCATAATTTAGCATGAACCCTCCAAGTTGAATACCATGAAATCATCTATAAACCTGAGATCATGGACCATGAATCCATAATCCAATTCAAGAAAATTTAAGATCAAAGTCAAAGAAGTTAAGAGTTAAGTCTAGAAGTTAAGAAGCAAGTCAAAGTAAAGTTTGTTAAAGTTTTCAAGAGTCTTACTTAAACGTTTTAACTTCTTTTTAAGGCTCAAGTTTCGAGTTAAAATAAAGAGTAAAAATTGAAGTCTTTCCTTCAAGTTTATAAGGGAACTAAGTATTCCCTAAGAGTTGATTTAAGATCAAAAGTTTCAAGTTAAGCAAAAACGCAAAGAATGAGTTCATTTCTCAAAAGTTATAAAGGAACTAAGTAGTCCCTAAGAGTTACAAATGTTTCTCACATTTTGAGAAAGAAAGGAAGATAGATTTCCACAGAGCCTTTGGCTAGTTTTAGAAAAGGGGAACTATGATTTTCAAGAGAGCCTTTAAAGCTAAGTTTGAGTAATTACCTTAAACCAGAGAATAAGTTATTTTAAAAACATATGAGCTAAGTATTTTGGGAGTAGTATTGTGCACAGATATGGGGACGCGAGTTCATATCAACTCAAGTCTCCATAAACCTTGTAGCCAACATGGACAGATAAAGGATCATACTTTTTAGATGGTTCCTTAGTGTTTTTTAGCATAGACTAGTGGGTCCACTTAATAGTTGAGGTTCTATACCTTTTTTGTAAATTTTTTGCACCTTTTTAACTTACGTGACATCCAAATATCTCTCACGCATCTCAACTATGTGGATTCAAATGTTGTGAGGTATCCATAATCAATTCCACATGTTCATTATTAGAAAACAACCAAATTTTACTTGAGCAGTTTACAATAGTATTTGGTACCCCTAGAATTCTTCTATATCTATCAAGACAAGATGGATCTTGAAAAGGCTCCATTAGTCCAATAATACAATATTGATTTCTCCTATTTAGATTAGTCAATCTCTCTAAAGCCTATTGTGTGTTTACTGGCCTAATATTTCATAGTAAGACCTTCTTCATTATTAATGATTGGATTTAGAAGCTGCAAACCTCTCCGGTAATTGTCTGATTGGCTGAGAATTTTCCTTTGTATTTTTCCCTCCGTTTGCCTTTGTTACCGATCATTTCAGTTTGTCTAGGAGATAAGTCTCTATCTTTCGCTACTTTTTGAATGTGGTCAGTCATAGAATCTATGTTGTCTTATAGCTCTTCCTCTTTTTGAAAATCTTGACCATCTATATTGATCTGAAGTTGATCACATAACTCTACAGTGTTGACGTTTGCCTCTTCTTTGTCAATTACATGTTTATTTACTACTGTTCCCGCATGTATTTCCTTTGTACTAGTGATAAGGTTATTGCTTTCCTTTGTTTCATTCCCATTGTTTGTTTGTTTTTGGACCACCCCTATTTGATTTTCACCCTTTTCTTTGTTAGAATTGTTGTTTTCTTCTTGTGCCTTCTCCTTATTCATTTCGTCTTCTTTATGATCTACTCCATTGCTGGAAGCACAATCTTGGGTGATGATTTGTTGTTTTTGTTGTGGATGAAAGGACTTAGTCACCCACTCTTTGGTTGATACCTTCTCTGTTACTTGTTTCTCTTTCTCTGCTACTGTTGGTGTCTCTTTTAGGATGACCTCCTGTGAATTTTTGTTTCTAGTTGTTAGAAAATAGCATACACAGTGGAAGTATTTCAGAATCATACATCTTGCATGAATATATACAACAATCACAAATATGTATCACATACGAAGTATGCTGAAAATTAACTCAGGATTACCTCTTGAAGCGTATGTAGATATCTTGAAGTAATTCAACTCCAGCTCTACGATCTTCTACAGTAATCCCAATTAACAATTGAACTCTCTCAATACTTGAGTGGGCAAATATTGTAGAATATTGAATTAATTCTTTCTAGGTCAGAAAAATCCCTACTTATAAAGATGTTTTCCCAGCCAAAAAAGAATTCCTTTTCTTTCAAGAAAAACAAGAAACACACGTTTCTCTTCTTTTTCAAGAAGAAAAACGTTTTTTTCTTCTTCTAAGGCTTTCTATTATGGAAATAATTTTAAATAATTAATTTGAATTATTCTTACCATAATAAATTATAAATCTTTCCACTAAAAATTCGTAATTGCACTCCTTTATTCATTTCGAAATTCACCATTAAACACTTATGTAATTCCCTATGTTAAGATTACCGATACTATCAATAAATTAAATTACTGACAAATTTAATTCAATGATTAATTTTCTTTAGAGTAATACTTAACTTATTTCATGTGCCAGATTCATAAATCTAACAGCCGGGTTTACACATGAAAACTTATAATCTTCTCATAAAAAGATGTATCATCAAAATCTCTACACTGAGACATGAATTTCATTAACTAACTAATTATTTCATCAATATATATTATTGTCATCCAATCTACCAGGCAATATTGATCCATCTCAGAATCTCACCTTTTAATAAATCCAAATAATAATTAATATATACAAATCATAATCGTTATATCAATGTGAGAATATAAGTACATTTAATAGTTTAGAAAATATATTTTTATCAGTTAGTCTAAAACATCTATCTCTGCTTGGTCCCGTTCAATACATACCAAACGCACTATCACGAGAAGTTAGAACTATACCATTTTCATAATCAAGATAAATTACATTTAATCTCGTGCTACAATCTTTTTGATGGTTTTCTCCAGATTTCCATTTATGATTGTGAACTATAACTTTTAACTTATAAGAACCGATGATTTAATCTTCTGTGTATAAGCTTAAACTCTATACATCAAATCATCTACTGTATAAGTTAAGGACACATATATGATAATTGATTTATTTATTGTAATACTTTATTGAATTGAATAAATGAATAAACAATTGTTCAATAATAATACTATATTAAAAAGATATGATTAATAGTATATCCTAACATCAGTCTCATCAATATCATATTCCTCCTTCTCTAATGTTGCAAACTTGTATGTCCGATACTTTGTCGTTCTCTTTTTTGTTGTGCTCTTCTTCAATAAATCTCCGTGTACTATCTTTTTTGTATTTACTTCTCCTTTGCATCCATTCTTGTCTCTTTTGTAGATTACCTACTATCTTTTCGTTGCTAAGGATTTTCCTGCTATTTGTTGTTGTGCCCATTACTTGTAAAACTTTTGTTTAAAATGATGTAATTTACTATAACTTTAAAATTAGTCAAATTTTACTTTTAAAAGCAAAACATGACAACTAAAAAAAATGGAAGGAGTAATTAATAGCCTTATGTTCTAAATAGAACAGAAAGAGAAAGAAGTTTGAAGGTTCTAAATTTAAGAACAGAAAGAGAATTTTTTTGCAAAATATGATTTCTTCTTAAAAAGAAAAGAAAAAAGAAACTTTTGTTGATAGTGTGGTTCAAACTCACAACTCTAGTATGATAAGCATTTTCACATTCTCTTCCTTACCACTAAGCGGTCAATCAGTTTTATCATAAATTTACAAGTCAACATATTTAATTTTCTAATACAACTACAAATTCAAACTCCCCCTTGGCTCCGCCCCAGTTATGGTGGGGTAAATTAATTTTTGTTGGTTACTGGACCAAGAATGAAACAATGGGAGGCTAAAAATTTACAACATGACAACTATAATATCCCAAGAGGAAAATTACAAGATGACAACAATATCTAAGCAACTGATACATTTACAAGAAACAACACGTACATTTGCACTTAAATGATGACAATACGAAAGGTAGAACAAAAATTTATTTTACAAAATCAAAACAAACTATTCATCTAATAATATTGTAAAACGAAAACACATAAATTAAATGGAGCATTAGTGAACCAAACACCATTGCAAATTAAATAAAGAAACATGCCAACACTTAGCTATAAGTTTACATGCATTTCCAATTTAAGGGTAAATTTCAATAAGAGACCTTAAACCTAAAGCGTGGATTATCTTATATTCATTGAAACCAGCTTCAATGAAAACCTTCTCTCACTATTTCTTAGTTCTCTCTTTGGAACCATGGAGAACCATCGTCACCATATCTATATTGTATTTGTTATCTCTTGTATTCAAATTAGCAAATCAGAAGAAATCAAAGATGAAAAGAAAAACACAAAGAACTATTCAAGTCCACAGAATCCACTGTATGTTCTTAAGAAATTTAATCCTCTCAAGTACCCGAGGTTACAGATTAATTTCTTCCAAGATAAAACGCATTAACCATTAATTAAAGAAATAACGGCACCTTAAACTTCAATAATTTCAACGAACTCAAAATGACACCAATGAATCACACATACAGACACGATCGATCGATTTTTTTTTTGTAAGAAATGTATGCAAAAGAAGGGAAGAATTCAATGCTGAAAAATGAGAGACAACCTCTCTATTTATAGCCAACAAAGTGTAAAGGTCACAACTCTTAGGAAAGAAGACAACCTTCCAGAAATGTCACAACACTATGGAAAATGCACAACCTTTTAAACGGTCACAACCCTTTAGAAAGGACACAACCTTTCATAAAGGTCACAACCGTCTGGAAAAGTGACAACCCTTCGGGAGAGTCACAACCCTCCATTTCCTGTTCACACCTTTAAAATCCAACAATCCCCCACATGAATAGGGAATGACTATTTTAAAAAAAATATATATGCATGAAAAATTGTGTGATTCGTAAGTAAGGGTTAATCTTATCTGGATAAGTAGGTTTTCCTTTAAACTTTTTGTATTGAACATATATCGGATATACTCGGTCAATCGGTAGATTTGATATCTTTGAACCGTCGAGCTTTGATGTATACCTAGACAACATAAGTCACACAATCAACCCTTGAATTGTTTTTGGTTCTCATTGTTTTGTGCGTTTCAGCCATAAACACATCTCAGTTAATAAGTGCTTAGAAAACTGTCCTTACCAGATTCTCCTTGAAGCAACTTATACTTCACACTTAGATAGATGATTTCTAAATGTGTTATCCCGTAGATACACCATTTGATATACCCTGTATCAAACCTAGAAACCATTAAAAAGTCCTAATGCCTTTATCCTTGTTACTAAACATTGTCTTATCATGAGAATGGACCATAAAAATAATATTTTGACAATGTTGAACCGTCATTAATGACTTTGTTTGATCTCCTTGAACCTAGATTTTGGAATCTCCAGTCTTCTAGGTAGAGTTACCGCCACAATGACTTGTTCTCGGCCGTAGTCTCACTCCCTTTGATAATCTATCAACTTCCTCTCTAGTTAGGTTTTTTATAAGTGGATCCGACACATTATCCTTTGATTTTACATAGTCAATTATGATAATTCCACTAGAGAGTAGTTCTCTAACGATATTATGTCTACGTCATTTATGACGATACCTTCCATTATACATCATGCTCCATGCCCAACCTAGTGTATGCATACATGAGCTAAAGGTTTGGGCCAAAAATCTTTCAAGAAATTTCGAAGTCATTCAACTTCTTCACCGGTCTTATCCAGAGTGATAAACTCAGATTTTATAGTAGATCGAGTGATACATTTCTGTTTGGAAGATTTCCAATAGACTGCACCTCCACTAAGAGTAAATACATATCCACTCGTGCATTTTATTTCATTTGACCTGGTAATTCAATTTGCATCACTATATTCTTTCAATACTGTTGAATACTAGTTATAATGCAAAGCAATAGTTTGTTAAGTATGTTTTTTTATAAAAAAAAATACTCAAAACTCTTTTCATTTTCATCCAATGAGTTTGATTGAGATTACTTTTGAACTGACTCAGTTTACTAATAATACATGCTATATCTGATCGCGTACACTTCATGATATATATCATACTTCTCAATAATCTAGCATAATCCAATTGTGAGTCACCTTTTCCTTCATTCTTTTGAAGTACAAAGCTCACATTTATTGGAGTCTAGTCAATATTGAAATCCAACTACCTGAACTTTTCAAGCACCTTTTCAATCACATCAATAACTTTAATTTCGCATGTCATTATTTGGACGCTTGTTTTAGTCCATAAAGTGACTTAACAAGTTTACATATTTTTTTTAACCAGGAACCACTAAACCCTCAGGTTGTTCCATGTAAATTTCTTTCACCAAAAAATATATTTTTACATCCATTTTGACAAATTCGCAACTAGTGCGATTAACATCTGAGTTGATGTAATCCTAGTTAGAGACTATCATATGTCAAAATAATCAAGGATTTGTCATTGTCTAAAGCCTATGACAACAAATCTTGCTTTGTATTTGTCAATAATTTCATCAATTTTTATTCTTTTGTAGATCCACTTTGAACCCAAAAGTTTATTTCCTGAAGGAAGATCACCCAACTCTCAAGTATGGTTACTCAAGATTTAATCTATCTTACTATTAACAGACTCTTTCCAAAAAGGATGAGTCCACAAATGACATATCTTTTTCGACTATATGGACTTATTTTCAAGAAAAAATATTAAAAATAAAATTCGGAGGAAGTAATTTTTCCATTGACATTTACTATGCCTCTGAATCTCCTTATTAAGTACATTCTCCTTTGGATATTCCAAGGTCGTTTAGACCCTTTAGATGACTATCTGGTGGTTCGGACTTATTAACCATAAATCAACATGCTTTACTATTTGTAGCATATTCAACGAACATACAATCCACAGAGGTCCTATTTTGACCTTTTTGGGAATAGTTCCCTCATTTCCATTTCTCATATGGAATAGACTGTATTGAAAATTGTTAGATCACTACCTTTCAAGAGTTATTGCTTGTATATACTCTAAGGAACAACAAACAATTTTCTATCAGCATACAACAAAGACTGATAAAACTGGTTGTTACTCCCTTTCTTAACAAACAAATTTTTTCTATTTGTTGCTACCTTTATTAACAGATAAAACCTTTTGTTTCTCTCTTTCTGAACATACAAAAAAAATTGTTGTTCTCTTTTGCTATAATGATAGCATCCCCCCACAAGTTTTGTGGTAAACCTGAACTTATAAGTAGTAGATTCAACAATTCCTTCAAAGTTTGATTTTTTTCTTGTCAACAATTTCATTAGATTGAGGTGAGTATGTGCAGTAATTTAATGGATGATTCGATTTTCCAAATATATTTTTGCAAAAGAATGTTCATATTCTCCACATCTACCAATTCTAATCATGACAATCTTTTTATTCAACTGATTTTCAACTTTAGTTTTATATTACCTATATGTTTCTATTGCTTTGTTCGTATCATTCAGCAAATAGACATAATAATATATAGTGAAATTGTCAGTAAAATCTATGAAGCATTTTTTCCCACCACGAGATGGTGTTAACTTCATATCACAAATGTCAGTGTTAATCAATTTTAAGGTATTCTAATTCATTTCAACAACAAATACTTGACATTGATTTATTGCACTAGAAGTTAGGAAAAACTTCTAAGTTGATCAGTTTTTGCAAGATTTTTTGTAATTGACATGTCTCAATCATTTATGTCGCAAACAATTTGAGCCAAGCAAGTAAGAACAAACAAAATATACTAAGTTTGAAAAGACCTTCTGTGAGGTAACCTTTTCCCACAAATATTTTGTTCTTTATTTTTTTTTATTTTTTATTTTTATATAATTTTCTCAAATACAGATTTTGTTTTATAGTCTAACACCTTGTCATATGTCCTTTTCCGAAGGAACTTTCCATAACATTCAATTTGTTATAGAATTACCCATGACCATAGTCTCATTGGTCCAATAAGGGCAATATGACCCAAAAGTTTTTTTTACAACACAAACATAACATATCACTTCTCACCAATGTTCATTTCTATAAAAAAAAATTTAATAGACATATTTTTTCATCAAAAATCACAATATTTTAAGTGAAACTTTTTCATCAGAAAATACAATTATTTTGAACGAGTAATATAATTTTGTGGTTTTATACTAGTCATATCATATACTAGTAAAGAGAGACTCAACGACCACAATATTAAATATACTCCAAGAATTTTGTGGGTCTAACATAATACAAGAATGTCATCAAATTTCATATCTTGTACTTTCAAATTTAAATTAGATAGTAAGTCTAATTTTGTCTTTATCACAAGTAAAGAACTCCCACATTTTAAATATGTTCTCAAAATTATTTTTCAAATATTTGAAATTATTTTCCACATATTTTTTTCATGCTTTCAAATTGTATACCATCAAATACACATTGACAACACAAAACCTTCTTTTGGACATTTAATCCATAGAAACACCCATTGCACGCACAAAAATCACTAATTTTATGTTACTAAACTTTTTTTCTTTCATCTGTTACAACTAGACATACCACTTTGTATTTAGAATAGTAACAATAAAGATTCAATCTTTATACAACTTGTTTCTAGTTTAACTATGAAGTTTTTATATTTTTCTAATCGTTAACCGAATGAACCTTGAATTCTGATGAAGTTTTTATATTCTTCGAATCGATTTCACATTCAGACAGAGTAGTAAATCAAAAAGTTTTTAATCTCCAGAAACCTCAAATACAACACTGCTTCTAGCTAACAATGAAGATTTTATGTTTTTCCAAATCATTTAGCCTTAATATTCGTGACGAAGATTTTGTACTCTTCAAGTCATAATATTCATTGAAATAGAGTATCTAACAATTGGTGAAGTTTCTATATTCTTCAAACCACTGCACAATCTGATTTGTTCATGAAGTTTTTATATTCTTCAAACCAAAGGAGTAAAAAAAAATCAGATGACTTTAGTCTCCAAAATTCAAAAACAGTCAAACTTTTCATGGAGTATAAAACTACGGAAGTTTTTTTTCCCCATCTTAACATAATACATATTAGTAATAATCATCACATAGAGATCATCTATCATAAAATTTATGAGATAAATATCATAACTTATAAAGCATAGGGTTAAAAAAAATTCAAGTGAAATAAAAATAGAACTTGATTTTTACTCTCATTGAATCATATTCTATCTGTCAACAATGATTCCATGCAAGTCACTTACCTTGCTATTCTTTTTTCTTTTCTCAGTTTTCATCATATTCTTATTTTTCTCAAGAAGAGACTTAATTTCAACAAGAAACTAAAATCAGGTTCAAATATTTGAACATTTACTTCTTCTCATAGTTATGTAAAACCAAGAATATAGATTATTTTTTTAAAAGTGCATATCTTAACCTTTATGCACAAAATAACTTTTCTTATTGAAAAGAAAACTAAAGGGGTGCAATGCTTGAATGCACTTGGAAAGAATATAAGATTAATCTTACCCATCTTACTACTGATTATATTCTCGAACATATTAAATTAGTACTAATTCATCTCAAATTTCTTTTATCATACGATAAAATAATTTTCTTTTTCTTCTTTTTTTTAACAAAAAGAACACAAAAAATAAAAGTAATTTTCTTACCACAGAAAATACCATCAATTTAAATTTCTTAATGTGACGTCCCGCCACGATTTCAGCCCAATTCCGCGTCCGGATTCGTGAGTAAGTTGTCAAGTGCCGCACGGAGTCTTAGTAAATACTCTAAGTCCGTGACATTAAGCTTGTTATCTCCTGTATTCAAATTAGCAAACCAGAAGAAATAAAAGATGAAAAGAAAAACACAAAGAACTATCCGAGTCCACAGAATCAACTGTGTGCCCTTAAGAAATTTAATCCTCCCAAGTACCCGAGGTTACAAATTAATTCCTCCCAAGATAAAACGGATTAACCATTAAAGAAGTAGCGGTACCTCAAACTTCAATAATTTCAATGAACTCAAAATGACACCAATGAATCACACATACAAACATGATCAATCGATTTTGTTTTGTAAGAAATGTATGCAAAAGAAGGGAAAAATTCAATTCTAAAAAATGAGAGACAACCTCTCTATTTATAGCCAACAAAGGGTAAATGTCACAACTCTTAGGAAAGAAGACAACCTTCCAGAAATATCACAACACTTCGGAAAAGGCACAACCTTTTAAATGGTTACAACCCTTTAGAAAGGACACAACCTTTCATAAAGGTCACAACCCTCCGACAAAGTGACAACCCTTCAGGAGAGTCACAACCCTTCACAACCCTTCATTTCCTGTTCATACCTTTAAAGCCCAACAAGATGTCCACTGAATTTTTAAGCCTTGTGATTTTTTCAAGAAAAGGGAAGGGAGTAATTAACAGCCTTATGTTCATTAGTCGTGGGATTTATTGAATCAACTTTTGGGCCCGAGTTTGGGGTTATACATTTTACAACAAAAGAGAAGCAATTCGAAGGTTCTAAATTTAAGGACAAAAGAGAAAAATATTGCAAAATATGTTTTATTTTTAAAAGAAAAGAAAAGAGATACTTTTGTTGATAGAGAGGTACAAACTCACAACTCTAGTATGGTAAGCATTTTTCATTCTTTTTCTTATCACTAGCGATAGATTAATTTTGTTAGGAGTTTACAAGTCAATATATATATATTAAGGTGGGGCAAACTATTTTTGATGGTTAATAGACAAAGAATACAACAATGGGAGGCTATAAAATTATAAGAGGACAACAACAACTAAGTAATTGATACTGATAAAGACTTCCACTTTAATAGTGTGTTTGGTATGAAGGAAAACATTTTTTGGAAAATGTTTTCCAATTTTTCCATGTTTGGTTGGGACAAAAATTTTGAAAAATGTTTTCCAAATCAACTCATTTTTCTCAAAATTAAGGAAAATGATTTCCCTTCAAAAATTAAGGAAAACATTTTCCAAAACTCTCCTCCATTTTCAAATTACATTTTTTTTGGGAAAAACATCCATTTTAAAAAAATATTTTCAATTTCAAATTTTTTTTTTCCACCCGATCACTGACCCCCCACCCCCACGACCGGCCAGCCCCCACCCCAATCCCAGCCCCTCTCCAAAAAATTTATTTTGCTTTATTTAAATATTTTCAACTTAAAAAATTTATTTTTAAACTCCTACCCCCCACCCACCCACCCACCCCCATCTCTCAAAAAATTAATTTTATTTTTTAAAAAATACTATCAACTTTAAAAAAAAAAACACTCCTCCCCCCTCCCCCACCCCACCACCACCACCACCCAAAAAAAATAATTTTTTTTCAATTTTTTTTTTCAATTTTATAAAATTTTCTTTACTCTAGTAAAAATAAAAGATGTCTCTCAAAAACATTTTTCATTCATAAATCAAACACTAAAAATGTTTTTCGGAAAATATTTTCTACTCACCAACCAAACATGAGAAAATAATTCCAAAATCTACTTGTTTTCCAGGAAAACATTTTCTAGGAAAACATTTTCTAGGAAAACATTTTTTCCCATGAAAAACATTTTCCTCCATACCAAACACACCCTAAGTGTCTGGATGTATAGACATGTTCCAACGTTTAGGGCTTATGTGTTAAATTTTTTAATTAATGTTGTTGAGCTTTATAATTATCAAATAAATAAATGATATTTAATAATTTTTTTAATCTATAGAAATAAGAAGATTGAAAGTAACACAAATAACAAGTCATAGTTCAATATCTTTATTAAATGATAACACTATGAGAGTGACTATATATTACATAACATTTCTTTTAAGAATACATAGTCAAATTTTACTTTTTCATTTACCATTGATTTTCATGTTTTTGTCATATATTTCAAAATCATTACTATTTTATTTAACTATTTGAAATTAATTCTATTTTTTTTTTGCATGATGGCGTGATGATTTTATTATAATACTAGTAAATTTTAATAAGTTTGTATTTAAAATAAAAATTAGACAAAGCTTCCTATTTCCTTTTTCTTCTTTTTAATCTCAATTTTATTTTTTATCTGATATTTGGTATATTTGAATATTCTAAATTCATGATGTGTAAGGTTTCTATTCAAACATAATCGCTTCTTATAAATTACATATTCAATTTTTTTAATTAAAGAAAAAACAGCTCCACGTACGTCTTATTCCTATTTTTGAATATGTATAAGAAACATGTGTTTGTTGTCCATATTGAAACTTTAATTTTATTTAATAGGTGTACCCCACCATATGCAATTTAATGTACTGGTGGGCTATATTGATGTAGCTTTATTGATTGACGTACAATATATGTGCAATATTAGTTACTTTTTTCTCTTTTTTTAACTTTTTTTACTTGTTATAATTTGAAAAATTAAGAAAATATATTATTTTATCTATTATATTCTCAATTTATTTAGAAGTTGATTTTTAAAAAAAAAGATGAATCTTTTTAATGAGTAAATTGATTTTGAAATTCTATCAATTAATAAGAATAATATGATCAATTCAATATGTCAATTATTATTTTCTTAGTAAGTGTGTCAAGTGAAAAATGAACAAGTAATTAGAATTAGAAATTGTATATTAAAGCATAAATGTTCTTATAGACTAGAGTTATAAAATTTTCTTTCCATAAACATGTATGTAATTCTTTTATACTCATAAGTTATTTATTTACCTATCTAATTATTCATAAATCGCTTTGTAAGTGATTATTACCTTTGCATTAAGGATGATATATGATATCTAGTAGAACACTTGAGAAGTTGAGTTATTTAATGTTATTGTTGTAAATTAAAGAAACTATTTATAATCTAATAATATTTATTAGCTTGAATTAAATTTTTTGCAACTTCATAATTAACATTTTTTTTCTCTTTTACTTTATTCACTAGTGTGCTTAATGTATTAATAATCAACAACAATTTTGAAAGTTTTATCTCAAATGTTATTTCAATAAGTCAGTGATTTATAACTTCTTTTCTTTATAAAGTTTTGAGAGAGATATTTTTTCACGTCAAAATAATTGTGCTTCTCTGATATAGGAAGCTTGACTCTTTATGTCATGCTCCGAGTCTACATTTTGGGCGGGACTGACACTCAAGAACCATTGATGTCCCTAAGAGAACGCCTGACTTGACTTAACTCCTAGCAGAAGACTTACTCATGATAAAAGAACATATTGGAATACAATCATACTAAACTGTCTCAATAAATAACTCAAAATGTTTTAAAGATCAACATTTAATTGATCAAAATGACAACTCAAGTCTCAACATAACTAAAAAGGAAATGTAAAGACTCATGAACTAACATCAACTAACTGTCTAAGAAGCCTCTAACAACTGAGATGGACAACGGAACAATATCCACGACATCCTAATGAACTAACTAGCAAAGCAATAAAAAGGGTCCTCCGAAAGCATTGTCTCACCAACAACTCTAAAGTTCAACTAAGATCAACGATACGTTGGATGCTGATCTTGGTTACCTGTATCTGCATCATAAAAAGATACAGGCCAACTGATATCAGTACATTAAATGTACGAGTATGGGGGAGGGGGGTTCTAAACATGACATAAGTTTGAAAGGAAATCTGAAAGAACATACTTGGGCTCAAATCAACTCAAACTTAACCCATTTCAATAAAAAGCAATAATACGAATGCAATATAAAGAAAAGTTTTTTAAACATGAATAACAACGCTGCGTATTAAGAAATACCATACTAACTCAGTTTGTATGAAAAAACACAATATAAACTTTGTTTGTATATAAAAATACAATTAGATCTGTGTATATAAGAATACAAAATGTTTTTGTGAGAGTTCCTCTAATTGACACCCATCACTTAAGAGTTATGTGATGATACAATATTTTGCCTCACGCTGCCAGGGCCTTCTTATACCTTGTCAGGGGTATTAAACCTAACTACTAAGTGGATCCATTAGTCTATGCTAAAAAGTAATAAGGATTCATCTAAAATGATGATCTTTTTCTGCTCATGATGGCCACATGGTTTAGGAGGGTTGTGAGTTGTCTAAAGAGAAAAGACATAAAGTCATCACTAAAGTTGTCTCGATTTTTTAAAAAGACACATTAACTTTGTGAATGTCCTATTTTCCCATTGAACAATTTAAGAGTGTTATAAATATCTCATTTTTCACCCAACCCACTTGCAAGAAAATAGGTGCAACCACGCACCAATAGTTGTTTGACACATATTAAGTTCTTTTAATTTTTAATTTTTAGTTTCATTTTCATTTTCATTTTATTATTTTTATTTTTATTAACTTTATTTTCATTTTTTCCCTCTTTCTTCTTAAATCTTCATTACTCAAATCATTTGTTCTTTGTTGTAATCTGCATGATGCTTCCATGAAACACTATTTTCTCACCAAAACATCACTAAATAAAATCAATTCAACTCTCAAGTTACTAAAGTAAGGTAATGGGACCAAAAAAAAGATGGAGTTTCATAGTATTCTCTAATCAATGGACTTCTTTTTTTTTTAAAAAAAAAAAAAAAAGATAAAAGAAGAAAAAAAAACAAAGAAAAGCAAGAGACGAGAAAAAAAAGTGATAAAAATGGATGAAGTAAATGGATCTTCTAAGTTGAAGAAGATGAAGAAAAAAATGAATTTTTGAATTTGGGTGAAGAAGATAATGGGGAAGATGATTTAAATTGATTAAATAATTAATATTAAAGAAATATTATGACACATGGCACTTTATAGCTGGTTATGGCAGTAAAAAGATTGGGTCACGCGTCCCATTTGCGTGTTAACAACCCAGACGAGAAAATGGGTCAAAATGGCTCATTTACAAAGATATTAAATAGTTTCATGGGGTGGTAGGACACTTTGAAAGTTAAGATGTCTTTATGCAAATACAAGACAACTTTAAGGGTGACTTTATGTCTTTTCTCTTGTCTAAACTTTCCCCAATGTTGGTGCTCATGAATAGTACTCCCAAAATATAACTAGCTAATATGTTTAAAAACATTATTCTTTCTGTGGTGTGAGATAATTACTCAAAAACTAGCCCAAAGGCTCTCTAGGAAATCAGTATTTCCATTGTTGTTTAATTGTGATAGCATTTATCTTTACTGAAAAACTAGCTCAATGACTCTATTGAAAATTGTGTTTTCTTTCTTATTTAAATGTGAAAACATTTATTCTTTGATAATTCATAGTCCCCGTATACTCTTTTGAAGAAATGAACTTCCCTCCTCCCTCTTTCCTATTCACTCTTTACTCAAGTCTTAAGATAAGTTTAAAGCATTTGTAAAAGACTTTGGTAAAGACTCTAAGAACTCTCTACACGTGGCTCTTAACTTTCCTTGAATTTGAATTTATAGATTTAAGAATTGTAATTTGTGATATGAAAGATCTCTTCATGTTTAAGAGTATTTTTAGATAGTTAAACATGATAAACGATCAAGAAGTCACTATCTGAAAGCAAGTACGTGACACATAGATGCATTTTGTTATTTGGTGAAGAAATAACTTTTGAGGCAGAAGTGTCTGCGACCTCTCCACGACGCGGAGAGAAAAGTTCCAATCCTGAGGAACAGGTCTGTCATGATCCGAGCCTACACCCTGGCGTAGCCGACACTCGAGAATTATTCTGATCCCAAGCAAACCCTCATCCTGGATCACTACAAGCGGAAGACTAACTCAAACATACAAAGCTTAAAAAACAAAGTAAAATTCATTGAAAACTCAAATAATTAACTCAAAATATAATCGTATATTCAACTAGCCAAAACTAGGCAACTCAAATCTTTAAAACATTTAACAAGATAAATGAAATAGACTTCTCAAATTCTATTGTCTATCCATGAAGCCTCTTAATGACAAAGATAGAAGTCAGGACAAGACCTGCGACATCTTGACAAAACTGAAAAGTAAATGAAATCCTTTTAAAGTAAGGAACTCACAAAAAGTAACTCAAACTCCATGTGGCATCAATGAAGCTCTTATTGATGACCCTGAATACCTGTATCCACATCATAAAACTATGTATGCCGAATGACTCAGTACGTGGAATGCATAAGCATGTAAGTGGAAGACTAAAACATAAGCATAAGCTTGAACTTGATAAAAATAAAACATACTTACCTCCTCTCAACTCACTCATGCTAAGCTTAACTCAAGAATAAGAAACATAGTTCAACCCAGTGAAGTAAGGCTCAACTCAATGACAAGATACTTGACTCTAGGTACTCAAACCGTAAGAGATGCAATATATGAGAAGATTTTAAAACAGTAGAAAACTTAATGTCTTTAAGAATACAATATACTTTGTTTCTATTAAGGATACAATATAAACTCTATTTGTATATGAAAATACAAAATAAACTTTGTATATAAAAATACAAAATATCTCTGTAGGAGTTTCTCTAACCGACAATCATCACTACTCCCACGTTGCCAGAATTGTCCTATAATTTGCAAGTATATAGAACGCCTCAACTAAGTGGATCCATTAGTCTATGCTAAAAACATAATTTAAAAATTATAACCCTTTCTACCCACGATGACTACATAGTTTTGTCACAAACCGAGAGTATACCCTAAAAGCAAAGGCATCCTCAAGTCGTGCCACGACGCATTCGACCTCTCGGAGGTCTTATACAAGCTCTTAGACGTCATTCATCGCATATATATATATATATATATATATGAAAAGTAGTGCAGAATTAAAACTTTTCACAACAATAGTTCAAATCTCTTTTTATAGAAAACATAAGAAACACTAAGTCTCCTTGTAGTCATCTTAGACACATGAATATCTTAGGGTCACAGCCCATACATCAATAAAAGGAAATACTAAAGTCTATTACAATGTCTTTTTGAAACGGAAAGCTAAACATAACCATGTCCTCGAATCATATGAGGACATACCAAGACTTGCTTGAGAGAATGCTATTGCCAAGCTTCCAAGAGATTCCTCTCAGTTGCCACCTACACCTTTAGAGATAAAACAACATATGAAATTAGTACATTGAATGCACTAAGTATGGTGACATGCAATAAAACCATGCTAAAACAGACATTTACTTAATAACATGCTTTTTATGCTAATTTGAAGAAAACCTCATAAAACAAGTATAAGAACCACTTTCACATCAATCTTCACATATAACACACATTCAAGTAACCCACAATATAGCATTGACCCATATAAGCATATAACCCTCCTACTAAAAGTTATCCTAAGACTTACTTAAGTAAGACAAGAAGAGACCACTCATACGTCCTCTTCAAGCACACCTAAGTAATCCTTAAGTCTACCTAAAGTAAGATTATTTCCTTTTCATCACATAGACTACTCTCTATCCAAGGTTACTCTAAGACTCACTTGAGTAAGACATGAAGATACCACTCATACACCCTCTCCAAGCCTACCTAATCAATCCTCAAAGTTACCCTAGATAGGGATGCTTTTAGTCAACATATATATAGCTTCAATCTTTCAAAATTTTCAAGTTTGTCACATTGAAAATTCCTTATTTTTAATTAAGAGATAAACTATTGAGAGTCTGAGTTTCATATCGAAACTACCACTTAGTAATTTGAGAAGCACATCTAAGTGGTGTGTGCAACTCTCTCTTTTATTTACAATAACCTTAGCAAATATTCTTTTAAAAATTAATCAAACCTCAAAGTAGATCAACTTTTTAAAAAGATTTCACAAATGTTTTTTAATTAAACCAAATTGTTTCTTATCAAAAACGTTTCAAAGAGCCCCACAAAATCGACTACCAGGTGACGAAGATCTTCAAGATTGAGTATTGGTGTTACTCTTGGTTCTGCTAGAGTTTGTGTTGCCATTATTTAATTATTTATTTTAGGGACAACCTATTAAGCATAGTTCTATTAAATGATTGAAAAGATAAAATAAAAAAAATAAAAAAAAATAAAAAATAAAAATTCTTTTCATAAGGTGAATTAATGTATACTACTCATCTGCAAATTCATACCCAATGTATTCCCAATCATTGCTCTCACTTTTATCCAAAATTCACCCATTAGGAGTAATACTCACGCACGCTTAAGGGTGTTGGAAATTGAATCGAAAAATGAATCAAATCGCAAATTGAGTTGAATCGAAAAAAATTTGACTGGTGGTTTGATTTGACTTGGTTTGATATTGAAAAAAAAAACGACTATTTGGGTTGGTTTGGTTTTAACATTAAAAAAACCAATCCGACATTATATATATAATTTTAAAATTTTATTTTTTATATAAAAATATTTACTTTGATATAATTTTAAAATATTTCTTATACTATTTCATAGTTTTTATCTTTTAATGTATTATTTCAAGTTTAAAATTTAGAATTCGAAATGATCCAATAAAGATTATAGTTCATAGATATTGATAATTACGATAAAACTTAAATCAAAATCAAATTAATACTAATGCAAGAAGAAAATCAATTCAACACTAAGAATGATAATAATATTGAATATTTGTTCTTTAATTTTATATTGGTTTATACAATTAAAATACATAATCTAATTTTCTTTTTTCTTAAATATTTAGTAATGTAACTAATACTTTATTAAACTTATTTTAGTATGATTTAGTACTTTTAAATTATGAATATTTTCATGACTTTACAATATTTACTTTATATGATGATTGCATTATTATTTTTATTGAATATTTTTGTGTCAGTACTACTCATCTCATATTCTGTTTTACTCTTTTAAGAAATACCTTAGATAATTGTATGTTGGTTGGACTAAAGAAATATTTGAAGCACAAGTTAATTATATGTTTGTATCCAAATTTTACCAAAAAAATCCAAAAATCTAAAAAAAATATGAGGTTTATTAGTTTGGTTTGATTTATGAATTTAAAAAATTGATACAATGGTTTGGTTTGATATTCGAAATACCCGAACCAACCCGAGGTTGAAAAATCCAAAAAAATCTGAATTAAATTAATTTGGTTTGATTTATAAATTTAAATCTTTTATACGAATAATTTGATTTGATGTTTAAAAAATCCGAATCAGTACACCCCTACTCACGCCTATAATCACCTCTTTTCAGTATCAATTTCCTTTCCACTCGCCAACAATAACACTAATCAACCTTACATATTCATATAATTAATGAAATTAAAATGAGTTCGAGTAATAGAGTTACATCAAGCTTGCGGCCGGTCTTCATCATACATGTATGGCTTCTCCCTAATTTGTTTTAATTATTTAGGAAAATAATTGTGAATTGTGTAAGGTTATTAAATGGACTTGACCCATTAACCACAGCTGATAAAAATTAAATATTTAATAAATATTTACCAATTAAATAATTGTAATTTAAACAAATTGTTATAAATTTTCAAACCAACTTTCTTCACTAATTCAAATAACTCGGGATGATTATCGAAAGGGATAAATAGTAAATTTATATAAAAAAAAATCAATGGTGATTGGGATTGGTCTGACAGTAGGTTTTTGGTGGTTGTTTGGAGTGGAGAAGGAGAGGTGAGGGTTGTTTGGTTGTTGGCCGGTGGGAAGAGAGAAAACAAAAGGGGGGTTTTGGTCAAGGGCCGTCTCAATCATAAGGCAACTCCCCATTTTCTTTCAAAGATGTATATATATTGTTAACAAAAATTTTATTTATTAATAAATTTGAATAAAAAAAAATGTATAAAAAATATAATTGAGAAATTGAATATTGTTTAGTTGATTGTAGTATTTTTTTTATAGATTTGTATGTGACTATTTAATTGTAGATCCTTTCTAGTTTCGCATGTAGATATCCATTTTAGTGTCTAGATTATGTATATTCTGATGATTATCATGAACTGACAATGCTGTGTTGTATAACTACTTCTTTTTATTCTCCTTTCACTATTTTTTATTCTTTCATTATTGAATATTGTGAAGTCTCTCAAATGTTCAAACATTCTACATTATGTAAAATCTATTGTTGTGTTTTTATAAAAAGATCAAATTTGTTTTTGACGTCTTATTCAAATTTAAAGCACTAAAACTAATCAACACTATTTTAACATTATTTATCAACTTATCAAATTCATCGTAATACTTTTTTAGTATCATCGTATTTTTAAAACATTTGAGTCATGTCTTATTATTTTAACTTTATATTACATAATTTTCATTGAATATTTATATTATTTGCTTTCTTACTTTATAATGTCTACATATATCATGTCTCTCCAGACCTCATTTATAGGATTACACTAAGTATAATATAATTATTCAATTTATATTTGTCAACTAAACATAATATGGCCTCTTTATAAAATTTGGCTTTAGGCCCCCAAACTTGTTGAGACGGCCCTGATTTTGGTGGATGTTTGCTCGGAGAAAATGGAGTAGCTTGGTCGGGGTTTTGTGGTGGTGGCTGAGGAAGGAAAATGGGAGAGGGGAAAATTAGGATTTTTCTAATTAGAAATTGGTTCTTTCAATGTAAAAAAATATTATTCACCCCCTTGGCTTAATAAATAAGCTATTGTTTATATAGAAAATTAAAACTACCTATTGTACGATACCATTATCTTAAAATCATGAGCTAAAACCACTAGTTAATAAAATATTCGTTTATGAAATCTTATTTATATTTGATGAATTTCTAAAATTAATATTAGCAAATGTGACAAATAAAAATGAATATTTTAAAAATAATAATGAACATAACTAATCACATGTAAAAAGTGCAATTTAACATAAATAGCGATTTAATCAAAATAAACAAATATTTGAACGTATTCAACCTGTTTTGACAAAAAAATAATGTAATTAAAATTAACTGATAAAAAATCTTAAATTTTAATAAATAAAATAGTTATCGATAAACTTATTTAAAATTATAAAAAAAAAGTATTTTAGAGGCTTTTTGCCCTTTTTCATAAATACTTTAAAAATTATATCACACACGCATGTTTTTCTATACCAAACAAAAATACACATTAATTTATTTTTTAAGTAATTATTAAATATGAGTATTGTTTCCCCTAGATAATATGGCCGGTGTCAATTATTTATTAGTTGGATGTATTTGCGGATAAGTTTTTACATCTATATCTTCCACCTCCTCAAATAGCTAACGAAAATAATTTAGAATTGTCATCAATCGATATTAATTAGATAATGTGGTCTCAATCATATTATTGTTGCTAAGGCCAAAAAACTGCATCAAAACTAAAACACAAACTACACTAAGAAACTGATTATAAGTTGCATAAAAAATAGACCAAATGTAGCAAAATTCTCATTTTAGTTCGACGTGACTTATTGATAAATCTAAAAAAATAAGTTCCTTAAAAATGTCAATGAGCGAAAGTATTTCTACCGAGCTTCTTCATGCTCAAGCTCAAATTTGAAATTATATTATCAACTTCATAAGTTCTTCCGCGGGTAATATGTGCATTTGAATTAGGAATTCTTGATGAAAAGACGTCGATGTGTCTTTCTGATCGTTCTGCTAAATTGTCTGTCGTCAATTCTTCAAAGATTTCCTTCTTGCAGTCTGGTTTCCTAAATCAACCTGAAGATCACTACTTTCTTACCCCAGCTAGTCGCCTTCTAGTGAAAAATGAGCCCTTCAATGTTAGGTCATTCTTGCTTATCAGCAATAGTCAAGCCTTCTCAAAAGCATGGTCTAAGTTAAGTGATTGGTTTCAAAATGATTCTCTCACTCCTTCTCATACCACTCATGGAAAATCTTTATGGGATTACATGCGAGAAGAAATATCTAGTGTACTAGGTGATGTTTTCAAAGATGCATTGGCTAGTGACTCGAGATTGAATACCACTGTGCTTATTACAGAGTGTAAACATGTGTTTGAAGGGTTAACATCGTTAGTAGACGTTGGTGGTGGCACTGGTACCGTCTCTATAGCCATAGCCAAAACTTTTCCTAACATAAAGTGCACGGTACTTGATCTCCCTCAAGTTATAGGTGACCTAAAAGGAAGTGAGAATTTTGACTTCGTTGGAGGAGATATGTTTGATAAAATTCCTCATGCTAATGCCATCTTACTCAAGGTATGTATATATATAACATTTTTTTTCTCTCTTTCAATCCTTTTCGATCTTCACAACTTAATTGATCAATGTTGAATAGTGTGTTCTACACGACTGGAATGATGAAGATTGTGTGAAGATACTGAAGAAATGCAAAGAGTCAATTCCAAGCAAGGAAGAAGGAGGGAAAGTAATAATCCTAGATACGGTACTGGAGGATCCAAAAGAGAGAAATGAGTTTGTTCGAGCACAACACAATATGGATATGGTGATGATGGTTCTCCTTGGTTCCAAAGAGAGAACTAAGAAAGAGTGGGAGAAGTTGTTCATTGAAGCTGATTTCAATGAATATAAGATAATCCCCGCTCTGGGTTTCAGGTCTCTTATTGAAATTTACTCTTAAATTGAAAATGCATGAAACTTAAGAGTGTCGGCATGTTTTTTTTATATTTAATTTGCAATGGTGTTTGGTTCAATAATGCTCCATTTAATTTATGAAATTACAAAAGGAACTATAAAAACTATATGTGCAAAGGAACTATAAAAACTATAGTGTATATATTTTGCACATATATTTTACGTCAATCAATAATGCACGCCAACACGTTAAATTGCTAGTTTAAATTAATTTAGTGTATATATTTTGCACATATAGTTTTTATAGTTCCTTTTGTAATTTCATAAATTAAATGGAGCATTATTGAACCAAACACCATTGCAAATTAAATATAAAAACAAAACATGCCGACACTCTTAAGTTTCATGCATTTTCAATTTAAGGGTAAATTTCAATAAGAGACCTTAAACCCAGAGCGGGGATTATCTTATATTCATTGAAACCAGCTTCAACGAATAACTTCTCCCACTCTTTCTTAGTTCTCTCTTTGGAACCAAGGAGAACCATCATCACCATATACATATTGTGTTGTGCTCGAACAAACTCATTTCTCTCTTTTGGATCCTCCAATATAGTATCTATGATTATTACTTTCCCTCCTTCTTCTTTGCTTGGAATTGACTCTTTGCATTTCTTCAGTATCTTCACACAATCTTCATCATTCAGTCGTGTAGAACACACTATTCAACATTGATCAATTAAGTTGTGAAGATCGAAAAGAATTGAAAGAGAGAAAAAAAATGTTATATATATACATACCTAGAGTAAGATGGCATTAGCATGAGGAATTTTATCAAACATATCTCCTCCAACGAAGTCAAAATTCTCACTTCCTTTTAGCTCACCTATAACTTGAGGGAGATCAAGTACCGTGCACTTTATGTTAGGAAAAGTTTTGGCTATGGCTATAGAGACGGTACCAGTGCCACCACCAACGTCTACTAACGATGTTAACCCTTCAAACACATGTTTACACTCTGTAATAAGCACAGTGGTATTCAATCTCGAGTCACTAGCCAATGAATATTTGAAAACATCACCTAGTACACTAGGTATTTCTTCTCGCATGTAATCCCATAAAGATTTCCATGAGCAGTATGAAAAGGGGTGGAAGAATCATTTTGAAACCAATTACTTAACTCAGACCATGCTTTTAAAATGACTGGACTATGGCTAAGAAGCAAGAATGAACTAATATTGGAGGGCTCATTTTTCACTAGAAGGCGACTAGCTGGAGTAAGAAAATAGTGATCTTCATGTTGATTTAGGAAACCACATTGCACAAGAAAGCGCATTAAAATTGGCAAGAAGGAAACCTTTGAAGAATTGACGACAGACAATTCAGCAGAAAGATAAGAAAGACACATAGGCTTATCATGTTTGTAGAGTACATCAGGAATTCCTAGTTGAAATGCGCATCTTACTGCTGAAGAACTTATGAAATTGAAAATATAATTCCACATTTGAGCTTGAGCATGCAGAAGCGAAGTACTCTCACTCGTTGACATTTTTAAGAAACTTAGTTTTCTTAGATTTGTCAATAAGTCATGCAGAACTAAAGTGATAATTTTGCCTCAGGTTTGGTCTATTTTTGGTGCATTTATAATCATTTAGTGTAGTTTGTGATCTGGTTTAGGAAGAAAGAGAAATATAATTTGTACTAACTTACATGACCCAATTAAATTATTCTAAATAATATAAATAAAGTGGATTATGGGGTCCACAGTTCTTTAAGTTCATCATATTAGGGGTATACTGTTGGATTAAATCAAAAAAAAAAAAGAGGTAGGAACAAGAATATCACCTTCTCCGGAGCAGCGAACTAGAGACGATACGAGCAGGGAACTTGTCTTCACCACGCGACTCGGATTCAAAAGACGATCGGGAGTTATAGGCAATATTTCTGACCCGAACACAACTTGGATGTATTTAATCTATGTATTCTTTACCTATTTTTTGCTTGAACTGCTATGAATGTTTTTTTATTCGCCCCCTCCCTCTTTTCTTGCATTTTTTCAATCTTTTTTTTTTAATAATTTTTTTTTCCAATTCTTTTCCCTTTCAATTCTTTTTCATTTCCATTCTTTTTTTTTTTATCCTCTTTCCCCATTCTTAAAGATGAAAAAAGAAGAAGGTATTTATAGGAGATTTCTTGGGTAGATTTAGGAGGTAAAATGGAATGGATGAATTTGAATTTCAAAATTCAAAATTCAAAATTCAAAAATTCAAAATTCAAAAATTCAAAAATTCAAAAATTCAAAAATTCAAAATTCAAAATTCAAAATTCAAAATTCAAAAATTTAAAATTCAAAATTCAAAATTCAAAATTTAAAATTCAAAATTTCAAAATTCGAAGTTCAAAATTCAAAATTCAAAATTCAAAATTCAAAATTCAAAAATTCAAAAATTCAAAACCTCTCAAAAGTGGATGCTGAAAATTAGTGGGCTGGAAATTGTATTGGGCTTGGCTGAAAGTTAGAAAAAAATGGGTTTCTTTGGCTGAAGGAATTGAAGTGGGACTATTTGAAAAATTGGATGGGCTGGAGGGGGTAATTTAAGTTTGGTCGGCTGGGAAATATGGAATGGGCTGCTGAAAATTGAATTGGATCTTGGCCCAAATTTTCTCAAAATTGAGTTAAGTTGAAAGTCTAAGATGAGTTAAATTTAAGAAATAGCCGAATTGTGTTACATTAATAAATTTGGCTAAACATTAAATAAGACAAATTAATATTAATTAATCAACGAGCTTCTTAATCTTAACAAAAAATAAAAATAATTAATTTGATCGTAAACTAGTAATTCAAAAATATAAGCATGATTTAAACTAAACTAATTTAAAAAACTACTTACTAAATTTAAAATATTTTTGAGATGGTTTTTGAATAATCATAAAATATACTAATTATATACATAATATAATATATATGTATATATATATAATCAAAAATTATAAGAGATGGCAAAAACTATTTAAAATAACGCAAACTTTATATATATATATATTTTTTTTAAAGTGTATAAAACTATTTATTTAATATTGTTTTAAAATTTAAGAAACTCATGAATTAATTCCTATCGTGGAGGGTCAAAATTGGTTGTCAGCAATATTTTATTCATCCGATGTCGACATAAATGTATCATGACTTGAAGAAACATTGTTGGTGGTGTCCTATTAAGAAAGACATGGTAAATTTGTATCTTGGTGTTAAAACTATTAGCAAGTGAAGTATGAACACTAGAATTCAAGAGGTATAACTTAAATAATGCTTGTACTAGAGTTGAACTGGGAGAAGATTCTATGGGTTTTATGATATATTCCAAATACCTTGGATAACTTTGATAATATATGGGTCATAATGGAGCGATTGAAAAAGTCCTTATATTTTAAATTTCTCATAAATCTGAGGAGTTGGTCAAGATTTACATTCGGAATATAGTTCATTATTATGGGGCTTCCATTTCTATCATTTCATACTGTGGCACACAATTTACATTTCATTTTAATGGTTAATGCGGATGATGTTGGATACTCGAGTGAATTTTAGTGTCAGTTTTTTTCTCTTTTCTTTAGCGGAGTTTGGATACAACAAGGGTTATAATTTGAGCATCGAAATGACACATTCGAGGCTTTTTATGGTAGAAGATATTGATATTTGATTGGTTGGTTTGATGCATTTGAGGTTAAGCCGTGAGATACAAATCTATCGAAAGAGTCCTTGGATAGAGTCGAGTAAATTTAAGATAGGTTTCTCATAGCTCAAAATAGACAAAAAGAGTTATATGGATCCAAATGTTTGTGATTTAGAGTTCATAATTGGAGAACATATTTTGTTGAAGGTTTCACTCCTGAAGTGTGTGATGAGATTCGAAAGAAAGGAAAAGTTGAAATCGTGATATATTGGTCCTTTCGAGATTGATCAACGTACTACCAGTATTATTTGTCATTTGGTTTGTTGGATAAGATTACATTTCAAAATTCGATGTTGAAGAAGTTTCATTTAAGATGGTGGGATTCAATGAGATTCAGTGTTACTTGATTAGAGTTTTACTTTAGGGAGGAGCATTTAGCCATCTTGGATAAGAAAATTCGAAGGTATATGACAAAAGAAATGGTTTTAGTTAACGTTCAGTTAAAACAATTAATTATCCTAGTGTAGACGACTAAGTCAGACATACATAAATAGATATCCGAGTGTTTTGAGTGTTCAAGAACTTTCCGCTCTTTTACCGTTCGAGGACGAACGTTTGTTTTAGTGGTAGATGATGTAACGATCCGTTAAATCGTTTTGAGCACTAATTATTTTCTATCATAAAAGACTCTTCCGCTAATATATTAAACTATTCGTTTAACTAAGGTTACCTTTAATTTATGAATATTCTTTTACATATTTAATTTAATTGGTGATTAATGGGCCAAGTCCAACATTTATCCTATTTCACTTGGTCCATGTATTAAAATAAAGGATGAATGACAGAAATCACATTTTTAAGTTCTTTTATTACCATTATTCCCTATTAGTTTTATAAATTTCCAAAATCTCTTATTTTCACACATCAAATTAATGTATCGGCGCATCAAATTAATGTATCTGGTGCATCAAATTAATGTATCATGTATAAAATGTACATCAAATTAGTGTATCATGTATAAGATGTAATGGATCTTACTTAATAATTAATGTATCTCGCGCATCAGATTAATGTATCAGCGCTTATATTATTGTATCATTTGAGGGATTTTTGTCATTATAAACTTATAAGGGACAAATGGTAATTTTTACCTTAAAAGTATGTGATTTCTGTCTTTTGCCCTAAAATAAATCAGTAGGGTTTATTAATTAATTATTTTTCATCGTACGACTCAAGCGTAGCCTTATCACCCGATTCACAAGAGAACAATATCAGGTAAATATACATACATTTATTGCTCATATTCGGTAGTGATTCGAGGATGTATTAGGCTTAGCACAATTAGTATTATATTGTTGGTGAATGATTATTTTATTTTATTTTTTTATTTATGAAAGATTGTGTTTTTGCAAATTAAAGGGTAAGTATTGTTGGGTGGCTTACTGTTGGCAATTTTTTGGCCTAATTAAGGAGAAATTATGAGAAATGGTTGGGCATAATCCAATCAGTTGGGGGATGTCATATTAGTAATTAATTTATATAATACATACATTAAGAACCATCTGCATAAGAGTATTTTTTTTCTGAGTAATTAGTAGTTATGGTTAAGTACGGATTTTTGTAATTAGGATTTGGTTTCGGAGTTTTTATTAATTATCAAAATTTTAAGTTGACATATTAGTACATGTAATTAGGTATATATAATATATGAACACAACTAGAGTTAAGTTATTTGAAAATAATTAAGACTTAATTATAGACTTGAAACTTAGGGATTTGAGAATAGATTTATGCTCTATGATTTTTGAGTGACTTTGGAATCACGGTTAGAATGCGATGAAAACACTTAATTTAATATAAAAGTTACTCCATTACTGACTTAATTCCTATGAAAAACAAAATAATGTAGTTGGAAGGTTTTATGGGTGGTGAATAATTCTTAGAACAATAAGATATGCACATATGTTATATATTAATATTAGTTTTACTAGTCATGAGCGTAAGCAAAATTTAACCAAAACAAAGAGTTTATAAAAACCAAAAAAACTATTTAAACAGACACATATATCATAATTAGAGAAAGATTCTTAAGTATGTAAGTTTAGCAGTAAACTAAAAATATTATTATGTTATCGAATTCAAATTTTAATAAGTTTTTCTTGAATACACGCTCACAATAAAAATCTAAATTTAAGATTGTAAGCCTTCAATATGGAATAGAGAATAATGTTAAACACTTGAGGTGTTATAAGACATACTTGCTTACGAATATTACATATTTGATAGATTGGGAAACATAGGTGCCATCACGACTCGTGATTTTTGGGTCGTGACAAGTAGACATTTACTAGTTGAGTCTTACTCACAGATTTCTAATACGAAAGGTTGAACACAAATTTATATTACAAAATCAAAACAAATTATTCATATAATATTATAGTAAAACGAGCACACATAAATTAAATGGAGCATTATTGAACCAAACACCATTGCAAATTAAATATAAAAAAATATGCGACACTCTTAAGTTTCATGCATTTTCAATTTAAGGGTAAATTTCAATTAGAGACCTTAAACCCAGAGCAGGGATTATCCTATATTCATTGAAACTAGATTCAATGAACAACTTCTCCCACTCTTTCTTAGTTCTCTCTTTGAAACCAAAGAGAATCATCATTACCATATCTATACTGTATTGTGTTCGAACAAACTCATTTCTCTGTTTTGGATCCTCCAGTACCGTATATATGATTATTACTTTCCCTCCTTCTTCCTTGCTTGGAATTGACTCTTTGCATTTCTTTAGTATCTTCACACAATCTTCATCGTTCCAGTTGTGTAGAACACACTATTCAACATTGATCAATTAAGTTGTGAAGATCGAAAAAGATTGAAAGAGAGAAAAAAAATGTTATATATATACATACCTTGAGTAAGATGGCATTAGCATGAGGAATTTTATCAAACATATCTCCTCCAACGAAGTCAAAATTCTCACTTCCTTTTAGCTCACCTATAACTTGAGGGAGATCAAGTACCGTGCACTTTATGTTAGGAAAAGTTTAGGCTATGGCTTTAGAAACATTACCAGTGCCGCCACCAACGTCTACTAACGATGTTAACCCTTCAAACACATGTTTACACTCTGTAATAAGCACATTGGTATTCAATCTCGAGTCACTAGCCAATGCATCGTTGAAAATATCACCTAGCTAGTACACTAGGTATTTCTTCTCCTATGTATTCCCATAAAGATTTTCCATGAACGGTATGAAAATGCATGGGAGAATCATTTTGAAACCAATTACTTAACTCAGACCATGCTTCTAAAATGACTGGACTATGGCTAAGTGATTCATTGAATGAAGTTAGAAAAATACTCCACGCATATCACTATGTTCCAGTGAAAATTGAAATTCTTTGACACTATACGGTCATGTGTCCTGAATCCTTTTAGCCAAATAATTTAAGATTTTCCTGTTAAAATCTTATTGAAGCGGCCTCCACTTCACACTTAGTGCGGTGAATTCATCAAGAGTAACTTTGCATACTCCGATCAAATGGTGTATGAACTTCATTAAGAGAAATTAATCTCATCCTCTTTACAGCAAAATATCGGTAAATCTATCAAGAGTATTTCTACACACTCCAATCGAAATTGATTTATAGACTTATTAAGAGAATATAATCTCATCCTTCTCTTAGTAGGAATATAAAAAAAAATTATCAAGAGTTTTCTTACTAACTCCAACCGAGATCGGTCTTATAAATTTATGAAGAGAAAATAATCTCAATCATGCACATCTACTTGTTTCATTTTATTTGAAAATGGGAATTTTATTGATGTGCTTCACAATTGTAACTTTACTTGTTTTTTTCTTTGAACCCAAGATTACATCATTAGGTAGGGTTATCATAAAGTACAATTAATTTGCAACAGGCTTTATTTCCATCCCATTACAAGTTTCCACCACTAACTCTTTGCCTAACCCTTTAGACAAAAAATCCGCTAAATTAAATCTGGACTTCACATATTGAAGCGATATCACGCCTTCCTCCAATAATCTCCTCACATGATTGTGTTTGAGACTAACTTGTCTCGACTTGCCATTGTAGCAATCACTTGAAGCCCGAAATATAGCAGCTTGATTATCACAATAGATAGTTAAAGGTGGTATTGACTTACTCCATAAAGGAATATCTATCAGCATTGATCGCAGCCAATCAACTTCTTCTCCAGCAGAAGACATAGCTATAAATTCTGACTCCATGGTTGAATGAGTAATACATGTCTGCTTCTTTGATTTCCAAGAGATCACTGCTCCAGCGAAAGTGAAAATTCAATCAGTAATAGATTTAGAGTCATTCGGATCAGAATTTCAAGTAGCATCACTATAGCCTTCAAGAACAACGGGAAATGTAGAATAATGCAGGCCAACATTAATTGTATCTTTCAGGTATCTTAAAACATGAATTAAGGCATTCCAAAGTTCAACTCCGGAATTACTAGTAAACTTGCTCAAAGTTCCTACTGCGTAACCAATATCCGGCCTGGTACAATGCATGACATACATAAAACTCTCAACAATCTGAGAATATGTCAACTGACCGAGAACATCACTAGAGTTCCGCATTAGTTTGATGCTATGATCAAATGGTGTAGGAGCAGGTTTGTCGTCAAAGTGACCAAACCTCTTTAGAACTTTCTCAATATAACTTGATTGAGTAAGAGTCAAGCCATTCGCTGATCTTATAATTTTAATACCCAAAATTACATCAACTTCTCCAAGATCTTTCATTTCAAATTAAGAAGCTAGAAACGTTTTTGTTTCTTTGACTCTTTCAATATCAGTTCCAAAGATCAACATATCATCTACATAAAGACATATTATAACACCAGATGTGTTTTGAAATTTACTAAATATGCAAATATCACCACCATTGACTGAGTAGCCATTATAAATCATTACTCTTCTAAATTTCTCATTTCATTGTTTTGGAGCTTGTTTTAATCCATAAAGAGATTTAAGAAGCTTACAAACTTTGTGTTCTTGACCAGGTACGACAAATCCTTCTCGTTGTTTCATGTAAACTTCTTCATCTAGATCACCATTTAGAAATGCAGTCTTCACATTCATTTGATGTATTACCAGACTATGAATTGCGGCTAAAGCAATCAAGAGTCGAATAGAAGTCATTCGAGCTACAGGTGCAAAGGTATCAAAATAATCAATATCTTTCAATTGAGTAAAACCTTTTGCTACCAAGCGAGCTTTGTACTTATCTAAGGTACCATCAGAGACAACTATCTTTAATTTGTTAGAACAAATGAACAAGAATGATAAAATTACAAGAAATGCAAAATAAAATTTGCTTGGCTTAGAGGCACGTTAATACGTTTCTTGAAGATAGTTGGAGTCTCTCCCACGAGCAATCGGAAGAATAAATAACAACTCTATCTTCGGGATTCAACTAAGCCACAACACAAGTAACATTCAAGAATGTTGCTCTTCTATTCTTGAATAGGTGTTTTCACCTTTTGATTAATGTCTCACAAGTGTTTTCAAGGGAAAGTACTTTTTTTTTCTTTTTTTTTTGAAATGCTTATGTTTTTCAACTAAAATAAACTCAATTTATAGGATAAAAGTTTTGCAAGAAAAGACTTTTAATTAATAGAATTTATTATAGGTTCATGAATTTAAAATAAAAGTTATCTTTCAAAATTCATGACGTAGAGCCTCTTACAAAATCCTATAACGTAGAATTAAAACAAAGAAGAATGTTACAACTCACATTCATTATTTTGTTATTTTCAAAACTTTTAACATATGAATTTTGTTTTAAAATTAATTGAAACACTATTCTTACAAAGAGGACAAGAAATTGAAACAAAGACAAAACAAAAAGAGAGGAAAAAAAGAAAGGAAGAGAGGAAAGGATAAAAAAAAAAACAGTGCCTTTATGGAGGTTTGAACTCTCGACTCGCACATTGAAAACTTCATGGAGGTTTGAACTCTCGACTCGCACATTGAGATTTACAGTCTTCATCATCTGAACGTTTATTGGGTGTCAAATGTAATATATCTATGAAATATGTTATACTTATACATATATATATATATAAAGTTTTAATCGAGACCACTAAGTGTCGTAGCACCCTCACCTAAACAGCTAGATTCTCCTCAACTACTATATGAATACGAATTATATTCATATTTAAATTTGATTATTAATATCTTAGGTAATTATTTAACCATAAAAATAAAATATATTTTTAATTACATAATAAAATTGAAGAAGTAATTGAATTGGTTTTCAAATAATTTATTATTTTTTTATTTTTAATATCTTAGATAATTATCTTAGGTAATTATCTCAATTTTATTTTTCATCTGATATTTGATATATTCGAATATTCTAAATTCATGATGCGTAAGGTTTCTATTCAAACATAATCGCTTTTTATAAAAAAAAGTTATATATTCAAATTTTTTAATTAAAGAAAAATAGCTCCAAGTCTTATCCCAATTTTTGAATATGTATAAGAAACATGTGTTTGTTGTCCGTATTTAAACTTTAGTTTTATTTAACAGGTGTACCCTACTGTATGCAATTTAATGTGGTGGTGGGCTTTATTGATGTAGCTTTATTGATTGATGTGACATAAAATATATATGCAAATATATACGGAAAAGATATAAATTACTTTTTAAATTTATTTCAAAAAATCAGTTACACATTTAAATTATTGTGATGATCTATTACAATCTTTACTATTTAAAAATGAATTCAATATCACCTTGAGATGTGTAATATCACTCTCACATCATGCAGTGTATCACACTCGCTGCACGTCATCACCACGTTAACTTTTATAATTTCTTATATTCGTTTTGTTTTGTTTTCTTTATTAATTAACTTTCTTTTTGTTAACTCTATTCTACACTAATTAATCTCTAATTAATTCTTAAAATTCTCTAATAGTTATATCTTCTTTGTCACTAAATTCCACCCACTTTATCTCTAAGCTCATCGGAGAAATCATTCATTTGAATTTATAATTTTCTTTGTCTTCTTCAGCGAAGAACAACCAATCGATCACCATCATAAGCCCACCTCCACATTGCCATTTGTTCTTTTTCGACGGACCATTAGCCGCCAAACAACCACCACAAAACAATCACTCAAAATCCAAATCAATTTTTAACAAATACCAAACCAGACCCCCTTACCTTATCCCTTTGCGATTTTATTCTTTTGACTTGTTTTACATGTGTTTCAGCAAGCTAAAAGCTTCAACCATGGCTCCCATGAAGTTCCAAAGAGCTCCACATTTTCAGATCTTAATAATCAACAAATAATCTGAACAACCACCAAATAATAACAACCAAAAACAACACTACTACATTCACGGCATTGTGAATCTTTGAGGTTGTGATGAAAAATAAAAAGTTATGATGAAAATTAAAGAATGAAGAAGAAGAACAAGAAGAGGGTAATGGGTGGGGATGAAAGATTTTGACTTTGTAATTCTTTTTTTAAAGGGTAATGGAGGGGAAGGAAGATTTTATTTTTTTTATTTTTTTTTTAACTTTAATTTTTTCTGACGCACCAGTTTTTAATTTATTTATCATTTTTTGCCAAATCAGTTTCAGGGAGTAAAGAAATTCAGTTTAAGTAATAAAGATTTGTAATATATTGTTACAATAGTTTGAGCGTGTAACTGACTTTTCGAGACAAGTTTAGGGGGAAACTTATGCCTTTTCCCCAAATATATACACTAAATTAGTTACTTTCTCTGTCTCTTTTTACTTGTCTAATTTTAATTTCTTTATTTGTTATACTTTGACAAATTAAGAAAAGATAATATTTTTACCTATTATATTCTAGATTTATTTAGAGAGTTGATGTTTTTCATAAAGGTTGAATCTCTTTAATGAGTAAATTGATTTTGAAATTCTATCAATTAATAAGAATAAAATGATCAACTCAATATAGGAGTATCAATTATTATTTTCTTAGGAAGCAAGTAATTAGGATTAGAAAAAATATATTAAAAGCATAAATGTTCTTATAGACTAGAGTTATAAAATTTTATTTCCATAAACATGTATGTAATTCTTTTATATTCACAAGTTATTTATTTACCTATCTAATTATTCATAAATCGCTCTGTCGTTGAATATTACCTTTCCATTAAGGATGATATATGATATCTACTAGAACACTTGAGAAGTTTGAGTTATTTAATGTTATTGTTGCAAATAAAAGAAATTATTTATAATCTTGTTATGAAACTATAGAATAAGAAGAAAGTAGAGAGAAGAGACTACTTATTATTTCTTTTAGGGAAAATCTAACTTGGTCCCAAGTAGGACTCCTAACCATATCCTAAAGTGACTCCATATGATAGACATTCACATTCACTATAATACAAATACTTTATAACACTCCCCCTGAATGTCTAATTCATAAATGATGTGCCTCGTCAAAAACCTTACTATAAAAACTTTAAGAAAAGAAAAATTATAGTGAAGGAAAAGAGTACACATATCTATTGATATACATCTAGGCTACCTCATTAAAAATCTTACAAGAAAAATTCAGTGGGACAAAATCGTGTAAGGAAAAAATAGTACAACGCGTATTAATCAATCTAGAGACTTGAAACTTTGCATTCCAAGCTTGTGCACCATCTTCTTGAAAGTTGCAGTTGGTAGAGACTTGATGAATAGGTCAGCCACATTATCAACAACTTCATTGCACATTTACTTAAACAAAAGTATATTTCAGTAAAATCCTCCAGCTTTTTTTATGTCTAATTTTATTATATGACATATTTTTTATTTATCTTATTTTAAAGTTTTCAAATTATCTCAAAATCTCTATATATGCTTTTACTAATAAACATTACTTTTACTAATTACTATTATTTTGAACAATATATTTTGCATTATCTAATATATATATATTATTTTACTTTTTCTCTTATTTTATATTATAGGAGAAAAATTCATCAAGGAAAAATTAATTAAAACCAAATTAATAGGGGGCTGAGATAAAAAAAGTTACTCAAAAGGAAAGAAAAAAATTTAAATTTGTAAAAAAAAAAAAAGTTATGCCGCGGATATTATGAAATAAAATTAAAAAAAAAACTTGATTTTTTGTTAATCAAATTCTCAAAATTGTGAAACAAATTTTTACTTGTAAATAATTTCTATATCTAAATAATATAATTAAGAATGCATGGTTAAAATTATGTATTTTTAGCATATCATTGTTATGTATTTGTGACATGCAATTTTTGTAAGAGAAATTAATTTATTTGATTCTTAGCTATATAAGTAAAATAATTAGTTTGATGGTATTTTTCTCAAAGAATATATAATATTGTGTTGGTTTTTAACAACTCATATTGTTAAACAATTATTTTTCTAACTAAATTGTATGATTTTTTCATATTTCAATTGAAGATTCTTTTCATTCTCGCTCTATATTCTTTGAGAGAATATACAAACATGCATGTTAGTGTCACGATCCAAAATTGGACGTGATGGCACTCGTCTTATCCCACCAAGACAAGTCAGCCTAAAGCACAACTAATACAATAAAATGCGGAAAATTGTCTACAACTTAAATTGTACCCCAAAACTTGGTTGTCACGTGTACAAGTCTCTAAAGTATTACAATTGAATTAAAAGAAAATATAAGTCTCATATGACATTGTTTCTAGAGTAGAACAAAATCATAAACAGGAGTAAGAAGGTCTGCTGAGATGAAAAACAACTACCTCACAAATCTCCAAAGAGCCTCGGAAAAGAAGAGAATATATCACAAAGGTCCGGACTAATAACCTACAAAAAATTGTAGAAGCAAGGGGTGAGTACCAAATCACACAGTACTCAACAAGTAAACCTCTAAACACAAGCTAAGGGGATGAAATACGGGTACTCCTACCACCCCCAACCGAACCTTCACAACTACAACCTGCATAAAAATCAGCCCAATCTAACAACTCAAGGTTTACAGCGCACATAGTTCAACAAGAACACTTAAACAAATTACATATCCTCAACAACAACACTTTGACAAATTATATGTTCTCAACAACAACACTTTAACAAATTACATGTCCTCAACAACAATACTTTAACAAATTACATATCATCAACAAAGATACTTTAACAAATTGCATATCCTCAACAACAAGCTCAGTATTCATCAATCACCAATTTCACAGAAAGGCATTCACAAAATCAGCAAAACACAATATCAAGTTCACTAATGATAAGTATGTGCAATGCAATGGAATTCAATGTCAAGTATAATGATGCATGTCTGACCTAGTGATACACACCCGTTGTCTCTCATCCGGGACCCATGGGGGACATATCTGTCCATGCATCTGTCGCGGCGCACGACACGATCCTTGATAATAGTAACCATCGCGGCGCGCGATACGTCTCTCGAAATATAGTATCCATCGCAGCGCGCGATACGTCCCTCGAAATATAGTATCCATCGCGGCGCGCGATACGTCCCTCGAAATGGTACATCCTCCTTAAGTTCTCATTCTTTCTCAATGCACATAATACTTGTCACAACCATGTCTTAAAATAATGCAAATGACATGTTCACACAAATAAAGAGGATATGGCCATTTTCATAACATTGCATAATGCACAACAACAAAAACAGAATATCACATCAACAATGACTCAACAAGCCTTCAAACCTTTCTCAACACATCACACATAAACAATTAATCACATTGTCTTTTGTTACCCCTTTTTCATCATTCGAGTTAATCAATGTGAACAAGTCAACCCATCACCAAGTCGCATTACTCCCAAACATATACCACAAGGAAATACACGCATTTGATACACTTAACAAGAGTTTAGAAATCTACTTGCCTGAAATAGTCAAACAATCATTGGGACTTGAGCCTCCCCTTTTCGTTGAACTCCCAACTCAAAGCAATCTATTCAAATAAATGACTACAATAAGATTTCTAAACTAACAACACTCATATTACTATGTGTTTAGCTTTGACCCAAAAATCACCAAAATTTATAATCAAGTCTCTAATCTTGATGTCAATTAACATGATAACTCTCATATTTTTCAAATTTTAAACCTAGAGTTGAGTTTCAATTTCTCTAATATACTAGATATAATAATATTCATATATTTTATACCTTTATATTTAATTACATATGATAATATATCAAACTAGGATAATTATATAATATGCTGAATATAAGAGCTATTTGAAAAGAAAAAAAATGAGAACCAGTACGTTAATCTCTCTATTCCATATATACGTACCTATAATCCATAAATAATATAAAATAAATTATTAAAAAATCTAAATTGGCAAAATTGGCAATCATCGGCCAATGATTGCCATTAATGATTTAAACCTAACTTTTTCAATTGTGTTTTTCTCTTTCCCACATATTAATAATAATAATTTATCTTATAATAATATTTATACATAATCATAGACTTACTTATTGATGTATTGATAACTCTTACCCGACGATTGACGAGGTCGACAGTTCTTACGATGGTCGCCGCAGAGCCCTGCATAGGTAATTTCTTGTTTTGTTTTGTTTTGTTTTTTTAAATATGTACTAAAAGTGATAAATTTTACCAACTTATTTTAATATATATAGGTCAAATAACATAGGGTATTAAATAATTATCACTTTAGCCCAGTAACTATCAATTAAGTTAATTATCTACAATTACTCATCAATTAATTAACTCAAGTTAAACGAATAATCAAAATTTCCAAAAATAACCTTCTTGGTCATTACAGTTAGTATAACAAAAAAAACATAAAAGTAAAGTTAATTAATCAAGTAAAAATATAAAAGAATATTTAATTATGATTTGAAGAGGAAAGAAAGATCATGTCCTCGACATAACATAATTCAATTATCTAAAATCTATAAAGAGACGAAGAGAATAAAAAAAATCAGTCTTTAGAAACTATAAGAATAAGCAAAAAAAAATTCTCAAGAAACTGCAAAGAGAAGCAAAATAGAAAAAACAAACTATTTTTTCTATAAAAAAATTTATGATTAGTTTCATCAAGAATAAAAAAAATATTAATGTATAATTACACTAAAAAAAGTGATAATTATAAGTATTAGACATATCAAATCATTTTACCTTGTAAACTCGAACTATGCAAAACTATCGAACATTCTTCGTTATACATCTCTCTCATGCAAAATCAGACCAAAGAAGACAAAAAAAATTAACCAATCAAAGAGACAAAAGATAAAGAATAAGAAAAATGAAAATAAAAGAGAAAATGCATAAGTACCCCCAACCTATGCCCGAAATCTCAGAGACACACTTATACTATACTAAGGCCCTATTACCCACCTGAACTTATTTTATAAATAATTTTCTATCCCTTTTCGGCCAACGTGGAACTAGCTTGAAAAGAAATGTCAACACGCGCTGGATCCACAAGATAATGTCACGTAGACCGAAAAAGAGTAGAAAATTATTTATAAAATAAGTTTAGGGGATAATAGGACCTTAGTATAGTATAAGTGTGTCTCTGAGATTTCGGGCAAAAGTTGGGGGGGTTACTTGTGTATTTTCCCAAAATAAAATAACCATCATACATGTCTCAAAATAGGATTTTACAAGTGTAATATTTAGGAGTTATAAATTTGTATATTAAATAATTTGAAGGTTATGAATATGAAAGAATATGAGTTTTATATATTATTAAATTAATTAAGATTTGAATTTATTTAATTAAAGAGGTATAAATTAAGAGATGGTTTTATAAAATAAAATAATTGAAGAAAATTAGAGAAAATGTCAACAAAGAAGATAAATAGGATCCTTGGCCATTAAGAGTTGTCACGTGATTATATAGACTATAGGGTGACTATTTAAAATAGGAAAATAAAATTGAAATAGAAATAATAATATAATATTAACAAAAGAGAAAAAAAATATTTTTTAGAGAGTAAAATTGAAAATTAGATGGAGTTGATTGTTTGAAAAAATAGAGAACTGTAGATTTGAAGAGTAAAATAGAAAATACGGTTGGATATGCCCTAAGGTAATATTGGTGCATCCGAAGTCTTCAAATCCGAGAAAATATAGTCAACAAGGGCATATGCAGGAGGGGTCACCGGGTTCGCCTGAATCAATGCTCCCCTCCCAAAATCATATATTGTAGTCTTCTAATTTATTTATTTTAAAAAACATATTTTTATGAGTGTAATATTTAGGAGTTATAAGTTTGTATATTAAATAATTTTAAGGTTATTGACATGAAAGGATAGGAGTTATATATATATATATATATTACTAAATTAATTAAGATTTGAATTTATGTAATTGAAGAGGTATAAATTAAGAGATGATTTTATAAAATAAAATAATTGAAGAAAATCAAAGAAAATGTCAACAAAGAAGATAAATAGGATCCTTGGCCATTGAGAGGTGCCACATCTATAAAATTTGTTGCAATTTATGATATTTAGAAATTTCAAATAAAATATTTTTTTATTAAATAAAGAATTTGATAAGAATAAAATTTTATATTACATGAAGATAATATAGATTATAGGGTGATTATTTAAAATAGGAAAATACAATTGAAATAGAAATAATAATATAGTATTAATGAAAGAGAAAAAAGATTATTTTTTAGACAGTAAAATAGAGAATTGGATGGAGTTGATTATCTGAAAAATTAGAGAACTCTAGATTTGAAGAGTAAAATAGAGAATATGGTTGGATATGTCCTAAGGTAATATTGGTGCATCCGAAGTCTTCAAATCCGGGGAAATGTAGTTAACAAGAACATATGCAGGAGGGGTCACCGGGTTCACGTGAATCAATGCTCCCCTCTCAAAATCATATATTCTCATCTTCTATTTTTTTAAAAAAAAATATTTATGTATATATGCGTGAACCCACACTCAGAGTATCATATAATGCAATGATGGTTGGTGCACTTCTTCAAGTGAAGTTAGAAAGTTGAATCTTATATTTATGTTATTTTATTTATCTTTCTAAAATTGAGTAACACTTGTCTAAGTAGTTATTTTTAGCACTTTAAATATATAGCTTCAATCTTTCAAAATTTTCAAGTTCGTCACATTGGAAATTCCTAATATCCCCTTATTTAGAAAGGACAGTTTATAAGGACGAACACTGCATTAAAATGTGGTACAAAAAGAATTGTAAATTGTACTTCATATAGGACTTGAGCTGTAAAAGTAGGACTAAAATAGTAAAATCACCTACTTTTTCTTCAAAAGTGCATAGCGTGTACTGCTTTATGTAGAAGCACGTGTAGCATTACTTTTCATGTCAAAAATTGAACATCTCACCTTTTGATTTACTCTACCTTCTCTCCCACTTTCTTCTTCTTCATTCTTTGAAGAATGTAGAATGTGCTCCACTTTCTATTCTCACGCTTCTCATTTGCTCTTTGTCAAATTCTGATATCATCTTGAATTTCTGTTTCACCCTCAAATTCCTCTTCGTTCATGTTGTATTACGGTGAATATTTTCATGGGTTTTCATGATTTTTCTACTCTTATATGTCCTACTCTTGATAAACAGACCTATAATGGTAGTTATTTTCATTCTTTTATGAATTTTTTGATGTATGTATCATCAGTTGTATCTAATTTACTCATGTATGTTCGAAACTATAAATAAATACGTAGTTGACTTTGGACCCTTGATGCACATAGTGCATCCAAAACATTTATTTTTTCACTTAAAAGGTGAAGAAGAGAAAATAGTTGAACTTGCAAATGAAGTTTGGCTTATTTTTGGGGACAAAATAGTGGAGTTGAGTCCAAGTTTGCCAGTGCTGTTATGAATCTAGAGAGATTAGAGTGGAGCGCCGAGTTAAAGATGGAATCCCTCATTTTATGGATATGCAAATGTTCTCTTAATTGATTATTCTGCTCATGCATGATTTTTGTTCTCATTATTTTGAACTATCAAGTTCTTAAATACTAAATCTTTTGGCCAATATAATATTTTTGCACATAATGGATGTTCACGTGTTTGACAAAAATCCCCAATGAAGGCAATACTTATGTGTTATGAAAGTTGATTAGTTTCAACAGTTGGTTGTCTTGGCAGATGTTAATGAAGTTGAACTATCTACTACTAAGGGTGAGTAGATGTCTATCCTCTTGATATTTTTTTTCATTTAGTAGTTTTCTACTTCCTCCATTTCAAAAAGAATGATTCTATTTCCTTTTTAATCTTTTTAAAAAAGAATGACCCCTTTCCTTTTTTGGCAACACTTTAACTTTAACTTTCCACGTGGCATGTTTAAGACCACAAGATTAAAGGATATTTTGGTACATTTGACATAACTTTAAATTAGAACCACAAGATTAAAAAGTCTTCTCTCTTTTCTTAAATTCCGTTCCAAGTTAAACTAGGCCAATCTTTTTTAAACGGAGGGAGTAGTAAAATTGATAAATTTTACAACTCTCAGATAATTCGTTGAGCATGAATTTGAGTTGTCTAATTCTTGGTGCTGCCATGAAATTATCAATTATAGCAAAGGTTGAAAACTCAGGGTAAGCTTTCACTGTTGATCCTTTTGTTATTGTGCTAACTTTTTTTTAAAAAAAACAGCTACTAATATAGTAATTTGAGGGCTATATGTCTAGGAATAAGAGATGTCTTATTAAATGTGACTAAATCTGTTAGCACATCAGAGACTGAGCAAAAGCCTGTAACAGATTTGAAAATTATTCATTTATTCATTATGTAAACTATTTAACTAGGAATAAGAGATGTCTTGTTAAATGTAACGAAATTTGTTAACACAAACACAAACACAAACAGAATACAATGGACTACCAACTAAAAGGTTATGCGATATAGATGTAACATCCTCAAAATAAATTAAAGTTACATAATTTATCAATTCCCTCTGCCAACGCCCAAATGTGAGTCTCAACCTCTGTGTCCTGCAGTTTTATCTAAGAAAGACTATGTGGGTGTTTGGATTGACTTATTCCTTTGTGACTTCTGACTTTTTTTAGTTTAGAAAGTGTTTGGATAAACATAAACCGTTTAAAAATATTTCTTGAAAGCTGAAAAGGTACCAAAAAATGGTGCCACATGCCGACTTTCTTTCAAAAACCGTGACTAATAGAATTGTGAAATCAGGATAGGCTGAAAAAAGGGCTAAGAGAGAATCTTAAGACGTTAAAGGGGTGTAATTATTCTTCTTTCAGACTCAAAATAGGTGTTTCTTTTGTTGAAGTCAATTATATATATGAGTCTATTTACGCTTTAGTGAGTATGATGATACTAACCACTAAATGAGTTGGCTTGATCTAGATAAGCTGAACAGAGTAACTTATTTCAACTGCAAAAACTGGCTGGTCATCTTTGTTCTTTTCATATTTCTCCTTCACTACATTATGGAACTATGTGGTAAGAAATTTTATTACTTAGGATGACCATTCACTCCGAAGAAGTATGGCCAGACTTTGTCCCACCACAATGTCACAGTGCTTTTCTACAATTCACCAAACTATATAAACATCAATAAATATAAAAGCTTGCTTCACTCATGAGTGAATATTTCATAGTAGCTTCATTAGATCGCACATATTTCTTTGTATATCCATATAATAGGTAAGAGCATACGCCAATAATGCATATATATGTGAATGAGTGCTTTCATAAACCAAAATGCAAATGAAGATGTACAAAATGGCCAAAGGGAAGAGAGACTAGCTGTACAGCTGAAATACATCTGTGAGTTAAAGTTGAAAAGGGGTTCAGTGGCCAGTTTTTGAAAGAGTGGAATGAGGGCAAAAACAACACGAAATTCATAGTTTAGAAAAACAAACAACAAAGGTCCTGTGAGGAGTACTTTGCTGCCAAGGAAATTGAAAAAAAATATCAATTTTGCTGCTTTGGATCTCCTTATTTTACCCACAATACTCAATGGTGAATGACTACTCAGAAAAATACAAACTATTGGAACATAAACTAGGAAAAGCACCACCCTTCAATTGTTCCTTTTTCCCAAATTATGTGACACACTTCTGAAATTTTTATAGCATATTTTCAGATGGACTTGTGAATTTATTTTAGAATACTATTTCATCTTCTCTTCTTATTTTAAGGTGTATCAAAAGAATACATTATGCAATTTTTATGTTAGTCGGCTTAGTTAGTATTGACATTATTATATTCCGTGTTAGATTAAAGGAAAATTTCTATTTATATCTTCCTGCTTTTGCGACTTCTACGTTGTTGAAGTTCATAAAAAAGAGTGTATTCAATAGGTGAGTGAAAGATAGTTCAACAGGAAAGAACAGTTTCTTAATTTGTAGAACACACTAAAATAATTTAGCTGAAAGAACGACAAGGTCTCCTTACTTGAAAAACCTTTGTATACTAAATGAGGCAGGGTATTTTGAGAAATTCATCAAAAAGATCTAACAGTAACCCCAATTTCAGACATCATATGTTTCGTCCCTGGCATATGTCTGTTATTTTGCACTTTTACCACTTATATGCCTTGAAAAAGCTAGCTGTTATATTTAGATCATTAATTTATCAACTCTTTTTGGCAGATAATGGGACACCTGTGTGCATCAACAACTACTTTTGTTTAGTCCATTTGAATCCAACTTCAACATCCTTTAAGGTACCATTTCCAACATTCCTTTTAGAACCTTTATTTTTTAAATTTACCATTTTCTCTTGAAAGAGAAGATTATTTTCCCTGCTTTGTTTTATGCATTGAAATGGACTGTGATTGGATTTTGGCGTTGTCTTTACTCTTTAGTAGTTTTTTTTTATAAAGGTTGCAATTTTAACATTGAGAATTCTATTACTACATTGAGCTCTGCATGTCTATATGTGATTCTTACTTTCTCAAAGTTTTTGTTTTATGTGTTCATTTAGTTGAATAGATCGATAGTGTTGAAATCCTTTTTATCTGACTAATCTTCAAAAAATTGAAGATAACTTTAGAAAATAAGCATTTTTTCTCCTCTCTACTTTTGGTCACAGTTACAGCCATAGGAGCACAACAAAAGAGTGTCACTCCCAACTTTAAGCTCTTGAAAGCATCACTTTGATGGAGGATAGGAGGGAATGAAATTTTAGGCCTGGACTTTTAATTACAAGTTTATATTAGGTCTTTGAATCTTTGTTGTGTAACCTCTTAACTCACACCCAAACTTTTTCCCAAAATTGTGAACACAAAAAGTTGGACTTAGGCTTTTGATTTTTTTAACTATGATCAATCTCGACGAATTCATACAAATAGAGAATCAATGTGTTGATCCTTATTTATGATGCAATGTTTGTGAATACCAAATGAAACTGTAGCCTCCCTCTAAATTTGGCCAGTATATTTTCAACTTACGTTGATTTCACATTGCACTGAAGACTATTTACATGTTGTATCCCTAAATAACTTTCGGCATTCATGTATTTTCTGCTGCCAAATAGATTATAGTGTTAAGGTAACCAATTTTCTAATGGGTTTTAGATGTATCATTTATGAAGCTGCAAAGAGAGTTAAAAGACGATAGAATATACGTAAACCTTACCTCTACCTCAACTAGGTAGGAGACACGAGCTAGAAAGTGCTGTTTCCAAACTATATTATGGTATGAAGCTACAAATAGAGAATTAAGTTTTAAGCTTCCAATTTTCTCTACATTTTCTGAACATTCCAACTTATATTTTTGCTTTCTTATTTAATATTTTGTGCTATATGTACTTATGACCCTTACATTATGCGGTGGTGTTATTTTGGTATGTTTACTTGCTTCATTTACTTTAACATTGTACCTCTTCTGTTTTCTTTTCTTTCTTTTTTGTTGAAGTGGTGTAAGAAGTAGTCGAGAGCGAAAGAAAACAAAGCTATATTAAAAGGATAGGTCACGCACATCAAACTACTACTCTCTCCATCATGGAAGTGCATATGAATTTAATCACTAAACTTAATATTTATGATTGTACAATTAAATTATATATTTATATGTCTAATAGTAGTGTTTTATTTATTATCTCTCAAAATACTCTCCAATTTCTTGGATATGGAAGAAAATGGCATTAGAAAGCACATTCTTTAGAAATATGTATTCACTATAGTTCAATCCTTTGAAGCTGCATGTGCATGTTGAATTTTTAGTCCACTGACCGTAGTGGATCAATAGCCAATCCTTTGAATTTATATAACCCATAATTTTTATTTGGGTGATAGATTAGTATCATAGTTTGATAATCTTTATAATTTACGAGTATGTAGACGATGTTAGCATAAAATTGGCCCATTTTCATATGTTTTTAACTGTGAATTTTGAATTGGTGATAACTGAGTGGTGTCATATTTATCAACATTTTGCCTCATAGTTGGGACATATATAACAAGAACAAGAAGCAGCTGAAATAAGTGTTCCAAAATGAGCTCTGGATTGATTGTTAATTGGAGATGGTTGGAGCTGAACATTTGCAAAATAATAAAAGAAATAATTATATTATACAATGTTCTATAGTGAATTTTTAAATAATACTATCTTAATTATACTCATGTTGGGGGCCGCGTGCAATGCATGGGCATCCTACGTCTAGTTTAATTAAGAGATAAGGGTAAAAAAAACACATAAACTATTGAGATTTTGAGAGCAAGTACCACCAAAAATGGCATTAAGACAAAGTAGAGCCTAACTGTGTCTCGTGAGCTTATGAGGTCCTAAAATGACATAAATATAGAGTGTTTAAGTCAGTATATAGGTTTGGGAGAGTTGAAGGTGAAACGTCCAAGAACGTCCGATGACGTTTGAAAGTTAACCTTGAGACGTGCTTGAGTGCCTCAGTATATTCCATGAGGTTTTAAGTAGTTTTTGGAGCTCAAATGGACAGGGAAGATTTCTAACATCTAGAAGGACATATTTAGGGTGGAAACATCCGGGCACGAACTCCCAAGGACCGCCATAGGGGTCCTTGAGGAGGACCCACCTTAGGCAGCAAGCTGCCCAAGGCAGCAGCCATTTACTCATGGAGGGACCCAGTCCGCATCGCGGACTTGGTTCATCAAGGTCAATTTTTTGGTCCGCGTGAAGAAACAAGGCGGACTCTACTCTTTCAGGATTTATTTTCAAAATCATGCGGGAGTAGCTTCGCGTCGCGGACTTGTTTCCCGACGAAAGTTTCAAAAATTTAAGCTAAGATTGACTTGTCTAAAAGGGTCAAATTTGATGTGGGGTAATTGGGTATTTTGGAGTCGGTTAGAGACAATTTTTAAGATTTATTTAATCCTTTCCCAAGTCAAAACCCCAACACACAAATAGAAATCAAAACCAAAACTTCTCCTTCTCCAAAGCTCTATCAAGAACACCATGAAAAGAAGAGAAATTGGGAGCTGTCTTAGGACGAATTCACCAAGATTTCAAGCTGAGTTTAAAACTTTAATCTAATGTATGTGAAGTTTATTCATCCATGGATTCTTCCATTCATGGAGTCCCCAGTTTCTCGCTCAATTGTGAATCCAAAATACCCCAATTTAGGATGAGTTGTGATTGCATTGTGGGTAAGATTTGGTTGTGATCCCATCCTATTGGGTAACATTCATTATGTTCATATGAAATTATGTGATGTTTCATGTGAGAATTGTGTAATTGATGTTGAAGGTGATCATAGAGGTTTTAGGCCGTTAGAGGCTAGATGAAGGTTCTAAGTTGATTCTTCTTAATTCAATTGTACTGTATACTATTAGATCATGATTGAATCACCTAGATATAAATTGTAACGATCCTTTTGGTCGTTTCCAAGTGCTAAGTCTTATGTTTCATAATTTTTTTTTGATGGATTCCAATTGGGTATTTTTGGACTATTCGTAATTATAATTATGAAATTAGTGGGGTAGTTTTTAATAGTTATTTAGTTAGTGGTTAAGAATTAATATTAGAATAAGTGGACCACTTTATACTATTTTATAATTGGTTATATGATAATTAGGGTAACAACTGATCTGTAGAAAAAAAGGAAATACCAAATAAAAAGGGGAGGCGCTAAACGTTGGGAAAACAATTTTAGAAACAATTTCAAGTGAGAATTCTCTTCAATTTTCTGTTACATGTATTATATGTGTGTAGTTAAATTGGGATCAGCATCCGAGTGATGATGTAAGAGAATTATGTACTGCATGTGTAGTAATATAGAGATGAATTATCGTTGAACCGTAGAAAAATTGTGGGTATTGGTTTTGTCGCCTTATGTGGAATAATGGGTTGAAAACTTTGATAGAAATTTTGATTGTTTAGACTATGTTGCGTGACAGTCATTGGAAACAAATATTCCAAGTGACCCACATAGCATATAAAGATAATTAGTAAGGGTCAAAGAAATTGGTGATAAATGTATATATGTGCATATGATGTTACAGTTAGTGAAGAAAATAATAGACTGAAGTACGCGAGGGCCAATGGTTAGTTGCTGTTTTTTGGTTTAATATTAAATTATTATTTAATGTATTAGAAGTGGATTGCAGGTGTGAGTATTTATAAATTTAATAGTTACTGTTATGTTCATCTTTTGAATGGGTTTTATGTGTGGACTGCCATTGGTCTCGTGATCAGTGGTTTAGTTTACCATATTATAAATTTAAATTAGATATATTGAGATAGGTAATTAATATAAGGTGTAGTATATTATATGAATTACATTAAAGTTATGTTAATTAGGGGATTAAAAGTTACCCTTAGTTTGAACTTTAGGAAATTGATTATGTAATTAGGTGAGTTTTTGGGTCTAGGCTAAACATAGAATAACCTGAGTGTTTATGGGATTGTCAACTTACACCTTATGCATATATATACTTGATAGATTGGAAGGGCTCGGAGGCAATAAGGAGGAAAAGCGTTGGAGAAGTAGTTGCTTGACTTCGGTTCTTCGATGGAGGTAGGTTATGATTTATTTTCTATTTGATAGATAAACTCTCAATAGCGATTGATATGTATTGAGTGATATTGGTAAGTCTCTTATGTACTTGATTGTGTGGTGGTATGCTTTGATTGTGTGGTTTGTGGTGTTGCCTAAAATTATGAGACTGTTGAATTTCTAATCTTGAACCCTCCTATTAAAATGACGCCTTGAATAAAGAAGGCTTGATGAAATAAAATAATGAGATAATTGGATCAGAGTGTCACGTTCCGACACGGTATTATTGGATCGGAGTGTCACGTTCCGACACGGTATTATGGGATCGGAGTGTCACGTTCGACACAGTATATGGGATCGGAGTGTCACGTTCCGACACAAAAACATTAAGGAAAGGATTCTTGAATTAACTTAATATAGTTAATCTCAAAGAACCCATTTTCCAATGAGTATGGTGTGGAGGCATTAGTCCTCATAGGTGTGCTTGATGCTGTGATTGATGGTGTACCTACTATGGTGTTGTTGTCACTGGTCATGTGTTTTGTTGCTTGCCACCTGTTAAGTACTGTAGTTGATTTTATATATTATTTCAATATATATTGTTTCTATTTTGAGTTGACGATGATACCTACTCAGTACATGTTTCTTGTACTGACCCCTACTTGTTTTTCTTCTTTGTTCTTTTGTGGAGTGCAGCAAGCTGTACCATCGACTTCGACTCGCCCTCAGCTCTAGCCAGTCTCTAGCACATCAGAGTTCAGGGTGAGCTATTATTTCTAGCTCGTGTTGGAGTCTCTCATTCACGTCTTGATGTCTTTGAATTTCGGACATGGACCATCTTTTTGCTTATTTTGATTTCTTAAACACTCTTAGACTTGGTAATTTGAAAATCGATGTCCTTGATGTGATGACTTTCAGATTTTGGGGATAATAAATGTTAAACTTTTGAAGCTTATTTAATTGGTTACTTAATAAGTTTTGGAGCTTCCGCAGTATTTTTGTTATTTATAGTTTCACTATTGTGTATATGTTGGGTTTAGATTTGTTGGTTCGCCCACTTAGGAGTTTAAGTGTGGGTGCCACTCACGACTCATTTTGGGTCGTGACTGTTGAGACCCAATTTTGGCCTAACATTTTAAAAAATTCATAATTTTATAGTTTCAATTTCGATTTGCTAAAATCACTTAATTCACATTCGAATCAATTAATTTATTTTGTTAAGATTAAGAAGCTCTCTAAATTAATTTATGTGAATTCATCCTATTAATCAATTACTTTAAAACCATTCAAATAGACAAATTTTGGATTTTTTTTGCATTTGTCCCACATCGCTTCCCACATCTATTTTGAACCCAAAATTGGTCCTATATAAGCCCCTCTTCATTACACCAAAGAGGGAAGGAAAAAAAAGAGGAGACCAAAGAGTACCCAGAAATTTTTCGGGAATTTTTGGTTCCATAGTTTAATATTTTTAAAATATTTTTGCAGTTGTTCAAGTTTGGGGAGGTGGTGGATCGTCTCCGTCAAATTCGCAGTTTCGATTTGCTGCCCAGAACCAGGTAAATTCTTTTTTAGCTTTGTATTATTTAATTTCTAGCTTTTATATATGTTATATGTTAATTAGCTTTGTTTTAGCTTTTGTGCGTTAGGTTGTGGTATGACATTTTAGTAGCGTTTCTCTTGTTCCTACTGTTTTATTTACTGTTAGTTGTAAATTTATTTATTTATTTATTTTTCTTTAGTTTTGCTTATGTTTCTTTAGGAATTTATTTGTGTATTAGTTATAGTTTAGGAGTTATGGCCAATGACAAAACTCTCCGTCGGTTTTGGAGGCCTACGTAATATTAAAAGACGGAAATTTTTAGTTCAAGTTTTAATGCTTGTTATTGTTTAGATTTATTCCATTTTTTCATTTATTGTTATTGTCTTCAATTGATCCGGATATATTTAGTTGGTGAATATGCTTAGTTATTATTATTAATTATTTATTCTATTATTTATTCCTTGTAGTGAATAATAATGTTGTTCAATTTAAAGTGATTTTAGTTAATGATGATGCTCATTTGTTTTGTTGTTGCAAGGTCAATTCACTTTTATTATTTCAATATATTACCATTATTATTATTGAGGTATAAATTTAATGACATTATATTCCTTTGTTGATTAGTTTGACGGTCAAAATATATTTGCTTATTTTATTTGTTTCTTCTAGCGTTTTATATATTCATTTTGTCATGTCAATAAAATTAGTTGTCTCTACTGTTCATGTTAATTTTACCAACTATTTGAATTCTTTTGAGGGGTCTGACATGAAATGTCACATTATAAGGTTATTTCCTTCAATAATTGTTATTATTTCTAAGTTGTAGTTTTTGTCTTGGATTGTTTTAGAGGCATTTGGTTACTTGTTAATTTTATTTAATTGTTAAGAAACCAATTAAATGGCCAATGAGAAAATCTCTCCGTCGGTTTTGGAGGCCTCACCATTTTAAAAAGACGGAATTTTAATTTAAGTTTATATATTTTATATGTTGTAATTGGCCGATGAAGAAATTACCGTCGATTTCCAAGGCCTCCAATTTTAATAAGACGGGTTTTTATTTTTAGTTATTATTTCTTATATTCAATTGTATTCATATTTATTTATTACTAACACTTTTACCAAGTGTGTTTACAGGTACCCAAGACTTGCTTCCTTGAAGTTATTCGAATTAAGTTCGAATTATACTCTTTATTCAATATTTTGTATATATTAGGTTAGGCAAATTTTAGGCCGTTTCTTATATTTTATTATTTTATTATTTGTACATATTGAATGTTTATTATACTTGTACATTATTTTATTTTCCTCCTCAATTTGAAAAAAATGAATTCAGTCGGGACCCACATTTGTGGATTTCGAAGGATGCTTAACCCCTTCCCTTCGGAATAATTTGAACCCCTTACCTAGAATCAAATTGGTTTCGCAGATCACTTAATGGTTTCCTAGTTTTTTCCTAAAATTAGGTGGCGACTCTTTTTAAAACTCGTTCATTTTTAAAATTCATTAAAATTGAATCAATTCATTATTTTTGAGTTGCCGCGACGTTACGCCCTATTTGAACAGAGTGGGGATGTAAACAGTGACAAGAACCAGGATTAATTGATCAAAGATGATATTGACTTGTAATGTTGGAATTGAACTTATGTGATCAAGTATGACTATAATTGTCTTATAATGATCTAATTGGATGAATTAACATGTAATTGAGCAGGGACTTTTGATGGATTGAAGGTAATGATCGATTGTGGGGCTTGTGTGCCATTGTTGTTAGGTCTTTGGGAGTGAAGTCAGTATGAGAATGTTGTGATGATGTTTTCTTTTTTCTTTACACTTAGACATGAACAAGATAGGATAAGCAAGTTCTCTCACATAGATGAATTCTAGGTTAACCTAAGAACCTAAAATGAATCAAAGACATGATGAATTAGATTAGCTTGAAGATGGATTGCATAATCACTTCTTGTATAATAGACTTGGTGAGATAAGACTAAGGCATGATAGCTTGAAACGTGAATCTCATGATAGCATGAGATGGTGGGTCTCATGATAGCTTGAGATGGTAGATCTCGAGGGTAGCTTGAGATAGTGAATCTCAAGGAGGCTTGAGTTGAAATACTCATGGTAGCTTGAAATGTTGAATTTCATGGAAGCTTGGGTTGAATTACTTATGTTAGCTTGAGGTGATGAACTTCATGGTAGCTTGGGATGGATGAAGTAAGCTCTCTCATGTTTAGCTTGGTCTTGTGTTGCTAGGATGCTTGATCATGATAGCTTGACTTAGTTTGGCCAAAATCATTTCATGGTAGCTTTAGGGGAAAGACTTATACTCTCCTAATGTTAACTTGATTTGCATGTAAGGTATATTTCATGAAATAACTTAGGATTAGATTTTCATGATAGCTTAGGATTGAGGATTCATACTCCCCTATGATTAGCTTGCATCTACATGATTGGTTGCAAGATGGTTAGGATGAGTGTTTCCTTCCTTAGTTAGCTTGGATTATGTTAGTCTAGAGAAGTACTTAGTGTGGATGGTAGTATGGGATGCTATCCATACATGGCACAACTATGACTTGAAGCTACCTATGACATGACCCTTACATGATATATGCTTAGCTTGGATAGTGACTATAGTTGCATTCCATGACATGATTGACTTAAGATGATAGTTTCTTGTTAATATGAAGTAGGTCTACTAAAGACTCCTAAACTAAGAAAAAGGGATTAAGGTGACTTCAAGACATGCTTAGTGTGTGACGTAGAATGGGATGCTTCACATGCATTGCACAAGTGTGCTTGAGGTGGCTTAGGGGCATAGTGCTCATATGTTATGATGAATCTAGGTCTTAATTATGATAGTGGATTATGATCAAGAATGACCAAAGATATGTACTTAGCTTTGATAGTAGTATGGGATGCTACCTTAGCCTTGCACAAATATACTTGGAGGTGACTTGTGAAGCAATGTCGAAGCCAGAATTTTCAATAAAGGGGTTCAAAATTCGTTGAAATAGATACACAGAGTAGCTGAAGGGGGTTCGACATCTACTATATATACATAAAATATTATTTTAACCATGTATAAATAGTATAATTTTCCGTTGGAGGGGGTTCGGATGAACCCCCTTCCACCAAGGTGGCTCCGCCCCTGTTGTGAAGTAGTTCATTTGAGTAAGAATGACAATGTGTTAAGTATGAACTCTTATATGCTTTGTGATGCTTTATTATGCGTATAATATTCATGATATGCTTATGCTTCTATCTCTTATGACTATGTCTATTATTGAAAACCCTTTGAGATATCTTATGGTTGGTATGATAGTTTCCATACTTGGTACATTTCGTGCTAACACATATTTTGCCTATATTCTAATCCAATGTAGGGTCTTGAGGAGATTGAGTCGCTTTCAAGGGTAGAGTTTTCAAGGCTTTCAAGAAGTGAAGATTGGTGAGTCCTCATAGCATCCGAGGACACCACCACTATGATGTCTTTTATGTTCTTTTCTATGTTTAAACTTTTATGGGCTGTGACCCAAGACTATTGTATTCATGATGTCATATATGGTTTGTGATACATATGTTAGAAGTTTTATGAAATGTTCCGCATTATGTTTTGAAAGAAAAGTTTTAATTCCTCACTACTTTTCGTATATATGAATGATGTCTAAGGGCTTGTACAAGACCTCAGAGAGCTCAAGTACGCCGTGTTCCGACGTGAAGGATGCCCTATCTTCTAGGGTGTACTTTGGATCGTGACATTGAGTTTTATATCTAAGCTATCACTTATTAATTTGAGAAACATATACTCAGTATTGTGTGTTATACCCTCTCTTTTATTTGCAAAAATCTTAGCAGTTTTAAAAAAATGATCAAACCTCAAAATATATCATTTTTTTTAAAAAAATTTGATCAAACCTCAAATAATGTTCACAAATATTTTTTAATTAATATAATCAAACCAAATTGTTTCTTATCAAAAAAGAAATTTAAAATAAGCTAACTTAATATTTTTGGTGTATAAAATTGGTGGACCCCAATTCAAGGTTGAAAATCAATAATGGATTATCATATGAGATCAGTTATCTTTTTAAATGGGATAATTAATGTCACGATCTAAATCGAATTGTGAGTGACACCCACACTTAGTCTTCTATGTGGGCGAACCAACGAATTCAACCCCAACTTATATCAAGTGTTCAACCATGGATAAGAATCATAATGCGGGAGTTCAAAACTTATTAAAGTAACCAATAAAATAAACCTATAAGCCTATTACATATCATTCCCAAAACCTGAAAGTCATCACACCAAGGACATCTAATCTTCAAATACTAAGTCAAGAATATTACAGACACCAAAATAAATGAATAAATAGTATATGTCCGAAAACTAAGGACATCAGGTCATGATCGAGAAGATCTAACATAAACTTGAATGAATAGCTCACCCTTGAACTTGATATGCTGAAACTGGTTAGAGCTGAGGGTGATTTAAAGTCAATAGTACCCTCGCTGCACTCCATAAAAGGAAAACAAAGAAAAACACAAGTAGGGCTCAGTACGGGGCAACATGTACTAAGTAAGTATCATCGGTCAACCCAAAATAGAAACTAATATACAATGAATAATCGTATAAAATCAACTATGACACTTAGCAGGTCGCAAGCAACAAACAACATGGACCAGCGACAACAACACTAAAGTAAGTACGCAATCAATCACAGTATCAAGCACACATATGGGGACTCATGCCTCTAACACCACACTCATTTGGGGAATGGGTTCTTTGAGATTGAGTACATTAAGTTAATTCAATATATTTTCCTTAATTGTGATCGTGTCTAACACCACACCCATGACCATGTATGTTTCACCACTCTTTGTTCTAATAGTCAGCAGTTGGTAAGTACCATCTCACTTGATTATGAACCTAATTCATATGAAGAAGCTGTGTTTTATCCTGCCTGGCAACAGGCCATGACACAAGAATTTGAAGCCTTGTATGCAAATGACACTTGGGACTTGGTCCCATTACCTAGATCGGAAAATGTTGTTGGCTGTAAATGGGTATAAAGTCAAACATAAGACAGATGGTAGTGTGGAAAGATTCAAGGCTAGATTGATAGTAAAAGGGTACACACAGCAGGCTGGAGTAGACTATACTGAAACATTTTCACCTGTGGTTAAAATGACCACTGTTAGGACACTAATTTCCTTGGCTGTTAAGAAGGGTTGGAGTATGTACCAACTAGATGTCAACAATGCCTTTTTTCCTTGTATGGACTGAAATAAGCCAGCACAGTGGTATGATAAATTAGCCAACAGTCTTCACTCAAAGGGATACAAACACTCAGATAGTGACTATTCACTGTTTTGTAAGAGAAAAGGCAGTTCTTTGATTTTTGTTGCAATCTATGTTGATGACATAATCCTCATTGGTACTAATGAAAGTGAGATAAACTCCCTAAAATCTTTCCATCATGATCAGTTCAAGATAAAGAATTTAGGGAAACTACATTACTTCTTGGGGCTAGAAATATTGTACAGACATGATGGTGCTCTTATTTCACACATAAAGTTTACTTCTGATCTTTTAAAAGAGTTTGATGTTTTGAATCGCAAGGCCACCACTTCACCACTTGATTACACTAAAAAGTTGAAGGCTACAGATGGAAAGTTACTGCCAGATCCTACATACTACAGAAAGTTAGTTGGCAAACTAAATTTTCTCACAAACACAATGATGGACATAGCCTACAGTGTACAACACCTCAACCAATTCATGCAAACACCTAGAGAACCACACTTGAAAGCAGCTTATCATGTTCTCAGATATTTAAAGCAGGACTCTACACTGGGAATTTTCATCTCAAACAAGCCGTCAGTGCATATTGTGATTCAGATTGGGCAGCTTGCCCTGACTCAAGGAAGTCTGTCAGTGGGTACCTGGTCCTTATGTGGGATAGTCCTATTAGCTGGAAGTCCAAGAAGCAAGCCACTGTGTCTTTATCGTCTGCAGAAGATGAATATAGAGCTGTGAGACAAGTGGTAGGAGAGTTAGTGTGGCTAGAAAGATTACTTGATGAGTTGACAATAAAGTGTTCCTTGCCTATACATGTTCATTGTGACAGTGAAGCGGCAGTACACATTGCCAAGAATCCAGATTTTCATGAAAGGACAAAGCATATTGAAATTGATTGTCATTTTGTTAGGAGTAAACTTCAACAAGGCCTGATCACACTTCATCACATATCCACTGATTCACAACTAGCAGACATCTTCACTAAAGCCTTGACTGGAGTTAAACATACTACACTCTTGAGCAAGTTGTCTGTTCTCACCTCCAACTTGAGAGGGGGTGATAAGAATACACAATCAAATTAGTTATAAATTAGTGTTAAGAAAGTTAGTTATATTGTAGTTAGTTAGACATTAGTTTGGTTGTTACAATTCTGTTATACAGTTATGATTAGAATCTTCTAGAATTGTCAAATCATTGATTGTATATAAAGGACCACATTGTAAAGATTAGTTCCTTAATTCATTTTTTTAAATAAAATTTTACAGCTTCATGCTATTCTTCTTCCCAGTTTCAATTCTCTCCATGTGAGCTTAGCTTGCATTAATGGAACTCTTTGTTCATCTCACATCCTGAGTTGATGTTTTTAACAGGCTCATTTACACCATTACCGTTAAAAAAAAGGCTCATTCATGCCATTATTTTTTAACGGTGGTTTTACAAAACCATTTTTGACATGTGGCCAATTATAATTCGGCCACGTCATCAATTTTATGTAAAAAATTGAATTGATTTTTTAAAATTATTTTTTAGAAAACAAATTGATGATGTGTCCGAATTATAATTGGCCACGTCATCAATTTTTTTAATAAAGAAAATTTTAAAAAGTTAATTCAATTTTTTTTTTCATAATTATATTTTTTATAAAAAAAATTGATGACGAGGCCGAATTATAATTGGCCACATGTCAAAAATGATTTTGCAAAACCACCGTTAAAAAATAATGGCATGAATGAGCCTTTTCTTTAACGGTAATGACATAAATGAGTCAAATTTTTAACTGATGGTATAAATGAGCCTTTTCTAAAAGTTCAATGACATATTTGAGCATTTTCCCAATATAAAATATACATACACATATGTACTTAAAATTAAAATTGTGAAATACAAACGTACAAAAAAGGCTATCATGATTTCCGAACGAATTACAAAAAGAAACTTATCTATTATCTGCTTATTTTTAAGTTCGGTCATCTGTTTCATTATCTCTAATTCAAACATTTGCAATGTCCTCCTTTGATATACTAATCTAATCTAATAATTTATGTAGGAAATATAATTATTTCATTTCCATTCGTTGTTATGATGTTCCATATTCAACTAGCAAAATTGTATTTTAGGTAGTAATAATTTAAAAATATCATTGTATAAAGTAATTTTAGGAATATTTTCTCCCCTTTTGTCAACATTTCGAAAGATCATATCCTCAAGTTTTCCCTCTCAAACCCAATGTGCCGCAACAATCACAAAAAAACCTAGTACCATCTGTTTGTGAAAATGCCTCAAAGAAGCTCCAAAGATCAAGAAATGCCAACACATACTCTCAGAAGATCTCCGCGGCTTAATGCCGCTGCTGCTGCTGCTACAGAAGTCATCAAGAAACAGATTGAAGTTTCAAAAAGCCCCACAAAATCGACTACCAGGTTGCGAAGATCTTCAAGATTGAGTATTGGAACTCCGCAGGACAATGGTGAGGTTAAGAATTCAGAGAGAAGGGTAACTCGTGGTTCTGCTCGGGTTTGTGTCGCGATTGACGATTCAGTTGAGGAAAGAAATGGAGTTGTTACTAGAAGTGGAAAAGCTCGTGTTTCTAGATGTGCATTGGGTGGTAGCATAGAGAGACCTGTCCCATTGTCTGAAGTAGCGGGATGTGGAGAGGACGATGGCAATGGCGCCGTGGGAAAGAAAGAGGCAGGCTTGAAGAGGAAGAGAACCCAAGGAATGGAGGAGAATAATGTTGTTGTTAATGGGTGGACCAATGAACAAGAGCTGGCGTTGCAAAGTGCTTATTTTGCGGCGAAGGCAACACCTAACTTCTGGAAGAAAGTTGCTAAGATGGTAATTTTTGCTACTAGTTATTTCCTGTGATTTTAAAATTGGGTTGTGTTTTATTTCGCCTTTCTATAATTCTATCATCATGGCAAACTAATCAAGCTGAGCATTGAGCATTTATATACTTGATATATAGGGAAAATTGCCTTTACATTTATGTCTATTAGGCCTTTTTTGGTAGGAGTGATAAGGAATAACTAATTGCGGGGTTCATTTTAGGATGAGTTTAACACGTGTTTCGTTTGGATAAAATGCATGTGATAACTTGTTCCCAGCTAAACGAGTCCTAAGTATCAAAAACCAGGTATAATCTAGGATTTCAGGTATGATACAAATTGTTTCGTTGGATGCTTTTGGTTCTTATACTCCGACCTACTGTGATCTTTGTCTCTTAGATTGTTGGATATGTTTAAACATCAGCAGTACAATGTAAGAAGGAAAGTGTTTTTGCAAGTGTAGAAGCTGATAGGTTGGGGATGGTCTAACCAATTTTAGTCTGAATTTTGAGCTCTCGTAGTTAAGTTGGATTTAGTTCAGGAGAAGTTAAGAATGACACGAGAGTTTCAGATAGTCTTGTATGGTCTTAAGATGCAAGATCACTCAACATTTAACCAATTTCAAATGGCTGCTTTTACTTTTTCCTCCTCTTTCAAGGGTTCGGCTTCCCCTCCCTCCCCTCCTCTTAGCAAGCAAAATGAACCGGATAGCCTTCTTGCTGCAAAAGATTTGCTGTATAACTTTGGTACCAGACAAATTGTCCAACTCTTGGCTCTTTACAAATGTGAACTGGGAATTTTATTTCTTCACAGAAGAGAAACAGTTGATGGGTAGAGACAATCTTTTCCATATTTAACATTACTAAAATCACCCATAAGAAGAAGATATTCTTATGTAAAAGATACACAATATCAATCTTAGATCAACTACAAGTCTACAACTATATTTTCTCGTGTCTCATTCCCTTCTCTATTATCCTCCGTGCCCTTTTCATTTGTTAATAAGACCCAATATTTTGGACCGCGAAAGGCGATAAAAGGCGACAAGGGTTTGCCTTGCCACAAAGCAAGGCGAGCGGCAAGGCGCTCCCCTTTTTGAAGTGCGGCCCAATTAATACCAAAAAATTAAAATATTTAATTGCATATATAAATAATCAAAATCTCAATAGCAATAACATATAAGCAAATATTTCAATTCAAAAACTGAAAATAGATAGTACATACTTAGAACTTGAATGAGAAAAAAATAGAACAAAAGTCAAAACAGTGAGGAAAAAAACACAGGTAGAAGTCACTCTAAGTCACTCTGAAGAAGGAAAAAGAAATATAGGAAGAAGAAATACGTATTGGTGACTTTGGAGTTGCCGAAAAAGTTTAGCTAGTCGTCTGAGTAGTCTAGTCAATAATCCTAAAATTACCTTTTAACTTTTAAACCCTAAATTGTTCACCTTTTTTTAAGAAAATACAAAATGCAACACCTTTCTCGCATCTTGCCTCTCGCCTTTGTCGCCACGGCGTCACCTTTTGACGAACCTCTCGCCACAAAGCTAAAAGGTGATGAAGGGTCGCCTCACCTCTCGCCATTGGCCAAGAGGCGATCGCCTTTCACAACACTGATAAGACCTAATTCTCCAGCTCCCTTCAGTGGCTTCCTTCCCCTACCATGTCTACCACTTCATTCTTTTGCCTGCTTGCTTCCATGTATGCTTCATTTTGCTTGGACAGTCAATGTCATCTTGTCCACTATGAACTTCTGTCACCTTCCAAATTGCTCCATAATGTTCAACCCTCTGCTGTTTGGTTGGTTCTTGTTGAAGAAAGAAAAAATCCCACATCGTGGTTAATGAGATGTGTGGTTTCTTTCTAAGGCTTGCTCTATCCTCTCTGTGAGCTAACTATTGGGGTGTCAGTTAGGCTAGGATCCATCTCACCTGCCCCAATAGTTAGGTCAAAGGGAGAAGGATAGAGCAAGCCTTCCAAGAGACCACTTATCTCATTAATCACCGATATGAGGAAGAGTGTGCAAGCCTTATAAAGAGACCACTCATCTCATTAATCACCGATGTGGGACTTTTTCATTCTTCAACAATTCTTAATGGAAATGCTAAAGAGGAAATTGGATTTATTTGCCGTTGGAAGAAGGAGAGAAAGAGACAGATGGAGAGGATTCGAACCCTGGACGTCATGCATAGTTTTAGAGGAGCTTACCACTGGGCTATCTCATTTTCCTTGTCATTGAGGGGGTTCAAAATATATATATTCACATATAAATACAAAAATTTTACCTTATATATACGGTGTAATTTTTTACCGAGGGGGTTCGGGTGAACCCCCTGGCTTACCTGTGGGTCCGCCCCTGCACCTAGGGTAAAAAAGTGGAAGAAACACAGTTCTTCTAATTTGAGATTTTGTCCAAGTAAAAATGAGTCCTATTTACTTGTAATACGATATTCGAAAACTGAAATTCCATTAATGCTGAAAGGAGAAGTTTCTTAGTGAAGTAGACAGCATTCTAGAGTGGCATGAATGGAGTTAAGATAATCTTTATTCAGACAAATGGAGTAAGGAAAATGATACTGTAATTATTTGTGTGATGATTTTATTTTCCTTCTTATGCCATGAATATCGAAATAGCAAGATAAATGCTTGCAGGAGTGAGAAACCAAACGAGACAACAAGCATTATTGGGGAAAAAGGAAGAAACCACAAGGTTGATCTCTTATACTTTGGAAATTTGTGATGTTGCCAGAATAACTCCTCCAGTAGTTAGATATAACTTGTGGTTCACAGAGATTGAAGGACAACAAGATTGATCTCTAAAGAATAACATCAATGCCATTAAAACCTCAGTTGTCAGAATCTAAGTTGGCGGACTCTTCACTTTGGGGGCCGCACCCGTGTCGACACGACGTGGGTGTGGGATCCATACCAGATATGGTCACAATTTGGGTACTTTACCAAAATCAAAAGAGAGATTTGTGACAGATACAATGATTTTGGATACAACTTAATAGTTAACATTAAAGATATGCATTTGTACTCTATAATAATTACATATTCTAGCTTGCACCCAAAATTTATGCATTCCTTTCCTTCCAAATAATCCATCATAATATAGGCATGTCTTTTATAACTCCATTTTTGATGTTTGAATTATTTTTAACCGAATCCTCGCACCCGTACCTAGATTCATACCCCCTAATCTTAAAATTTAGATCATGAAGGATCCGACTTGTAGATCCACATCCGTATCAGACACCCTCAGCCTCACCCGAATCCAAGGAACTTAGGTCAGAAGTAATTGAGAATTGCTACAGATTGCATGGGAAAACTTGACTAGTGGACTTACTTCATCTGGTGAAATTGACTTTTAACAAGAACATTTAAAATCTGTGAGCAGCATGATAATGGTGCTGAGGAGCAGTACTTGATACTTCAGACAGCCAAATGCCATACTGGTTTATCTATTGCTTGATGCTTGTATGACGGCGCGTCTATTGATCAAAATGAAATAAGATAAAATAAGGTCGTGCCCAAAATAAAAGCAAGGTAGCAAGTTGATTCTGCATAGAGCCTGTGCTTTAGGAAGAGGTTGAAGGGCTTGTCCGGGATAGGCTTGGTGATGTTTCCAAAGCCACAGGGTGAATTACAATACTTCAAGTGATGAAAAAATAAATCACCGCAGTATTTCACGCTTATAAGTTAGGATGTAGGACTTCAGTTTGTCCCTGAGGCTCAGCATAGCATTGATAGGTTAATACCATCTGCCTTGACCTGTTTTGTCTCTGCTTTCTGATGATGTCTCTTTTTATATTTTACTTATGAAAAGGACAATGTAGGCCAAAAGTGAGGCTGTCAGACTTATAGAAAGTTTGGCAGAAGCATTTGATCATTCGTTTATTCTGAGTTTTGGGTGGTTGATCCTGAGCTTTACCAGCTGTGACTGGAAGATGGAAAGAGGTTCCAAATGCTGAACTGTCGCGTCGTATTAATATACATAGATGAATTAAGAATAACATGGTAGCGGATTATCTAAAATTGCTTATGGTGCTGTTTTTTATTTTTTATCCAAATATTTTTGCATACCTACAGCTCATTAGGACACTAGCTGCTAAGCAAATAATCTTGAGAGTATATACTTCTCGTCAGCTTTCAATTAGGAATTATCAGAATTGTTCTCCACCTAGAAATGAATCTAGATCCTTTATTAATATCAATATGTTAGCAAGTGGTGTTTGTAAGCTATGTTTTTCTGATATCTGCAAATCAAATATATAAATCGAAGAAAGTTATGGTAGATATCACTTCGGGCTCTTCGTAGTTGTCCTTGTCAATATTGACATGATAAATTTAGTTTATAGTAAAATTTTTGAACCTCTGCTTGTGATCTACTTGATCATCTGAGTAAACTTTGGACTTGTATTGCAGGTGCCTGGGAAATCAGCAAAGGATTGTTTTGACAAGATACATTCGGATTTTATAACCCCACCTCAGCCTCAACCACGTTCAAGGGTTAAAAAGATGAATACATTATCGCTTTCTCCGTGTGCAACTAAATTGCTTCAGTCCACTGAGAAAAACACAAACAAGCGGAGGCATAGCAAGCCAAAGAACCATCTTTCACGCAAGGCTGTGAGACAACTACTGGAAAAGCAAAGTGATGCAGATCGAGATAAAGGAGGAGACTTCTTCAATGCTCTTGAATCATCAACAAATCCAACTGATGGGGCACTTTGCCAGGACGCAGTTTTTGTCACCCCAGAGCGCAACAAAGAAAGTTTGCTTAGAAAGTGCCTGGAGAGATCGTCTTCAACCCAGAAAAAACACCGTTCTCGATTAAGTGATTCATCTAGAGCAACTCTTACCAGCCCACCAGTTCTAAAGCCAATTAAGAATAAGGTCTTACATGAGAAGTATGTTGATCAGCTACATTGCAGGGAAGCAAAGAGAAAGGCAGCCACTTCAAAGACAGCAAAGGGCAACCAAAACAAGAATGAGAATGTCATAAAGCCGGATGTGATTAAAGCTGCGAAAAATGCTCTAATATCTGAAGCAAGAGATGCAATCAACCAATTTCAAAATTTACAGACACGCGCCATGAACAGTTTCAATAATGATGACGATGATGATTATTATGATGAGAACCATAATTCAGACGATGACGAGGATGCCAGATAAAATGTGGAGGACATTAGCTTTTCGCCCGGTGATGCTAAGCCACATTGTGTTAGCCCAAATTTCAGTAAGCAAACCCAAACTGTATAACAGAGTTCTGAACCAAATTACTTGATTTGGAGTTTTTGCAATAAGGCCTGTTGTGTATAGACATGTGAAGTAGAAAAAGTGGCCAAAAATAGTAAATTTTCTGCAGGGAGAATAGTTTGTTACTTTGATGATAAAAAGGTTTGACATTCATATTGTTCAAGTCGCTGCTAATGTCCTCGTTAGTTAAAGCCCAACTTTTATCTATATGAAAATGTGGAGAGCCAATGACTATGCTTAGTAGACTAACGAGACGTTTGGTAGAGTGTATAAAAATAATCCTAAATAGAATGTATTAGTAATGTTTGCATTAGCAATGCATGTATTAGTTATGCTTGCATTACTTATACCTTAGATTATTTTTATGTAATGTTTGGTTTAATGCATTAAAAATAGAATACATTGCATTAAAAAAATATTTACAAACATACCCTTCACTATTATGATGGAAAAGATATATAAAAAAAAGGTATTGAGGGGCAATTGGGTATATAATTGAATTAATGCAGGCATTAAACCATTGCATGGTTACTACCTAGAAATCTATGATATTAGTGATACACAATGAAGTGTGTAACATAAGTTGGAAAAGAGTACCAGACAAGGTACTAGTAATACACAAGGCTAATACATGAATTATTTTTTTCAAATACACTCTACCAAACAACCACTTAATTAGGGATCGTTTTTACAAGGGTGCATAAGAATAGTGTGAAGTAGAGTGTATTAGTAATGCTGACATTGCAAATTGAAAAAAAATGCTACTTTTGTTTTAGATCTTGGCTAATACTTTTGAGAATTTAACTGAGTAGGGAAATTTATGATTTGATATAAATATCGTGTGTGGATAAGTTTTACTTAAACAAATTTCACCAAATTACATTGGACTTTCAATGTTAGAGTTTCTTTAGGATTGGGCCCTAAGTTTAACACAAGCACATAAGTTAATATACCAACAAAATGAAAGTATATTAAACCATACATACCATGATCCAAAAAATTTCATGCAAAAGTTTCAACTAATTCTAGTGAAAAGAAAGATTAATCCATATATTTCATAGTATATTATAGAATAATTGATACAATATTAGAGTAAAACATAGAAAAAGGAGTAAAAAGGGATCGAAGATACAAAGTAGAGGAGGGAATAAGTGAACTTGAGCATTTACAATTTGAATTAAAAAAATAAACTTACAAATCTTAAATATTATGGGTAAAGTCTTTTTAAACAAAAATTAAAATTAAAAAAATCGTTATAATCACATGAACTTTCCGTATTCATAAATAATTAACTTTACATAAAGAAAAACAATCCAATATGATCAAATTTATAATACTAGATTTATATTACAATGTGAAATAGACATACAAGATAATATTCTTTGTAAACACTTAATTTTTGACGTGTTTAATTACTCCTACAATATATATAATAAGATTATTTTTTTATTAATGCATTTTTATTTATTTTATGTTATTTTTATTTGGTTTGAATTTTGTCTCAATGAAATGATTTTTCTTTTTGGTTTGGATGATTAAAATCTGATGAGTTCTATTCAGCGGGCCTATTTTTTTTTTTATATAAAAAAATCAAATGATCTATTGTCTTTATTAAATTAATGAATTAAAGAAAATGGAGCCCTCCTAAAAGGGCAATGTAGTCATTCTCAATACGAAGAAAAAAAAGTCATCTTCTAAAGAAAAAAAATATATTTTATCTTTGGTGCTCTTTGAAATTCAATTAAACTTGCTTTCATTATGTGCGTGTCATCAACTTTAGATATTTCTTTTTACATTTTCACAATACAATTTTGAATTAATGTTTATGTTCTTTTTATATTTTGATTAAGTTGTTTGCATTAAGTTCGTTTTGATTTAGTTAAGTCTATTGCGATTCTTATGTGATTATGTTTATTATTATGTACATATATATATATATATATTACTAATTAATGTAGTTTTAGTTTAATTTTACCTCATCGTAGAATTAATATGTAAACTCGTGTTGCCAAAAAAATTTAATAATAACAATCTCAAAGTTTTTTTTATTTTTTAGTTTCTGATCACTTAAAGAAAAAAAAGGTTGTTTTTGCAAAAAATGTAAATCTGATCATTTTTACAAAAAAAAAAAAGGTTAATCTGATCATTTTTGCAAACAAATGTAAATTTGATCTTTTCATAAATTCTGTTTTTTTTTCTCTTAAATAAATATATGAAATAACTATTGAAATAAAAATACAAAATCGGCTAATTTGGTTTAGTAATCTAACTATTAGATAAATTGACTATTTTTGCAATCTTCTTTCAAAAAGAGCAATGTGACCATTTTGTATAAAACATAAATTTTACTAAAATATAATTTCTGAAATTTTATAAATATATTAAAAAATAAGAAATTAAAACTAGTATATCACTACTTGTTTTAAAAAAAGGTTTAATTATTATTCTGAAAAAAATATTTTTTTGTTAGTTATTGTCAAGTAGTAATACTTAAACGTCTATTTGTTTCTTTCGATAAGAAAAATATCAATAAGCAGTTTGCAAAAAGAAAATCATTTTCTTGTTGCAACATATTCATTTATTCATTTTATTATCATTATTTTAAAAAAAATGAATAATTAATTATCAGTTTTTTTTAAAAAAAGAAAATTTTAAATATCGTCATGTGTTCAGTTACGATTCTTGATGTGTATTCTTTTCTAAAAAAGGGTTTTCTGTGCGTTCACGCTTCTAGACCGATCAATTTTTTTAATTTTTTTTTTAAAATAGTAACTAATACAAATTTATTTTTTATCCAAAAAATTATTTTAAACCAAATATAAGTTAATAAAATGACCTGCAGTGGCGTAGCAAATGTATGCAAGGGTGTCCAATTGGACAACCTTCGTCCAAAAAAATACGGCATATACAAGTAAAATGATAGACGAAGTGATCAAATAACATATTTTGGACACCCTTGACATAATTAACTGATATAGCCTAGTGGTTTAATGTCTTGAATGTGGATTTAAACATCATTAATGAGCCAGTGTTCACGTGTTGAAATCTCACTTGCAACAATTTTTTCCCCTTTTTAAAACAGCTTTGTTGTTTAATTTTTGGATCCTATTCATAAAATTTGTGGCTCTGCCACTGCGACAATGCTAGAACCGCGGACTTGAAGGTGCCTCATACCTCTCTCCGGTCAATAGGATTCCTTATCCAATCTCTATTTTCGTAGACTAAAAATAAAAGAGTTTTTTTCTTAATTTGAAAATAGAATTATCAGGTGACTTGAAACACCTAAAAAATACTCAACTCCAAGTGATAACTTTAAAAAAAAAATTAAAAAAAAAACTGTCATATTAACAATTATAAAAAATAAATGAAAGAAGTGTGACATCCTTAATCATGAATTAATTTATCATCATCAACTATGTAAAATATTGAGTTGCTTATAAATTATAATTTACTTCTAATATCTCGTATTAATCGTTTTCAGACTAGGCAATTTTCAACTCACAAGTATCAATCATTGACGGGATCAACTAGAATGATACTAATAATTTAAAATTGGATCTTATCCTAATTATTATTTATTGTGCCCCTTAATTAACATATTTCTTTTTTCTACTTACAGAAGAAATTTTATGTGGTCTAGATTGAAGACTGAATTTAAATATTGACACGTATTTGTGTATATATATTTTACATCAAATAGTATGATGAGATACTCATTTAATAAGATTAAATTATGACATTGACTATCTATATATAATTAATATACAATTACGTAGCACTTTCGATTTGCGAGTTACATTTTGAGTGTTCCAATATACATCGTTAATATGTTAAATGCGAGTTTGTATAAGAAATTTTACACAATTATAATTTATAAGTTAATATTATTGATATTAATATTTTAAAATAAATAATATGCTTAATTAAAAAATGAAATTATTTTTATCTATAAAAGTAAGAAGATTGAGAACTAGTTTAAATCAATAGTGTGTAGTAGTATTATATAGTTATTATTTGAGAATATCGTAAAGATTAATATCATGATTATTATTTTTTCTAAGAAGAAGATAAAGTCAAATTTCACATCTTTACTTATCATTTGCCTTTATGTTTTTATCATATAGACTCAAAATCAACATATTTTATTATTTCATACTTGAAAGTAATTTAATTTTTAAAGTTAAATTATATCACTTAGTTCGATATTTTAAATAAAAAATTAGATATTTTAAAACTATATAAAAAGTATTATAAATTGCAATTTTTTACATATAAATATGGTGAAAAAATACATCATTACATGTTGGTCAAAGTTTTTATAGTTTGACTCCAAAACTAAAAATCATGACAAATAATACCGAACGGATGGAATACTAATGAAGTTTATTAGTTTTAGAAAAATAAATTGCTATGATACAAATATTATCAGCCACATAATCTGCAGCGTCTTTCACTGCATCGCATTTGCCGGGACTGAATCCCCTTTCTTGAGCAAGTAGTACAAGAACTGTATCTTATCTTATAGCTCGGCGGATCACCTATTAAATTAATTAAGTAGATAGAAGAAAGTATTAAATAGATGAGGAGTGATTTCATACGTCAAAGTCTAATGAGAAGATATTAAAAGTAAGTGATTTCACACTTTTTTTTAAAAAAATGGCTCTTTTATTATCCAAAAGTGTAGATAGTAAAATTGATTTGCATCTCATTAGAAGTTTATTTTTTATAAATTTCTTTGATCATGTTTTAATTTTTTTAAATCATTATAACCGTTGATTAAAAAAGAATGTTTAATTTGACTTAAAGTGAAATTTAAGAGGAAAAAAAATTTTCAATTTAATAGCCTAAATTAAGTTAACTCAAATATATTAAAATATTTTTAAATCATGGCATCAAACATACCATCTGAAATTTAAAATTAAAATATTATCAAAATAGGAAGAAATGATTTTTTTTAAACAAAAGAAAAAAAAAGGTACCTTTTAGTACGGAGAGCGTATAATATTTTCAAAAAAATTATGTTATACAATATTTTAATTTATTATAAAAGTTTTTTTTAGAAGAACCATGTAACCTTCACATGATGGTTGATACTTCCCCACTAACATCTCGAGATTCGCAATAAAAGAGCATATATTTTGGAAATGTGATAATGTTTGTCAGAAATGTTTTCTTATATTTTGAAACTACTGCTCCGTCAATTTCTATTTATTTATCCATATTTTTTCTTTTAGTTATTTATATTTATTTGTTCATATTTTTTTTTTTTTAATTATTTATATATACTTGTCCATTTTAACAAATTAAAAAAGAAAATCTTTTTAATTAAAATAAAAGTAAAATTATAACTTTACTATGCTAATTATTATTATCATAATATATGTGTTATTTCAAATTTTGCACTTGCTTGTGATAAGTCTTTCCATTTACTACTATATAATCTCATTTAATAGTACTTTCTATAAATATACATGCCCTTGATGGCTAATTAGTTGGCAATTCTAAGAAAAGAAAGTTCCATAAAAATGTCATCGAGTGAGAGTACTTCAACTGAGCTTCTTCATGCTCAAGCTCAAATTTGGAATTATATTTTAATTTTGTAAGTTCTTCGGCGATAAGATGTGCGTTTCAATTAGGAATTCCTGACGTTCTCTACAAACATGATAAGCCGATGTGTCTATCTGATATTTTTGCTGAACTGTTTGTCGTCAATTCTTCAAAGGTTTCCTTCTTACCAATTTTAATGCGGTTTCTTGTGCAATCTGGTTTCCTAAATCAACATGAAGATCACTATTTTCTTACCCCAGCTAGTCGCCTTCTTGCGAAAGATGATCCTTTCAATGTTAGGTCACTCTTGCTTATCAATCATGGTCAAGCCTTTTCAAAAGCATGGCCTGAGTTAAGTGATTGGTTCCAAAATGATTCTCCAACTCCTTTTCATACCGCTCATGGAAAATCTTTATGGGATTATATTGGGGAAGAACAACCTAGTGTACTAGGTGATATTTTCAACGATGCATTGGCTAGTGACTCGAGGTTGAATACCAATGTGCTTATCACAGAGTGTAAACATGTGTTTGAGGGGTTAACATCGTTGGTAGACGTTGGTGGTGGCACTGGTACTGTGTCTATAGCCATAGCCAAAGCTTTTCCCAACATAAAGTGCACAGTACTTGATCTCCCTCAGGTTGTAGGTGACCTAAAAGGAAGTGGGAATTTGGACTTCGTTGGAGGAGATATGTTCGATATGATTCCTCATGCTAATGCCATCTTACTCAAGGTACGTACAATTTTAGGTACAAAAAAACAACATTTTCTTCTATCTTTTAATCCTTTTCTCCTCAACTTATTTCATCATTGATATGGAACAGTGTGTTCTACACGACTGGAATGACGAAGATTGTGTGAAGATACTGAAGAAATGCAAAGAGTCAATTCCAAGCCGGGAAAAAGGAGGGAAAGTAATAATCATAGATACTGTTCTGGAGGATCCGAAGCAGAGCAATGAGTTTGTTCGAGCACAACATAATATGGGTATGTTGATGATGGTTCTTTTTGCTGCCAAAGAGAGAACTGAGAAAGAGTGGGAGAAGCTCTTCAATGAAGCTGGTTTCACTGAATACAAAATATTTCCCGCTCTAGGTTTAAGGTCTCTTATTGAAATTTACCCTTAAATGAGAGATGATTGAGAGTGCTTGCATGTTTCTTTACTCTAATAATAATGATTTTGGTTCACCAGCTCCATTTTAATCTATATGTTCTTGTTATACTATCTTGGACTGTCACTTCAAATTCATTCTACTGTAATAATGAACTTTTTCGTTTGGTTTAACTATTCTATATTCAAAACCCACAGACTCGACTAATTAATTCAGATCCATAGAATAATTAGGGTCCACGACCCTTTTGTTGTGACTAGAAGAGGAGTCACAACCAAAAAATATAATATAAATTTAACCTCAAACTTAATCCTGAGATGTTCCACCGTCCATGTTCCCCAAGAAAAAACTGTAAAAATGGTATCTTATGCACATCTCTATCCAAACCTAACACTCAATGAATGGTTTTATAAATAACGCACAATTTCAACATAATCAATTCTCAGGAAAAAAATTGGTTTGTTAAGTGTTAAGTTGCAGAGAACTTGCATTGTTATGCTCTACCTTTGAAGTGAATTTTGCATCTGCATGTTAGTGAGGCCTAAAGTACTCAAACTCAAAGAGTGATGGGACACCATTCAAAAAGACATAAATTCATCAAGCGCATCCACATTTCCCCAACAACCTTACCAATGTGTATCTATATAGAACAGTACAAGTGGGAGTTCTGAATTGAAAATCTCAAAGAACAGACTTAGGGCACACATGGAGCATGGTCAAATTACAATATTGCGACTTTTCGTTGAATTGTTGAAGTATGTATGTTCATTATCTTAGAACCTTCAGTACAACAAAAAACAATAGCATAGCATACACGTGCTGACATCATTTACCTACAGAAGTTTGTTGTAGTTAATTTTCTTACATAAGGTAAGAGAAAAACATACCACACCAGCATAAAAGAGGTTTCTTCTTCCAGGGTACAACAGAGACTCCTAAAACATCAAATCTTGTAGCTCACTGTTGCTCAGTGTCCAGTTGACTGACAATGAAAGAGAGGAGCCTCATTAGCAGTGAATTTGTTTAGTCATGAATTAAGTGTGATAAACATATAAGATAAATGGAAGAAGAAGTTACCCTTACATATATCTGACGACAGGATTGTTTCACGATGTGGCTTCAACCCCAATAACACTACCATCTGCTCCTTCATTGTTTGATGCATTCTCAGAAGTCTCAGTGCAGGGGCTACTTCTCATTATATCCACTTCATTATGAGAGGTAGAAGTTTTTGGTCCCTGGAGAGCTGTGGTTGAATTAGTTTCAGAATTCTGTTGTGAAAATCTGCTTGGGAAGCCTGGTGAACCAATTGCTTCTCTTTCACAATTGAGCATTGAAAACATTGATGACTTGGGAAATTCAGCAAGTTTTGACGGCAACTCTGATGGATTGTAGAAGAGCAGATGAGCTACAGTGCGGTCTATTGGATTCGTCTCCGTCTCTACATGGGGTGGTCTGACAATTCAGCGAAACAGAAAAAATGATGAATATGTTCACAAAGCCCTGCAGATGACTTCTGTTCCCATAGAATGAATATGAAAGAACAAGGAAACTAGTACTGCAATCCCACAGCTATTGACCCTCATAATTTAAAGTAAATTCAAAGCTTATATAAAGATGAGTAATCGAGAGTATGGGACACATTTCAAAGCTGAGATCAGTTCTATAACGCATGTAGCAATAAGTTGTAGGGATATCCTCTCTCACTTCCTCTTTCTGCTGACCATGGAGACCCTGAATAACATGTAAATTACAGCTCAGAGGAATAGTTGGCTCAAAGGGTTCAAGGTCAACAGCAGGCAAGGTGATTGCATGGAAATTACACATCTATTGTATGCTGATGATGCAATATCCTATGTGATGTAGATGTGGAACTTATGAAGGTCTTCAGAATTATTCTGACAATCTTTGAAGGGATTGCAGGATTACATGACATGTTAACTGGAGGAAGAGATCTATATTTACTGTTCATGACCCTCAATATTAGGAGGAGAAGTGGGATCTTCGCATACAACTTATCTTGGAATGGTACTTGGAGCAAATAGATAATCCATGACATTTGGAATGGGATTTTAGATAAATGTGAGAAGAAACTTACCAGATGGAAGAGCCAGTGTTATTTCTTTAGGTGGCAGGCTAATTTGCATAAATAATGTCCGAGATGTTCTACCTACCTACATGATGTCTCTTTCCCCTATTCCCCCTTAAGTTGAAAAGAGAATAGTGGCAAGGAAACAAGTAAAAAAGAGGTGTCCATCTTGTCAAATGGAAAACCCTGACATTCAACAAACAGCAAGGGGGACTTGGTATAAAGAATCTAAGGAAGCAGAATCAAAGTTTGCTCATGAAGTATGCTATGGAGATATTCAAATGAAGCCTAATTTTTTTTCATCAAATGAAAAGTAATCACGCTGGAAGAAGCTGATTCAAGAGAAGCATGGAGAAGAAGATGCATAGAAAACCAAAACAGTTATATTGTATATCGGGTCAGTGTCCGGAAGACTATTAGAAATCTATCGCAGATTTTCAGTATCAATATTAGCTTAAAAGTTGGGAATGGTCATAAAATTTCTGTTTGGGAAGACAACTAGTTGGGATCTGGGCTACATCTTGGTAGCTTCTATCCCCATATCGATGAAGTTTAGAATAATCAGGGTTGGGACCTCAGTTTCAGAATGCTTCTAAATGATTGGGAAATGGACAGAACCATAGGATTCCTCAACTCTCTCAATCTCTCCAAAGGAGTCTCAGTAGAACACGATAGATTACGGTGTTTGAGAGACAGTTCAAGAGCATTTTCAGCCAAGACAGCATATCATACGATGAACCATAAGAACAATCTTAATGTGTAGTGACCCTGGAAGCAATTATGGAAGGCCAAGATACCATCCAAAGTGGTATGTTTTGTTTGGTTGGTAGTTAAGAGGGCTTGCTCGACACAGGACAGACTGCAGACAGGAGAATACACCTTTGCTCTATCTGCCATCTATGTGGAAGAAATGCAGAAACAAAAAGCCATCTTTTTTTTGCATTGTAAGATGACTTCTCAACTGTGGGGCATATTTCTAGCAATGATCAGTTTGAGCTGGACAATGCCAATGAGTACACTAGATATGATATCTCACTGGAGTAGGAAAGGAGGAACAAAAGCTCAAAAAAACAGTTGGAGTATAATCCCAGGCTGCATATGGAGAACTATCCGGAAGGAAAGGAATTCAAGATGTTTTGAGAACAAAAGCAACCCTATCCAGAAGATAAGGCTTAATTGTATTCTGCTTTTGCGTTTTGGTGTAAACAAGAGTATATAAGTGACACAGAGACTCTCATACAGTTCCTATAGTCTCTATAGATTTCTAGCAATTTTCTGTGTAGCTTTAACTTAACTTGGCCTTCACAGGCCCTATTAATTTCAATACAAATATGTTACCATACAAAAAAAAATGTTGTTGCTAGGATAAAGCTATAATTCACATTCTAAATCCATTAGCACGAAAATTAGTTCCGCACTGCATGGGTTCTTTGGAACTGATAATACATTAACGTTCTAAAGTTAATGAATAATTCTACTGAATTCAATATAAAGTCTCTATTAAAAAAGACCACACTAGGAAACATGAGACTGAAAAAGGGATTGCTAGGATCCTTTTTCTTATAAGTAACTAAGTAGTGCATGCACAAGCCTTCCGCTAACTATGGATTTGAGCTAAATTATTTTAAATTAAGTTCAAGTACAATTTCGGATAGATGCTGAGGAATCAACCTGATCTAGACAGGCTGCTAATGGTAAAGGGCAATTTGACAAATGAATTTACAAATTCTGGGAGAAGAACAGCAAAAAGAATGCAGTCTTTCACACGTCATAGAGTAGAACTACAAAGCAGAGATGAAGCAGATAACGTATCTTTGCAACAATTATCAAATTATGAAGCTGTTTGATGAAAGAAGCATTTGTATTGCATAACTTTCAATGATAATTGGAAGTCATATCAGTAGTTCCTTCATCTTTGCTACTTCAATTTGGTGGTACTAAGTCTATTAGATGTTATACTTTCCAACTCTTATTCAATACTGCAGCACACAAATTTAAAATCAGCTTTAATTTGAATAGAGGAAATGACCAAATGACCTCCCAATCTATTATCGGATTTTAACTACCCGCCTATTCTTCGCGGGAGTCCTATTACCCCCGAACTACTTTAAAATGAATTAAATAATCCCCAAAGTGCTGAGTTGGCATAGAGAGTGTATATCACTCTCTTTGAGAGAATGAGTTGCCTAATTATTATTTTTAATTTACGTTTTTTTTCGAATTTTCTTTTTCTTTCTCTTTCTTTATGTTTATTTATCTATACAACTATACCTTTTTCACCATTATCATTGTTGAAGCTTTATCAATAGATGTTTGGTGTAAAAATTATCAACAACTAATGCATTTTATGAATAAATAATTTTTCATTAGACTTGTTAGAACATATCTAACAAATTAAATTTATTTTTAAAAAAAAACATACCTTTTAATTATTTTTTTGAGAAAATGGTCTAACCCCCCCCCCTCCCAAACATATATCCGAAATTTCAACTACACACTCCAACTTCACGAGTATCCTATTACCCCTTGAACTTCATATTTTTCTATTTTCTACACACTTAAACGTTGACCTCAATACATAAACCAAACAAATAGTCCACGTGATTGCACGCGTTGGTCCCCACCTCTTCAACTCCCAATTTTTGTTTTTTCCCCCATTTCCCTCCTAAAACGTAAAGGACCCAAAAAATATCCTTTTCCCATTTTATCTCCTTCACCATTTGTTGTGTATTTTGAACTTGATGAACAAAGGAGTTTGAATTTCTGTTGATGAACGAAGGAGTTTGAATCTCTGTTGATGATCGAAGGATTTTGCTATGTATTTTGAACTTGATTTCGTAGTTTATCAACTAATTTTGGGTCTGATTCATCCATACAAAAGCTTATTCAAGTTTTCATTTGTCATTTTTGATGAATTTCGAGAAAATTTAAAATTCAAATTAGAGACCTAAATAAAGAATTAGAGCAGATTATAAACCCTAAATTCAAGATTTGAAGTAAAAATGAACATAAACAACTAAACCCTACTTGTTTTTGAGAGAAAATTGTGATTTTTTTCTAAAAGGAACAAGGGTTAATGGTGGGAAGAAGAAACAATGGTTTATTTAAGGGTGGAGGAGATCACTGTTGGAGAAAGAGGAAATTTTCGTCAAAAGTCACCTTCCAACGCGCCTAGAAGAGGTGAGAACACCTCCTATGACATGTCAGCATTTAAGTGTGTAGAAAATAGAGAAATATGAAGTTCAGGGGGGTAATAGGACACCCGTGAAGTTGGAGTGTGTAGTTGAGATTTCAGGTATAGGTTGGGGGGTTTTAGACCATTTTCTCTAAAAAATTTTAAAGCCATGGACTCAAGAGTAACAAAATCAAAGTGAAGTAATATTTAAAAATATCTTCAAACTTATTAAAAGAAACTAAAACAAAACAATTTCTTCTACATTTTTAAAGAAGGATCCTACATATTTCCTAAAACCCATGAAGAATCAAAATCAAAAACTCAAATTATAAATCAATCATGAAAATTTTATAGAGAGAAAAAATAAAGAATGGGAAAGAGAAAAGGTGACTTGAATTTTCGTTTTTATAAATTGTTAGAGATATAGAAATTTGTTGAGGTAAAAAATGGTGTTTATTATTGTTAGGGTTGAAAAAATGATTGGGGAAGAAAGGAAGAGGAAGGAGTACTTTTTTAAAAAAAAATATTATTAGATGGTGAGATACACGTATCAAGTCCGTGTATTTCACCACAAGACATATGCCTGGTAATGACATTTCAGGGAGGAGGAGTGATAATAGGACCCCCGTGAAATATAAGTGTGTAGTTGGAAATTCGGTAATAGATTCGGGAGTAATTTGGCCATTTTCTCATATGAATATAGAATTAGGTAGGTAGTATTTCTTGGATCGAGAGAATACTAACTGAATATAATAAAATGACTACTAAACTGGTCATATATTTTTATGCTTAAACAAGGACGACCAAGGAAGTTACACAGGAAAGCACATGAATTTGATGCTTTAAATTAACCTTTACAAACAGTATAATATTTTTCATCAATTTTTTTTAAAAAAAATTCAATTATAACATATATGTACACACAAAATTGATCTAACATTTTGCTCCTATATACACAATCTTTTCTGGAGGTAAGTTATTCTTCCCAGAGAAACACATTTGATCAATAGGAATGTTTCAGGAATCTTCAGTTTTGGAGCGCACCCGTGTTTCACGATGTTGGTGTGGGATCCATACCAGATTTGGTCAACCGAATTGGAAATCGAAGAAATTGGAATAGCTTGTATATAGAAATTGGAATAGCTTATTTTTGTAATCAAAACAAAAGCTAAGGAGAAATTGAAGAAATTGGAATAGCATGTACATAGAAATTTCCATATCAGTCCTTTTTCTTTTATCTCCTAATGGGATTCTCTTCTTCATTAACATTTTTTCCTTGGAATACCTTGTAAGTTTTCCATGTTATGTCTCATAATTTAGACATTAATTTTTTTTTTAGAAATTTGAATTATTTTTAGCCGAATTCCCCCACCTGTATCCGTAGGTGGATCTATATCCCCGAATCTTTAAGTTTAGATCATGAAGGATCCGACATCTAGATCCGCACCCTTATCATACACCCTTACCAGTTTCAAGAAAAAATTCAATTGTTTCTAAATATGGGAAGGTTTCATTCTTCTTGGGACAAATTGAAAAGGAAAGTGTGTCACATAAAATGGGACAAAACAGAGAGAGTGTTATTTTGAAACTAGTACTTATGAGGAGGGCAAATTCATACAGGAATATGATTTGTGTCACATAAAATAGGACAGAGTATTATTTTATGACTACTACTTGTGAGGAGAGAAAATTCACACAGGAATATGAGCCTGTAACCAATGACGAGTCAGTCCAGAATACTTGTCAATTGCCATTATAATAAATAGTTGATCCATTCCCAGATAAAGCTCTAACCACATCTAATTCAATCCTGTCAGTTGTTTTTTCAATTTAGAGTGTCATAATTCATGTCAAGTATTTTCTAGGGATGGAGTGGTTTGATCAAAACATGGAATTTATTTCTCTTAATGGAAGCACTGTCTGAGACCTGTTAAAAGAAATAGGAATTCTTGGCTGCAAGCATGCTAGAACTTTAATGTATTCAACCACCAATCTAGGGTCTAAAGGGAAGACAAGGAATAATCAAAACGCTGGTTGGGAAACTAATTTATCCTTCCCCTACTATGTCACATTTTAGTTTTTCAGTCAATATGGGAAGTTAATGTATGATGATAACATTATATAGAATCTTGAAGATTTTAAAGAGGGCATTTGACAAAGGTATGTACTTCAAGGAGAATTCAAGAAGAGACTCAAAATTTCACCAACGCTGATCGAACTGCTTTAATAGAAGACCAAAGATCAACTTCATATTAAGTACCTACATATGAGGAGATTTGGTTACTTGAGAAGTAAGAAACAACTGGTCTATCAAGAGGTAAGCATAAACTGAACTCAGAACCATAACACAAGGCAATTGTAAGAAAATATCACCTGAAACTTGAAAGAGAACAAAAGTTCACCTAAGCGTCTAAGATAAGAAATCTGTAAAGGCGTACTATGATAACCGATAAGCATAAACAGCAAAGAAGAGATCAAGTATGTCACTACGCTCAAGAGCAGAGCACACATTTGTTTTACTGGAAATGAGTTACAGCTCAATGACTTTATGTAAGCTATGCAGTTAAGGAGATGAAATACAGATTAAAGATTTTAGGCAATACTATCCTGACTATTCATTTCTTTAGTTGCCAATTTGCCATTACTCCAATAGAGAGTTTTGTGGCTCCTTGACTCAACTTTTTTATCAGCAATTACCAGTTATTTCACCCACTCAAACTGTTTTGATTTGCAGATATAACTCTGTTTCACCACATATCATGAAATAGTATCAAACAAGTTGGGACGGAAGGAATAGTTGTTGTTCTTGTAAATAAAATGTGTTATTAATAAATTTAATATAATATAATATGAGCTGAGTACCACACAAGCAAGTTAGATCAACACATTGCGATTATCCATCTCCCTTAGTATTATGAGAGGGAAAAAAGAAGAGATACTCCCACCTTTTAGCATTCTGGATCCCTACTATGTATTAAAATTAGAGTAACCTTTCTTCCACCTCCTCAGCTCTGTAGGGGGTTTAAACCTAGAACTTAATTTGAAGCACATGCTTTAATTTACAAAGGGGCAAATGAAGAAAAATATATTTAAAAATAGATATAATTCCAGAACGTTACCTATAATTGACAGAAGCAATTATATGGATAAAAGAATTGAAAAAACTATGATTATTGTTTAGTGCCCCCTTCTACAAGAAACCCCCATGGGTGATGAGATGCAGGCATAAGCAGCTTGGTGCTTACAGTGATGTGCTGGATAAGCGAGGCAAAGCCTCAGCTGATTTTGCACCTACATTCCGGGCTTAAGCGCGCCTAAAACGAGCCTTTGACAACAGCGAGATCTCTTTCTCTTACCCCGTCCCCTCTCGACTTCGATAAATTCAATACAAATTTGGGAATTAACACTATTGGTGTAGAAGTAAAAAATCCTCTAGTACAAGTGTTACTGTATATGATATTACTGTAATCCAAGGAAGATTTGGCTTTTAACATACCATTATTACAGATGGTCCTCTTAACCGACATATCAATGCACTCCTTTCCCGATGCAAGAAGCATGAAGGCTTGACAGTAAGAGAAAAAAACCCAATCTCATGGCTTGAAACATATATGATTTCAATAGAGATTTTTGTGACGCAGGTCATATTATGAATGCTTTTTACAAGCAGTCTCTTCTTTTTCAAAAAATAGAGCTACTGGAATGGGATCTGCTAGGTTGCTTCCAGTGAACAAGAACCATATTTCAGTGTTGAGATAGTGTCAGTATAGGGACAAACCTGTTATCGGTGTTTATCTCTTCCTTGCTGACATCTCTTTCACCCTTCTTAGTGCCGCAACTATCATTGCCCCTTTGCCTCTGTGTAGCACTTTGAGCCAGTCGGAACAAACTATCTCTGATACAAAGTCTTATTTTGAGGTCCAACTGAAAGGAACCATTCATTTGGTCATTAAGTTTCTGTGAAGAAATAATACCATGAGACTTATTTGGTGGAAGTACGAGGACAAACCTTTGAGATAACATCCTGAAGAAGATACAGTGCCGTGTCTTCCACTGAATAACTTTCAACTGCCAAACAAACTGTGTTGGAGTCACCCTGTTCTAAAGGTGAATTCGGGTCCAGAGAAGGGATGCAGCTCAAATTCTCTTCAACAGATCCTCCTTCCTTTGCAGGTTGATAGCTAAACTGCTGCTGCTGTTTCTGAATGGCAAGCATTGCTCTCAATTGCTGTCGCCTTCTTAGTTTTTCAATTTTTTCTTGAGGAGTCATCATCAAAGATTTTGATGAAGCATCTTGAGACTTGTTGAAATTATTTGAATTGCCTGGAGAAGCTTCACAACTTGAAAGGACGTGTTGATGGCTTGCTTGTCCAGAATGGAACTGTGACCAGACAGGCATGGGAGAATAGTAATTACCCGTATCCCCATAGATAGAAGAAGCAAAAAGAGGACCTGGAAAACGTTTGTGCTGCAAACATTCTGGTCCTTGAAGCTGACTTTGTTGACTGAGCTCTGAAGCAGGACAAGGTTGATTTGTTACAGATGGCAAGCCAAACTTGTTCAGGTGAGGAGACAAGGATCCACACAATTCCTGCAACTGAGCAAATTCACCTTCTTGTTCTAATTTAAGTCGACCTTGCAATATTCTTTCCTGGTTATTTCCCTGTACAAATGAAAACAGCTAGAGCAACACTTTTGATGTTTAAAATTAAATGAACATAATAATTATATGAAACCCGCTCAAATAGAATCTCAAATTTATTTTCACGTGCAAGTTCAGAGAGAGGTAATTTTCTTTGTCCACCTTTCTATTTTCACGTGCAAGTTCATAGTTTTACAAGGTGAAGCCAATGTGAATGATTGAAATCATGTCAAAGATTACTTCCACAATTTCACCGAGGCAAAATAAGTTTCCAGTAGATTGTCCTTTAGATTTAAGTAAATATTCATCAGCAGCACACTGTTCCATAGTAGAAAAAGTTAACAGAACTATTAATTTTTCAAGGTAAATAATTTTATTAAGAATAGAAATCTCCCATGGACAAGATGTATACTAAATTGTAGAAAACCTATAACGTAATATGATTCTCAACGAACACCACCCAATCTTCTATACGCACTGGAAGTCTAGAACCTCATGAATTCACCAAAAAGAAATTAGGAATGAGAGGCTATTCCTTAAATGTACATTGTCTTACTCAATTCCATCAAAAGCTCTCCTATTCCTTTCTTTCTACAAATCCACATGAGTGCTAGTGTGGAGACCTCCCAAGCCCTTTGACTTCTCTTCCTTCTTTCAAATTTTCAGCTGGATGGTGTATTCTTCATCGTATCCGCCTCACCCAGTGCATCCCGAACCATTTCAAAATCACACACAGCGAGGGTGACCCACTTGACAATGTAGGAGGAGGTGGTCCACAAACTCACCTGAACATTTGAACATGACGCACCACTAGAAGCAATGTGATGCACTTCTAAAATTCAAAATTTTTACCTCAGGAAAGAGAGTTGAAGAAAAGCTTGTAAATCCGTTTGTACATTAAGAAAACGGTTAAGGAGCCTGGGATGTTGCACTACTAGTACTTAAGTGGGCCCGGTGGAAGGAAAGAATAGGAGCACTTTCATGGGATAGAGAACTACTATGTACACTTTGTGGAATAACCTCTCATTTCTAGATTTGTTTTTGGTACACCAATGAAATTCTGTATATATGATGGTTGGGTATCATTCGTAAAGAATCATATTATGTTGTAGATTCTCTACTTTTTCATATACTGCTTTTACGTGGGAGAGTTTCCACAACAACTATTATGCCTCAATCCCAAACAAGTTGGACTCAATTATATGGATCCTCATTGACCATGTCTCTCATAAAGACTATTACTAACATTGTTTACCTTATAAAAGAGTAGAGTTTCTAGAGCCATTTGAAAATACACCTACATAAATAGAAAAACGAAAAAAAAAGAGGAAGTACAAATCAACTGCATTGGGAAGCTTCCATTTTTCCTGAAAGCCATGAGTATAAGTACAATCACGTCTTTGACATTCTGGGTCCCCTATGAATTCACTTTTCCATTTAAATTATAATTTTACAAAGTTGAACACATGTTATATTATAATTTTACAAAGTTGGACACGTGTTATATGTTAATTAACAAAAGATCAATGAATAATACACCAAATTATTTATTGAAGGAACCAAATTTCTACAGTTTTCCGGTAAAGAAAGGAAGGAAAAAAGAAAACGGCACGTGAGAGAGAGGGTAATTTACAGTATTGTCTTTAAATATCCGCAGTCATAATCATCAAATGTAGATAACTGTCTTTCTTCCCTGAAGATGTCATAATTGCTTTTTTGCAGAAATATAAGGTTTGAATCACGGAGCAATTTTATGTATGAAATTCTTTATCTTCATTCTTTACTTCATAACTTCTCTTACTAAAAGCTATTTACAAATCTGAAAAAACTAACAAGATGAGTTCACCAGCTATATGAAGTAGCTTTGTCAATTCTGTTCAAGCTACAATATGTATCCTTTTTTTGCTTAAAACAATATAAATACCCCAAGCTTGAAAATGGATAAAACTATTACATACTGAAGAAAAATACAATTGTTATGAGATAGTTAAGATCCAGTATCATTACCTTTTCCTTCGGTAAAAGCATATTTTTGCCTCCAGCATGCTCCCTAGCATCAGTGCAGAGATGCACATTAGATGTGATATCATTAACATTCTCTTCATCATCAGTAGAGGACTTCTCCTGGTCTAGCCTGTATTCTGCTTTAACTTTAAATCTTTTGGATGGGATTCGCAGAGATCCTAGCGCCAAACTCGGAGAGTCAATAACAGGGGAACAGATTTATCTTGGCTGCTTGTAACATCTTTACAAGATGACCATAGATCGAGAGTGTTAGGAAGGCTTGTCTCTCCAAACAGTGGGTCGTTGTTGCTGCAAAATGTCACATTTGAGGGTTTTGAGCCAGATAATACAATCAGGGATGACCTAAATTACATCAATATATATATATACACACACATTTATGGAATTACTGTATACTGTGTAACAGACAAATATTTTAAGATATATTCCTATCTAGAATACTTTGCTTTGTTACTGTATACAGCATAACACACAATAGTTGATATATTCCTATCTAGCACACACAAAGTACAGCTAATGCAAAAAAGAATTGGAGACCATAGAAGTGGGTAAAATCATATAGGAGTGATAGGAAGGGGAAAAGGAGACAATAATAGGTTTTTTCCCCAATCGTGCAAAGAAAAGGAGAAACGGAAACCTATGTTGGTAGGACAAGGTTTAGTCAAATAACAATGGCATCATTTAGGAGTCGAGGTAGTTTAAAAAGAGCATTAGTGCAACTTCATTGCGCTCATTCTAAATGAGACAACAACATACCACGTGCAATCCCACAAGTGGCTCTAGGGATGGTATAGCATAGACAGACCTTACTGTCTCGTGGGGATAGAGTGGTTGTTTTTGATAGATCCCCGACTCAAGTAAAGCATTTTAAATCAGTTGAAAGAGGAAATATGGAAATGAAGGAGACACGAAAACCGATATGGAAGCTATTAGCCTAGTAGAGTGCATTTACAATTTTAGTACTCTCTAACAGATTGATCAAAGGAAATGACGGGATGCCAAAACAACTGTATTTTTCAAAGTGTGAACTCACATACAAACCTATACATTTCAACGATACACAAGCCAGAAAGAACAGAGAGAGTAACTGATGTCTACATTACCTAAATATCTTATCAAGGTCATCGAAACTTCCAATGTTAGCCCATCCATAATCAATAAAATCACTTTGCTCCAGTTCCTCATTCTGATGGTGAAAAACTCGAGAATCATCACCAAGCCGATTTCTTTCATCTGATCACAAAGATAAACAATTGAATCCAACTTGTACCTTTTGTTTATTTATTTATTATTAACAAAAAGTCCAATTTTTAACTATGACTGCAGGTTATTTATTTCATGCAAAAGGCTGGAAACATTAGCATTAGCACCTCTAAGACAGTCATGTTTTGGAACTTCTGTCAGATTATTAGATGTTTCAGCACCCGAGGAATCTTGATTACTCTTCGTAGCATTGGTCAATGACAGATCAGTGTCCAATTCCATCCTGCATCCAGCTTTCATAGTAGCTCCATCAGTGTCATGTTTGGAACTGCCATCTAGTTTAATATTACTCAGATCCATTTTAGTTGTAGGTTTCTTCTGATCAGTAGGCTTGACGTTAGAAGCTTCCACATCCCATTTCTTCTTAGTGTTATCGACATAAGCTGAGCTTTCCCTTCACTTCCATCAGGATGTGGCACTATGTGGTCATCGCTCTCACCATTCTCTCCCCATATTATATCGTTTAGCTGATTCAAGAAAGAAATATGTCTGAAGTAATGCAAGTATAATAACTTGAAAGTAAAATTTACGGCACCTGAAGTCATAGAGAAATGAATATTAGCAGACGTTGTAAATGTAGGTGAGTGATGCAGAAAGAGGAGAGGAAAAACACTACAGTAGTCAGCATAACACTATTTTTGTGATCTCACCTGCTACTTGTCCTTTCAAGTTTCAATCAGTGATGTGAAGCAAATACTATCCTAATCATCAAGGCAAGGCAAGGGTGAGAATAATGTGATTATAATTCACAAAGGTACCAATTTTATCATCCCGTCAAATCATAGAATCTGGAAAAGGCATACTACCATAACAGAAAGCAAGTCAGCAATGGTGGATCTATACTTACAAAATTCGCCACATGCATTAAGCAAAGTGGGTGCTTGTTTTCGGATATTGGACTTAAAAGAAGGGTTTCTACCAAGGACTGATATCATATATTATAACCCAACTAATGGTGGAACAGGAAAGCGGTAGATAGAAAGCACACAGTCCAGTGTGTTGTAATTAATTTTGAGGAAACAATGCAAGTGTTCATGTTCCCATGAGAAGGAGATCACAGGAGCAGTTATCGGGTTTCTGTGAACTGTTATATAGAGAGGCGGCAATTTGGAGACCCAAGCTAGAGGTGAGGGGTCTTCAATGAAATAGGAAAAGAATATTGGTAGTGGTTGCAGAGGGAGGAGGCACAGAGTTGTGGGGAAGACACGGTTCCTGGACCAACAGCTTCTCCTCGGGTTCTTAACACTGTGCGTGTGTGTGGTGGTGGAGGGGAGGAGTGAGACTCAAAGATTTATAAATGCACTAAGCCAGTGCGAGAAAAACATAACTACAGTTTGTGCAGATCCCTGGTTTTATCTGAAATTGCATCAACATCATGTACAATAACCAGGTTGCACCAAAGAGCAGCAAAATAAGACAGTTTTGTTTTGGACTACGTCAATTTCTCCGTCGGCCTTAAAAAATTCTGTCATTTCTTTCAAGCCAAACAGTCCACCGAATGGCTTGAGGGATGGTATTCTAAGTCTTTTGTGATTATTGTGCATCCCTTCTTTGTTCCAACATATAGCTCCCTAGTGGATATTGACCAGGGGCGGAGCTACTTTGTACGAAGGGGTTCATCCGAACCCACTTTGGCGGAAAATTATATTATTTATACATGGTTAAAATAATTTATATGTATATATAGTAGATGCCGAACCCCCTTCGGCTATTCATGTGTCTATTTTTAGAGATTTTGAACCCTTATTGAAAATCCTGGCTCTGCCTCTGATATTGACATAGACCAGAACATGCATAAGATTGACAAAAACTATGCTCCACAGCTGAGTAGTAAGTCTACAATGCAAAAACAGGTGGCCAACATTTTCAGAGTGCTCTTCACACATGGTGCACCTGCTAAGAAGCTGAATTTTCCCTTTTGAAGGTTGGAATGAGTGAGACAAGCCTCTCTAGCCACATAAAGAGAAGCATGAGACCTTTAAAGGTGCCTTGCTAAGTCAAATTTTTCCTAAGGCCAAAAAACCTTACTGTTACTTGATTTCAGCTTCCTTTAGCAGCTTCTGACCATAAAGAGACCTTTGGGCTGCCCCTTCCATCTAGTAGAATCAACTTTGTTACAGTCCAAAGTTTTGTTGCTTAGCATCTGACGCAAAAGATATATTTGTTCTACTTCCCAGTCATTTACATTCCTTCTAAAAAAGAGATTCCACCATTGTGTTGAATAAAATTCTGCAATTACAGCATTGTGCTGAGCTGATATTCCAAAAATATCGAGAATTGTTCTTTAACAGGAGTGTGGCCCAACCATGCATCTTCCCAAAACTATATTTTCCTTCCATTACCAATAATGCAGCCCCTATTTGCCTCATAGTTATTCCATCAACCTCTAATATGCCTCCAGACTCCCATGTCATGAGATGTTGTGGCTATGTAACACAGGAGTGCACCAGTGATTCTCCACAGCGAAGTTCTCAACCAAGGTTCTCCTCCATGGTGCTTTACCTACCTTATTGAATCTCCAATGCCATTCAATAGTAAACTTTCAATGTGACGCCTCAAATTCTTGATTCCCAAACCCCCTTTTCTTTTGTCTTTAATAACTATATTCCATTTTACAAGTGTAAAGGAGTGACCTTGTTTGTCACCATTCCAGAGAAAGTCTCCTTAATTTGTCCATACGCTTCAAGATAGAACGGTGCCAGGAAAAGAGACAGACTTAGGTAGGCAATGCACTAAGAACACCATTGTTCATAGTGATTCTACCACCAAGAGAGAGGTATTGTATTTTCCAATTCGTCAACCTTTTCTCCATCTTTTCAAGAACCTCGTTCCAGATTGATAATGATTGTATTTCTCCTCCAATGGTAAGTCCAGGTACTTTGCGGGAAGTGGACCAATGCTGCCGGAGCTGCACTGTATATCAACTTGTTGAGCTCCTCCATGACAATGATGAAAAGAAAGGTGATAGAAAATAGCTTTTAAGCTTTTGGAGTGTTTGGGTAAATTAAAAAAAGTGCTTATAAGCATTTTGGTTTAAAGCTACAACGAGAAAAATAAGCCATAAAAAAAAAGCCAATCCAAATAGGCTTTTAGTATATTCCTGTGCACCCACAGTGAATCTTCTGTTTCTGCCCATTGATTCACATGGGACAAGGGTAACAACCAAGGCATTGCCTCAAGAATTGACAGGTTCTTTTTCTGCACTGATTGAGAATTTGGGATGAATATTTCAGGAAGATCAAACAATCTCTGGTAACCAGAATCACATCAGACCGCTGTCTTATTCAGATTACTTGAGGTGATTGGGAACAAAGGAAATCATACTTCAATTTTTCTAATTGGGGGTTGGCGGTAGATGGTTAAAACATGGTGGGTCATTCCAGGGTCACCAGACTTTATTTTAGCAAAAACCTAAGACTTTTGAAAGCTAAATTAATGGAGTGAAATGTTACCAATGATGGAAAATTGGCAAGGAGCAGAACAGAGTTTTTGAATCAATTAACAACTCTTGATGTTTAGCAGGATTAAAACAAACCTACTGATGATGAATTGCTACACAAAGACAACATCGCAATGAACTTTGAGGAATTTACTAAATTTGAAGAATCATCATGGAGGCAAAAAACAAGACTTCTCTTCTTCCTTTTTTTGAGAAAGAAAAATCAAGTATTTTACGGCTAAAGCAAAGTGATAAGAGAATCTATTTCTTCCACCGGATGGCCAATGCACACAAGAGATTTAAAACTCTGCACTTTGAGCTAGAGTTGTTCGTATTTTAACTAGGGCACTTCTGTCCAAATATTACTCCCCCTTAAAAAGTGGCTACTTTCCAATTACATTTGAAATGGTGACTAAACTTTGATTCCATCTAACTTTCTTATATTTTCCACTTAAACTGACTAAGTTTTCCAAGAAATCTCACCTACTGGGTTAGTCCAGAAACATCAAACAAGCTCTTTTTAAGCGCTATGATTTCACCTAAGTATATATATGTTGAACAGCTAAAATCAGCTTATTACTTGGCATTCTTGATTTAAAATACACATATCTAACAGAATTACAGAAGTAGGAAAGAACGAAAATCCAGGACATTGTTATCCAAAAAGAAAAAAAAAAAAACTTGGTTGTGATAAAATAAATACTTCCTCTGTCCATTTCCATGTGGCATCATTTTCTTTTTAGTTTGTCCCAAAAAAAAAGTTACTTTACAATATTTAGAAACAGTTTAACTTTAAAATTTCTCTTTTACTCCCAAGGCCTAGCTCAAGTGGCAAAAGGTGGAGGATTTATGGCTTAGGTCGCAGGTTCAAGCCCCACAACATGCAAAGAAAAGCCCGGTATTTAAGTGAAGAAGGGTAGAGGGGCGGTCCCATTATCCACCGAGTTTAGAAGGTTGTGATTGGTCCAAAGGGCGGGTCACAGACGGATTTCTCGGTTATTAAAAAAAAGAGAGAGATTTACAACCACACCTATATCTAACAATTATGTTAGACAATAAGTTTCGATTCTTTTTTCTTAAAGATCGTACCAAGTCAAACGATGTCACCTAAAATGGATCGAGGTAGTAGTTGAATAAGGATCCAATGCAAGCCTGGTAATTTGACATCAAAAAATTCTCTTTTAACCTTAGTAAAATGATTTAGAACCACACTTATATCTAGCAATAATTTTAAACCATAAGTTTCAATTCATTTTTCTTAAAAGATCCTACCAAGTCAAATGGTGTCACATAAATGGAATGAATGAGTAGTTGAATAAGGATCCAATGCAAACCTACTGGTAATAGTTTAGAGCAAAAGATAAATACATAACTCCATGAAATACGTCAAAGGAACAGGAGAGCAATGAGCACTACATTCAGTATTTTCTTCTCCTAAAACCAAATTAAAGTTAATTTCAAGGAAGGAAACTTAACGCACCTCTTCGTCGTTCCAATTAAACATATCTGTACAACTGACAATGTCTAACTACTCCGAATAACTTCAAATTTAGCCCAAACATGGCAGATTTTTTCTTCACTGGATCAGGTTATACATTTCAACCAAAAAAAAAAAAAAAAAAAACTCGCCACAGAAAATCGATACTCACGGAGAACTTCGCAGGAGATGAGAAACTTTCGCCGGAGATTCACAGAGAAGCTTCCCGGAGATTCACATAGTAAATTTAGGCTTTTGGGGGGTACAAGACGAGAGAGTGTGCGAAGGAAGTTTGTGGTTGTGTTTCACGAATAAGGGTGCGCGTGGGACCCAAGACCACTTGCAGAAAGTGTGTTAATTTGTATGGACGCAAATTTTAACACGTGTTAATAAGCGTATCTAAAGTTGTGGCTACTGATTTCGGATCTAAAGCTGAATTTCTACTGGTTCACTAAACTTCCATAAATTTATAAGATTGGTCCTTTTTATTTCTTCTATTTTACATTTTTGGCCACAATTATGGGGTGTTCAAACCAAAAACAAATACATCCAAATCGAAAAATCGAATCGAATTCACAAAAAGATAGATATATGATCAACAAATCAAGCCGCCATATATATATGCACTAGATTCAAAAGTTTGTGCTGACATGGGTTCAATTTATGTGACTTGAAAAGTTCATTCGATTCTAATATAGCTCTTAGATATTCAAAGTTGCTACACAGTAATTATTAGTATTATCGTTATTTAAATATATTTATGCAATTTTTAAATACATAAAGACTTAAAAAGAATAGGACAACTTTCACATATAGCAAACATAAAATTCATATTTGTATGCTATAACAAAATTTGCATAATTGCACTCCATAGCAAACATATATATGTATAATTCGTTATACATATACAATTGAAGTGAATTGTATAAAACAAAGTGTTTAAAACGAGAAAGAGATAGAGACCTGGTCAGATAGTTGTATAAAATGAATTGTATAATTATAAGTGTATAGAACGATTATATACAATTTGAATTTGTATAAAATGAGAAACAGAGAAAAGTAAAAGAGACTTGGACAGTGAATATACGATTGAATCGAATTGTATAAAACGAGAAAGAGAAATTATATACAATTTGAATTTGTATAAAACGAGAAAGAGAGAAAGGCAAAAGAAGCTGGACAGGGGGAGTATTTTTATTGTATAATTACAAGTGTATAGGACAAAAATATATGTATTTGCATGTGTATATACAATTTTCTCTCGCTTTATACAAACAAAACACAATTTATACATTTTGCTTGTGTTTGTATAAGCGAGAGAGGCGAGGGTGGCGAACGAGATTAGGGAAGTGGCGAACGAGATCTGGGAGAGGGGAGAGAGAGGAACAAAATATATGTATTTATATAATTTCTCTCGCTTTAACAAATAAAACAGATTTTATACACTTTGTTTGTATAAAAGTGAGAGGAAGCGGGCGAGATAGGAGAGTAACGAGCGAGAGTTTGAGGGAGAGAGGTGACTGGCAAACAGTTTGCTACGGGGCACAATTAAATCAAAGAGTGGTTATAGCAATTAATTTAATTTATTAGTTTGTCATTATATACAATTTTCCCAAAAAATAAGACAAACAAATTTAAATAAATCACGAAAGTTACAAAACTACCCTTAAAACGTCAAAGCAATTAATTTGTTACGGCCTGTTTTAGCTCTAAAATTGCCTTCTTAATGATAAGGAAACATGACGATGGACCAGAGAGGTGAAGCACCTCAACAGCTCAATTGTCTCTTCTTATAATATAATAATAATAATAATAATAATAATAATAATAGAGTGTATTTATTTTCATACTAGACAGTAAATACTCAGTCCGTACAAGCACAGGTCCAAATTTTAATACTTTTGTTATTATATAGTCTGAGCTGATAATTTATCTAAGAAGAAGAATTTCAAGAAAAAAACATATGAAACTTCTTTAAAAATAAATTATAGATATTTATATGATTATAAATTATTTTATTAAATGTGAAATATGTATTTTAAAATTAACTTTATTACTAAAAATAAAAATGTGACTTATAATATCGATTTAAAAAGAAAGTGAATCTTAAATTGGTATGTTTTTGTAATTTATGTTTACTTATCAATTTTATATGTTGTTCAGCTGAAATGAAAATAAATTTACTAAAATACAATTTTAATCTAATCAAATAAGATAGAGAAAGTGAAACTAATATGAGATGTCAATTTCATTTCGACAACATTAAAAAATATATGAAATTTCCTATTATCTAATTGTATTGTTTGTAATAAATTAATTAATAATTATAATCACAAAAAGTTATTTAAAATATATATATATATATATATATATATATATATATATATATATATATATATATATATATATATATATATATATATATATAAAGATATAAAGATATGTGATTTATTAATTCAGCACTTTGAAATATTATGATGTCTTGTTTATGAATTAGCAATTTGCTCATTTGGTAATGTTAAAGAGTTGATTTTCATTTTTAAAGATTTTCACAAATCAGAAATTTTATTATATATAAGAATTTCAAAGTATATATTTAAATAAAATTTTAATTTTAAATTAATTTAATTTTAATTACAAATTTGAAATTTATATCCAATCAACTCAAATAAATACATGAATAATCTTTAAGGTTTCGCCAAATTTTATATAAGAATGAAATATTTAACTATACATCAAACATCTATTAATATATATTGTATGTACTTTTTTTGTAAGAGAAACTTTTGTGGAAGAATGGATGCTAGCTGAGTTTACTAAGAATTCATAATTGTACAATAGCTAGTTTTTTTGGTCTTTGTCGTATTAATATACCATAGATAAAGTATAGTGTACAACAAAACAAAACACAAAACACTTCGAGACAAGCACCACGATAGCACTTTAAATTACCATGGATAGGAAGCAGAGCATGTTGACGATGACCTGCTTCCTAGCCTTTACGATAAAATAGTAATATATATATAAAAGGGCAGAATGTATAAAAAAGTACATATACATATGATTTCTTATATCTTTAAATAAAAATATTAAGTATATAAAATATCTTTAAATGATCAAATCTTTAAGTATATAAAAAAATCTTCTTAAAACTGATAAAATATAAATTTGCATTCCATATTCCCAATTGACTTCCAAAAGTTAATTAATTTTCTTTTATTGCTTACTATACATTTTGGACTTTACAATTAATTTGGAGGGCATCAATATGTTAAGTTGGTGGTGCACCATCTATATATTTGTATCCTACAACATATGTTTGTGCACATTCCTACACAAAACAAAAGAAAAACTATCACTCAAATATAGAAAATGGAGAAGGTATCAAGAATCTTGTTCTCTCTTCTTGGTGTGTTCATTTTGTTAGGTTAGATTTCTTTCTTTTTTTTTCGTTGTGTTTGATAGAAAGAAATACATTTTTCGAATGTTAGATTTCTTTTATTTTTTTCTCTTGTGCTTGATAGAAAGAAATATATTTTTCGAAAACTATTTTCAATTTACTAATGTTTGATTGTTCAAACTATTTTTTTTAAAAAAAATATTTTTTAGAGAATCGAGTTCTTTGAATATTGAAAAACTATTGATAGAGACTTTGAACTCAACGATTGTGGGGAGATCTATATGTATTGATATCATATACTTCAAACCATTAAAATGAATTTCATAAGAGTAGAGAAACAAGTTCTCCAAGTGGCATTTCATGTTGATGGTTTCCCCTTCCTTCCCCATCCTACCCCCAACAGACATTCTTAATTCACTATTTATCTAAATTTATATCAATAATTTACTCATATATATTTTAAATCAATTTAATTATTGATCTTTAACAAAAAAAAATTGTGATTTTCTATATAGGTGCACCTTCAAGTATGGTGTTGGGACAAGGCAAGGCATGTCAAAGTGTTAAAGATTGTTATACCTTATTTTGCAAACATGAACATCTAGTTTGTTTAGATGGACATTGTATATGCAATGAGTCATCAAAAAAATTTGTAGATTCTTGCAAAAATGGTGGTGATTGTAAGAACTCATAAAAGGTGTAACAAAATATTTTATCTTATTATTCGAGTAAACTAATAATAAATATAGTTATTCTCATTTTCTTATAACCCTTCATTTACCTTCTTGATGATTTTACATATTCTATATATTTTAATTTGTTGTAAATGTAAGATTTTTCATTTTCCATTTATTTCTTTCACTTATTATGCTCAATAGTTCTTGATTATTTATCTTATTTAATTAAACATACAAAGAAAAAGAGTATCGCCTCCAACTCAAGACATATAATTAGAATTGAAAGTAAGACAGTTAAAATGGATCCAAATACACGTAATTTATGCGATTCATTCAAAAATTTATGGGTTGAATCCAAAATAATTTAAATTAGATGGAAAATGACACAATACAACAAACAATTATTCTTGATCCCTATAAAGGCCAACAATTTAGCATTTTGGTTATTCTTTTTCTTTACTTTTAACTGGTTTGTTTAAATAAATAAAACTAAGAGTTGTCCACCAATCCATCAACCTAAAATTTTTTTAAGAATTAACGAAAAGTTTCAGCCCTCTTTTACAACTTTTATAATTTCAATTTTTCATTTAACATGTTTAAGATAACTGTAGACAATAAAATTCGCGTCGAGAAAACAATAATCAAGAACGAAAAATTATAGCAACAATCGTTTTATTATTTCAAGTGTGAGTGTTACAATCTCTATGATTCCTCTGAATTCGTCTTTTCAAGTATAATTCAAAAGGGATTTAAAGCTTGATCTCAAACTTGGGATTTATCTTGATCTTGATCTCTATCTTGATCTTGATCTTTTTATGTTGAACTTTATCTTGATCTTGAACTTGAACTTTATCTTGATCTTGACTTCTAATTGAATCCAAGGGCTTCGAGCTTGATCTTGAATCTGGTGGTCTTGATCTTGATCGTTCTTGAAACTTGAATGCTTGAATCTTTAAACTTGTAGAGAAATCTGCGGCTTTTGATCCAAGAGCTTCTCTAGCTTCTTGTTAAAATTCTTGGCCCTCTTTTCTGAATTATGAGACCCCTATTTATAGTTTTAGAATAGATGAGTTGCGATTGGAATAGACTCCCTTCGACCAATCAGATTTAAGTGAAATATCATATGGGCTTTATGGAGCGGACTTTAATTAAATTCATATTTATCTGAATTTAAATAATTAAATTAATTATATTAATCCATGATATTTATCTGGAGCAATATATTTATTAATTTAATATAATTCAAATCATTTAATAAATTTATATTTAAATAAATTTTAAATGATTACAAATGCCCCCTGTTTCAAGTCTTGTCGAGATATTTTATCTTTTAGAGACTAGGCTTGAAGCATTAACCGGTTACTAAATTCACCTTAGTTAAAAAAAAATGAATTATAATTGAATTAACAATTATAATCCTACTTAATTTCATATTTCAATATATGTTTTATTGCCACAGTCAAAAAGGAATTGTAATTCAATTAGGAATTGTAATCCTACTCAATTTCAAATTTATATACCTTTTCTATTGTCCTAGCCAAAAAGAATTTGTTATTGGACTAGGAAAATAATTTTATTCTCATCACATGACATCTATAAATAGATGCATTGTATCCACAATTTTTTCAATTACGGATTGTGAGATACAAGCCATTTACGAAAGGGAGATAATTCAAGGTAACTTTCCTCTCTTTTATGATTTTCGTCACTTTTTCTACAGCTTGACGCATCTGTCGTAGAAAATTCATATCTCATTGTAGAAAAATCTAAATCACGAACGGTTTGACTTTCCTGAAATTAGACTTCTCGATCCCTAACATATCCAAAATTCAAAATTTAATACCTTCAGAATCTTTCTAGATGATATTTTGAAGTTAGCTCTAGATTCTGCCATGCTAAAAATTCGTCACTTTTTTACAGCTTGACATGTCTGTCGTAGAAAACTCATATCTCATTGTAGAAACATCGAAATCATGAACCGTTTGATTCTTCAGAAATTAGACTTTTTGATCTCTAACATATCCAAAATTCAAAATTTAATACTTTTAGAATCTTTCTAGATGAGTTTTTGAAGTTAGCTCTAGATTCTGCCATGCTGAAAATTTCAGATTTGTGTGGATTCACTAAAACTTTTGTGTCTTGATGTAGGAACGAAGAAATCACAAGCCGCTTGATTATTTCGAATCTACACACAAAGGCATTCAGTGTGTCCAAAAGTCAAAGTTTAATACCTTTAGAATCTTTCTAGATGATTTTTTGAAGTTAACTTTAAACTCTGCTATGCTGAAAATTTTAGATTTTTGTTGTCTCACAAAATATTTAATATCTCAATCTCAGAACATTGTCGCCAAAAATGATTGTGATGGCTTGAAATTCTACTTCAAAGCTTAGTTATCACCAAGAAAATATTGTCTTAAGTCTAACCTAGTTAGCTTAGCATGACTTTCAAGTCTCAAACGTCTCGACAGGTAACAATTTCTCCTCTACTTTTTTTGGTGTTGTCTTCCCCATTTTTGTAGGTAGGCTTCAAAGGACGATCGATGGAGAAGGTAGTCTTATGACTCAAAGGGATGAGTACTCATTCCCGCCTTAAGAAAGGTAACTTTATGGTATTCTTAGGGCGAAAGCGGATAGATGTAAATCCCCGCCTTAAGAAAGGTAACTTTATGGTATTCTTAAGGCGAAAGCGGATAGATGTAAATCCCCGCCTTAAGAAAGGTAACTTTATGGTATTCTTAAGGCGAAAGCGGATAGATGTAAATGCCCGCCTTAAGAAAGGTAACTTTATGGTACTCTTAAGGCGAAAGCGGATAGATGTAAATCCCCACCTTAAGAAAGATAACTTTATGGTATTCTTAAGGCAAAAGCGGATAGATGTAAATCCCCGCCTTAAGAAAGGTAACTTCATGGTATTCTTAAGGCGAAAGCGGATAGATGTAAATCCCCGCCTTAAGAAAGGTAACTTTAAGGTATTCTTAAGGCGAAAGCGGATAGATGTAAATCCCCGCCTTAAGAAAGGTAACTTTATGGTATTCTTAAGGCGAAAGCGGATAGATGTAAATCCCCGCCTTAAGAAAGGTAACTTCATGGTATTCTTAAGGCGAAAGCGGATAGATGTAAATCCCCGCCTTAAGAAAGGTAACTTCATGGTATTCTTAAGGCGAAAGCGGATAGATGTAAATCCCCGCCTTAAAAAGGTAACTTCATGGTATTCTTAAGGCGAAAGCGGATAGATGTAAATCCCCGCCTTAAGAAAGGTAACTTTATGGTATTCTTAAGGCGAAAGCGGATAGATGTAAATCCCCGCCTTAAGAAAGGTAATCTAAAGGTGTCAAGACTTGAAAACTTCAAATTTAACACTTAAATAATTTAAAGGCTTCAACTTGCAAACTTAAAAGATTTAAAGATCTCAACTTGCCGAATATTTGAAGACCTCAACTTGCAGACTTGAAGAATTTGAAGACATCAACTTGCATATTTGAAGAATTTGAAGACGACAACTTGCAAACTTGAAGAATTTGAAGACTTCAACTTGCAGACTTCAAGATTTTAAAGACTTCAACTTGCAAACTTGAAGAATTTAAGAACTTCAACTTGCAGACTTGAAGAATTTGAGGACTTCAACTCGTAGATTTAAAGATTTCAATTAGCGGACTTAAAGAATTTAAATATTCAACTTGCAGACTTAGAGGATCTGAAAACTCCAACTTGTAGACTTAAAGAATCAGAAGACTTAAACTTGCAGAAAAGAATTCGAAGACTTCAACTTGTTGACTTAAATAATCTAGAGTTCAACTTAGAGACTTAAAGAATTTGAAGACTTCAACTTGCATACTTGAAGAATCTAAGGACTTCAACTTGCATACTTGAAGAATTTGAGGACTTCAACTCGTAGATTTAAAGATTTCAACTAGCGGACTTAAAGAATTTGGAGACTTCAACTTGCAGACTTAGAGGATCTGAAAACTCCAACTTGCAGACTTAAAGAATCTGAAGACTTAAACTTGCAGAAAAGAATTCGAAGACTTCAATTTGTTGACTTAAATAATCTGAAGACTTTAACTTAGAGACTTAAAGAATTTGAAGACTTCAACTTGCATTCTTGGAATGAAGACTTCAACTAGATTCTTGGAGGATTTGAAGACTTCAACTTGTATACTTCAAGGATTTAAAAAAAAACTTCAATTTTGAAGAAACTTCAAGCATGACGAAACTCATATTTTTTCAAGGGTTTGCCCCCATCTATTGACCAATCAATACTTCGTACAAGTCTAACGTTTGATGAGACAAAAGATAATAAAATACTTATCTCTTTAATTGTCATGTGACATCAAGTGGGAACATGTATTTTTTTGACACTCATGCAACTGAACTTAGAATATGGTTCTAAGCGCCTACGTACCTCGGTGAAGAGGATCAAGTCACAACGTAGTTCTGGGATTTGAGTTTTTTTTTTTTTTTTTTTGTGGTTGTGCCGTACACAGTTTATACTCTTGCGGGCCGGGAGTGACATGCAGTTTAGGCTCGTACCTTAAGGAGCATCATCTTACTTCAAGGGTAGTACCTCTTTAGGAATTTGGCGTTAATAGGACCGATTCTTAAGCCATCAGCATCAACAAGCTTGTAAGCACCATTTGAATATGCTTCTT
>CM040618.1:107759334-107799341 GCA_022817965.1 Solanum lycopersicoides
GCAATGAGCACTACATTCAGTATTTTCTTCTCCTAAAACCAAATTAAAGTTAATTTCAAGGAAGGAAACTTAACGCACCTCTTCGTCGTTCCAATTAAACATATCTGTACAACTGACAATGTCTAACTACTCCGAATAACTTCAAATTTAGCCCAAACATGGCAGATTTTTTCTTCACTGGATCAGGTTATACATTTCAACCAAAAAAAAAAAAAAAAAAAAAAAACTCGCCACAGAAAATCGATACTCACGGAGAACTTCGCAGGAGATGAGAAACTTTCGCCGGAGATTCACAGAGAAGCTTCCGGAGATTCACATAGTAAATTAGGCTTTTGGGGGGTACAAGACGAGAGAGTGTGCGAAGGAAGTTTGTGGTTGTGTTTCACGAATAAGGGTGCGCGTGGGACCCAAGACCACTTGCAGAAAGTGTGTTAATTTGTATGGACGCAAATTTTAACACGTGTTAATAAGCGTATCTAAAGTTGTGGCTACTGATTTCGGATCTAAAGCTGAATTTCTACTGGTTCACTAAACTTCCATAAATTTATAAGATTGGTCCTTTTTATTTCTTCTATTTTACATTTTTGGCCACAATTAGGGTGTTCAAACCAAAAACAAATACATCCAAATAGAAAAATCGAATCGAATTAACAAAAAGATAGATATATGATCAACAAATCAAGCCGCCATATATATATGCACTAGATTCAAAAGTTTGTGCTGACATGGGTTCAATTTATGTGACTTGGAAAAGTTCATTCGATTTCTAATATGGCTCTTGGATATTCAAAGTTGTTACACAGTAATTATTAGTATTATCGTTATTTAAATATATTTATGCAATTTTTAAATACATAAAAGACTAAAAGAGAATAGGACAACTTTCAAATATAGCAAATATAAAATTCATATTTGTATGCTATAACAAAGTTTGCATAATTGCACTCCATAGCAAACATATATATGTATAATTCGCTATACATATACAATTGAAGCGAATTGTATAAAATAAAGTGTTTAAAACGAGAAAGAGATAGAGACTTGGTCAGATAGTTGTATAAAACGAATTGTATAATTAAGTGTATAGAACGATTATATACAATTTGAATTTGTATAAAATGAGAAACAGAGAAAGGTAAAAGAGACTTGGACAGTGAATATACGATTGAATCGAATTGTATAAAACGAGAAAGAGAGAAATTATATACGATTTGAATTTGTATAAAACGAGAAAGAGAGAAAGGCAAAAGAAGCTGGGCAGGGGGAGTATTTTTATTGTATAATTACAAGTGTATAGGACAAAAATATATGTATTTGCATGTGTATATACAATTTTCTCTCGCTTTATACAAACAAAAACACAATTTATACATTTTGCTTGTGTTTGTATAAGCGAGAGAGGCGAGGGTGGCGAACGAGATTAGGGAGAGTGGCGAACGAGATCTGGGAGAGGGGAGAGAGAGGAACAAAATATATGTATTTATATAATTTCCTCTCGCTTTATACAAATAAAAACAGATTTTATACACTTTTGTTTGTATAAAAGTGAGAGGAAGCGGGCGAGATAGGAGAGTAACGAGCGAGAGTTTGAGGGAGAGAGGTGACTGGCAAACAATTTGCTACGGGGCATAGTGCAATCAAAGGGTGATTATAGCAATTAATTTAATTTATTAGTTTGTCATTATATACAATTTTCCCAAAAAAATAAGACAAACAAATTTAAATAAATCACGAAAGTTACAAAACTACCCTTAAAATGTCAAAGCAATTAATTTGTTACGGCCTGTTTTAGCTCTAAAATTGCCTTCTTAATGATAAGGAAACATGACGATGGACCAGAGAGGTGAAGCACCTCAACAGCTCAATTGTCTCTTGTTATAATAATAATAATAATAATAATAATAATAATAATAATAATAATAATAATAATAATAATAATAATAGAGTGTATTTATTTTCATACTAGACAGTAAATACTCAGTCCGTGCAAGCACATGTCCAAATTTTAATACTTTTGTTATTATATAGTCTGAGCTGATAATTTATCTAAGAAAAAGAATTTAAAAAAAAAAACATATGAAACTTCTTTAAAAATAAATTATAGATATTTATATGGTTATAAATTATTTTGTTAAATATAAAATATGTATTTTAAAATTAACTTTATTACTAAAAATAAAAATGTGACTTATAATACCGATTTAAAAAGAAAGTGAATCTTAAATTGGTATGTTTTTGTAATTTATGTTTACTTGTCAATTTTATATGTTAGTTCAACTGAAATGAAAATAAATTTACTAAAATACAATTTTAATCTAATCAAATAAGATAGAGAAAGTGAAACTAATATGAGATGTCAATTTCATTTGGACAACATTAAAAAATATATGAAATTTCCTATTATCTAATTGTATTTGAATGTTTGTAATAAATTAATTAATAATTATAATCACAAAAAGTTATTTAAAATATATATATATATATATATATATATATATATATATATATATATATATATATAAAGATATAAAGATATGTGATTTATTAATTCAGCACTTTGAAATATTATGATGTCTTGTTTATGAATTAGCAATTTGCTCATTTGGTAATGTTAAAGAGTTGATTTTCATTTTTAAAGATTTTCACAAATCAGAAATTTTATTATATATAAGAATTTCAAAGTATATATTTAAACAAAATTTTAATTTCAAATTAATTTAATTTTAATTACAAATTTGAAATTTATATCCAATCAACTCAAATAAATACATGAATAATCTTTGAGGTTTCGCCAAATTTTATATAAGAATAAAATATTTAACTATACATCAAACATCTATTAATATATATTGTATGTACTAAGAGAAACTTCTAGCTTTTGAATTCATAATTGTACAATAGCTAGTTTTTTTGGTCTTTGTCGTATTAATATACCATAGATAAAGTATAGTGTACAACAAAACAAAACACAAAACACTTCGAGACAAGCACCACGATAGCACTTCAAATTACCATGGATAGGAAGCAGAGCATGTTGACGATGACCTGCTTCCTAGCCTTTACGATAAAATAGTAATATATATATAAAAGGGCAGAATGTATAAAAAATGTACATATACATATGATTTCTTATATCTTTAAATAAAAATATTAAGTATATAAAATATCTTTAAATGATCAAATCTTTAAGTATATAAAAAAAATCTTCTTAAAACTGATAAAATATAAATTTGCATTCCATATTCCCAATTGACTTCCAAAAGTTAATTAATTTTCTTTTATTGCTTACTATACATTTTGGACTTTACAATTAATTTGGAGGGCATCAATATGGTAAGTTGGTGGTGCACCATCTATATATTTGTATCCTACAACATATGTTTGTGCACATTTCTATACAAAACAAAAGAAAAACTATCACTCAAATATAGAAAATGGAGAAGGCATCAAGAATCTTGTTCTCTCTTCTTGGTGTGTTCATTTTGTTAGGTTAGATTTCTTTTATTTTTTTTCGTTGTGTTTGATAGAAAGTAATACATTTTTTGAATGTTAGATTTCTTTTATTTTTTTCTCTTGTGCTTGATAGAAAGAAATATATTTTTCTAAAACTATTTTCAATTTACTAATGTTTGATTGTTCAAACTATTTTTTTTAAAAAAAATATTTTTTAGAGAATTGAGTTCTTTGAATATTGAAAAACTATTGATAGAGACTTTGAACTCAACGATTGTGGGGAGATCTATATGTATTGATATCATATACTTCAAACCATTAAAATGAATTTCATAAGAGTAGAGAAACAAGTTCTCCAAGTGGCATTCCACGTTGATGATTTCCCCTTCCTCCCCCATGCTACCCCCAACAGACATTCTTAATTCACTATTTATCTAAATTTATATCAATAATTTACTCATATATATTTTAAATGAATTTAATTATTGATCTTTAACAAAAAAAAAATGTGATTTTCTATATAGGTGCACCTTCAAGTATGGTGTTGGGACAAGGCAAGGCATGTCAAAGTGTTAAAGATTGTTATACCTTATTTTGCAAACATGAACATCTAGTTTGTTTAGATGGACATTGTATATGCAATGAGTCATCAAAAAAATTTGTAGATTCTTGCAAAAATGGTGGTGATTGTAAGAACTCATAAAAAGTGTAACAAAATATTTTATCTTATTATTCGAGTAAACTAATAATAAATATAGTTATTATCATTTTCTTATAACCCTTCATTTACTTCCTTGATAATTTTTCATATTCGATATATTTTAATTTGTTGTAAATGTAAGATTTTTCATTTTTCATTTATTTCTTTCACTTATTATGCTCAATCGTTCTTGATTATTTATCTTATCTAATTAAACATACAAAGAAAAAGAGTATCGCTTTCAACTCAAGACATATAATTAAAATTGAAAGTAAGACAGTTAAATGGATCCAAATACACGTAATCTATGCGATTCATTCAAAAATTTATAGGTTGAATCCAAAATAATTTAAATTAGATGAAAAACGACACAATACAACAAACAATTATTCTTGATCCCTATAAAGGCCAACAATTTAGCATTTTGGTTATTCTTTTTCTTTACTTTTAACTGGTTTGTTTAAAATAACAATATCATTACCAGGCTCATTTGATAAATGATATAATAAATAAATAAATAAAACTAAGAGTTGTCCACCAATCCATCAACCTAAAATTTTGTTAAGAATTTTTTTAAAAAAAATTGTTTAATTTGTCATATTTTTTTTAGTCGGTCCAACGAAAAGTTTCAGCTCTCTTTTACAACCTTTATAATTTCAACTTCTCATTTAACATGTTTAAGATAACAATTCACTAAATTATAGATATTTTCTTACGCTTTATTTTTCTTTAATTTAAGATAAAAAGATTTTAAAAAAATTGTTGTTTTTTTAAATTTTGTATAAAGTAAAACAAAAAAAATGAAAGGAGAAGTTTTTTTAGATATCGTTGAAACTAATTATATCAATTAATTAATCTTGTTGCTATATATAATTACTAGAGAAGCACGGGACTTACATAGTAAATGTGTTTTCCGTAAATAATAAAGTATGCTAAAATCATTCAGAAATATAACCCAAAAATTTAAAAAAAAAAAATTCAAATGATGGGATGAGTAAACAGACACATAAAGTCCACCAAATAGGACTCATAAAATGTTGACACAACTCAAACAACTTGCACCCAAACAAAATAAACAATAAGTAAGAAAGAAAGAGAGAATGTTCAAAGTTATTAATTAGCAATATTTTGTATTTACAGTTAATCATTAATATTTTATTGGTGTCACAACTTTCGAACTATCCATAGTGTATATTAATACAAAGTCAAGGCGATCTATCAAGAATTTGGTAACTCTTCATCTTTCGTGACATTGGAGTAGTTTCAGTAAACTCCTAAAAGAATGGCTAGACATATTGGGATGTCAAAAAATAAAAAGATAACGTATATAAAATTGTTCATATTTCACCTATTACATCTAAAAATAAAGGTAATCATCTACAAAAGGTAAAACTAATTTGATTGAAGTAGCACCGTATACATTCTGGATACATTGCCTCTTTCTTTCTATAATTAATCAATAAAACGTTTAATTAATATCTTAAAAATACTTTATTTTGGTATTCTACAATTCATTGTTGGTCATAATGTCTTTTGCGAATCTCCTAGATATGATTAATACTATTGTCAAAATAAAGTATCATAAGGGGTGTGTTTGGTATGGAGGAAAATGTTTTCCATAGAAAATGTTTTCCTAGAAAATGGTTTCCTGGAAAATAAGTAGATTTTAGACTTATTTTCTCATGTTTGGTTGGTGAGTAGAAAATATTTTCTGGAAATGATTTTTAATGTTTGATTTATGAATGAAAAATATTTTTGAGAGACATCTTTTATTTTTTTACTAGAGTAAAAAATAATTTATGAAATTGAAAATATTTTTTAAAAATAAAATTATTATTTTTTGGGGTGGGGGTGGGGGGAGGGGGGAGGAGTGAAAAAATAAAAATTTGAAGTTAATAGTATTTTTAAAAAACAAAATTAATTTTTTTTGGTGGGGGGGGGGGTAGGGAGGCTGGAATTGAAGTTGAAAATATTTTTAAAAAGCAAAATTAATTTTTTGGGGAGGGGGTGAGATTGGGGGGGGGTGGCTGGTGGTGGTGGGGGTCATGGATCGGGTGAAAAAATAAAATTTTGAAATTGAAAATATTTTTTTAAAATTGATGTTTTTCCCTAAAAAAAAAATGTAATTTGAAATTGGAGGAGAGTTTTGGAAATGTTTTCCTTAATTTTTTAAGGGAAGTTATTTTCCTTAAATTTGAGGAAAATGAGTTGATTTGAAAAATATTTTCCAAAACTTTTGTTCCAACCAAACACACTCAAGATGTTAGAATTATATCAACATGAACTCCAAGCCATGATTCACTTTTTCAAGTATCACTGATTCATCAACAATTTATACATAGAAATTAATAAAGAACATTAAATTCTCGAAAAACTCACAATCTATGAACTCTAATTCAAAACTCATGACCGCAACTAGTCAATTAGGGTTAATTTCATCATAGGATTCTTCAAGAAATCATTTTCCATCAATATTGACCCATTCTAAAATGTTCTACGGATCAAAAAATGAATTTAGAGAGTGAAAAACTTACCTCTAACTTCAAGAATGGTGGAAAACGAATTGGAATAGTCTAGGGGTCGTCTGTTAACTCAAAAAAAGTTGAAAAATACAAAATAAGGTCGTCTAAAGGTTTTATTTACGATTTAAAAACTCGGCATCCCGCTACAGCGACACCCATCTCGATGCAGCAGCACAAAGCGAACCAGTGAGCTTGTCTTGAAAAAATTCCAAAATCCTTAATTCCATCTCCGTCTTGCCCGCTACAGCGGTACATATCCCGTTGTAGCGGCGTCGCTGCAGCGGCACTAAGCGAGGCAATGAGCTCATTAAGGGAATTTCACTTCTCCCTTTTTACAACATACTCTTAACACACTATGCTCAGAAAGTGCCCTTAATGCCAAGATCGATTCCCGGTGATCAACTTATCCTAATTCAGTTCCGTAAAGTCGTACGAAATTCTTAACGAGTTATCTAACATATTATGTAATCAAATTCACATTTACTCCACCCGATTGCTATCAGATTTCCTTACACCTTGATGACTCTAAATTCCTCCAAATCTGGACAAGTTTGTGAAAATCTTAGTACTACGAAAAAAAAAATCTGGTCCCGATTTATCCTCGTGGTATTTCTATAACGACGGAATCCGATCGTTAATTAATCATGTCCATGAACAATCATTTTTCGTGTCTACAATTTAAATTTAAAATTTGTAAATTAAAAAAAAAATTAACAAATAAAATTAAAAGGTATTATCATATATTGAGTTTCATAACAATAATTAGTTTTGAAAGATAAGATCAAATAATGACGTATGAAAGACATTTCTACTAAAAATAAAATAAAAGCGCAATTTGAACAAGAAAAAAAAATCGGAGTTTTAGAAAGAAGGAAGAGAATCAGTTGTGTTGGGTCTCATAATCTTTTGTAACATAAGTAACAATGATTTTCAACAACTTTATCTAATTTGAAATATTCTGTACCTTGATTTTCTCTAATTTGTTATTTGTTAGTTATATTATGTTAAGTTAAATGAAGAAAAATATATAAACCAACCCATACCAAACTAAAATATTGACATTTGAAATGTTAGTCAGATGAGAAAAAGGCCGAAGAAATAATTAATTGAGTAGCTTTCACATGTATTCACTCAAAAATAGCTTAATTACTCTCCATAACTATAGTTTGATAATTGCAATTCGTAGCTACATGTTATAGGGAGGAGAGATGCAAACGGGATTGGGAGAGGGAGGAGAGAGGCGAGCGATAGATGGCAGAGAGTGAGGGGGAGGTGGATTGTATATGTATATATGTTTGATAATTGTATATTATACATATGTATTTGTATATTCTGACGAATTATACATATATAAACATGGCTAATTAATGTATAGTGTTAATCGCGAGTGATAATTATAGCAAACTATAAATATGATGAGTAATTAAATAATATAAAAAATTTTAACAGCGTAATTTTTTCATATTTGATTATGAGGAGAAAAAGGGCAGGGCAAAATAAGCCCAAATGAGTCATCCCATTCTCCTTAATTAGGTTTTGGTCTCTTCTCTACGTCAATGTGCAAAAAAAAAATCCAAACTTTCAAATGTCAATTGGAATTCCTCTTTCTCATTTCATGCTTTAAGAAAATGGTCCGATTCAATTGAATTATTTTGATCCTTAATATATACCACTATGACAGAAATAGGTAAAATTTATGTGTATCATTTTGCTCATCTCTCTCTATTTCTCAATCCATTTGATTGAAAATCTGATTCCGAAGAAATCAATGATATTTTTTTCTGTTTTTATAGGTGTGAAGCCTCAAACGCTACTGCTCAGTGAAATTAAGGTAAAAATTTGACTCTCAATCTATTCTTTAAATTACAGAAGCTAAATCTTAAATAAAACATCATCTATATATTTTCATTAAATTTTGTGCCTATGAAACAAAATAAGTTTAATATAGAGGTTACTATTCATAATTTTCAAAAATATTTTAGTTTTATTTAATACCATATCTTAGACGTTGAAATGTCAAATTTGAGTTGACTACTGTTTTATGTTGAGTAGGTTTTTAAAATACTAGTAATTAAATAACTCATTTTCTCAATACTATGTTTGTTTCAAGTTATCTATCTAGATACCTATCAAATGAATGTTGTTTGAAGTTCTATTTATTCAAATTCATACTGACAAGCCTCTTTTATATTTAATTATCTAAGTATTAGTAAGGAGTAAAATTCTTTCTTAAATATAATCATCATTTTGTTGTATAGTCTGTCCATTATGATTAGCTTTCTTACTATATCTCTGCTTGTCTTTTAATTTTGTTTTTAAAGTGTATGAAGTTTTATCAATGTCATTCAACTTCTTGTAAAGTAAAGTGATTTTTTTTAAATATTTCTTGGTTGTACTAGTCATGTATATATATTTTATTTACCTAAATCCTAGAATAAATGTTATAAGCATGACTTTAATTTGATACTGTTCATAGTTGTTCCTTTCGATATCATTTCAAATATTGATTTCTACCTTCTAATCATTTTTTGGTCTTTGTATGAATGTATTAGACCTAGAACACCAAACAAACATTACTCGAAACTTTCATATAATAGATTAAAGTTAAAGGTAGTACTTTGAGACCCAAGATTTTTTATTTTGTATCGACTATTTTATGTTTTGCATTAACCATGTTGATTTACTTTTGATATTCTAATACACAATTCGATTTATTTCACCATTTATGATTATGAATGAAGTTAAGACTAGTGATTATTTATTAATGACCCTTTCAAAATATAAATGACGCTTTTCAATTGAGGTTTTAAATTGTAAATGATTTCTTTTCAAATGAAGGTCAATTCTTTACCTCTATCTCAAATAACTTTTACTTATTTTGAAAGGTATGAAAGAAGTAGATTTCAATTTCTAATTTTTATGTAGTTGGTGATCGATTTTGTCCATTATTTAAACTCAAATTTCTTTTACATACTTTTCAGGCCTTTGACATTTATTTTTATCAATACTAAATGATTAATTAGTTTTCAAATCGATTTTTTTTTAGCTTAATGTATTAACTTTAGTTTGGACGTCAAACTATTTTCAGTTGATCTTAAAGGATGCCTTACTCCTTTTCTATAAAATTAATGAAATTTTACCTTAAAATCTCTAATTGGTTTGATAGCCTTTAAAAACAGAGTAATAATCTTTATTAAAAAAAAATAAAGTCAACAGTAGAACATTTAAATGCTCTAACTCACCTTTGCAAATAGTTGGGTGTTGACTTTTTAAATTACTTTATTTAATTTAGAAACACCAATATGTTGTATTCAAATTTGACCTTGGTCATGTGGGGTAACAATATAGAATTAAATAGTTATTTACTTATATTTATATCTTTCTTTAATGAATTAGATAGGAGCAAAACTAAATTAATTTAAACTTTACCCTATATAAGCAGAGGTGGAGCTAGAATTTTCAATAAGTGGGTTTAAAATATGTAGGAATAGACACATGAAGTACCCAAAGGGGGTTCGACATCTACTATATATACGTATAAAATTATTTTAACCATATATAAATAATATAATTTTCCGTCGAAGGGAGTTCGAATGAACCCCCTTCGTGTTGCGCCATAGGATCGTTGAACCATGTGCTCTAATATCACTTGTTGGGGTTATGAAGGAGGTGATTAGGGCGTCATGCGGAAGCTTACAATTTACATCATATGGTTGATAAATCAGATAGCAAAAAACTTATACTAAAAATCAAAATATTATTATATCAAAACCAATATAAAGAAAAACGTTGAAAGTGTAGAGAGAATATATCTTCCCATAAACTAAAGTTTCTAAACGACTACATTGTGGATGTTATTGTTATTGATATGAGAAGAGGGGTCTTTAATTTATAGAGTTCCAAGTTTCTTCTCTAAGGAAGACATAGACCAAATATTGAAGAATATTATATTTTCCTTCAGGAAAAGTAAAAACATTTATGGTAATGTTTTGTCTTTTCTTCTAAAAAAAATAAACTTCAAATAAGGTAAGAAAATAAGGACAAAACCCTAACAAATCTCCCCTTTTGGCTGAATTTTCTTGACAAAATTTGATTCACCTTCTTCTATGCTCGATAAATCTTGTTCATCACAAAATCTTCATTACTGTTGCTTGTCATGGTTAAAAATAAGCTTTAAAATATATGGGTAAAAAATGATTTTAAAATATTTTGTTTTTATTTTTAAAAATTGCAGCAACATGAATATTGAAAATATGGTTGAAATTTTTTCTCCACATGTAGCTTGATAAAATCTTCATTATCATCAAATTTGTTGCAAATTGATTTGAAACTGCTTGAACTTTTCTTCAATCTTGTTGAACCATTGGATCATTAAACCATCAAATCTTTAAATCGTGCGCTCTGATATCACTTGTTGGGCCATAAGATCGTTGAACCATGTGCTCTGATACCAGTTGTTGGGATTATGAAGGAGGTGATTAGGACATCATGCAGAAGCTTACAATTTGCAAATCATATGATTGATAAATCAGATAGCAAAAAACTTACTAAAAATCAAATATTGTATCAAAACTAATATGAAGAAAAACATTGAAAATATAGAGAGAATAAATCTCCCATAAACTAAAGTCTCTAAACGACTACATAGTTGCCGGTTTATATAAGTTGTTACTTAGAGCCTGTTTGGCTCAGCTTAAAAGCTGGTCAAACTGACTTAAAAGCTGTTTTTGACTTATTTAGCTGTTTGGCAATTCTCAAAATAACTTATTTTAAGCCAAAAGTTAAAAGATGGGGTAGGGGTGCTTTTTTTTTTTAAGCTTATAAGCTCTTTTAAGTTGACCAAATTTTTATCTTTTTGCCCTTAATATTTTTATACAATATCCAAATTGCCCACATAACCCAAACATCTCTTTCTTCCATTTTCCCTTTTCACGTTTGGTATAGCTGCTTCTGAACTTCTTCCTTTTCTCCCAATTTGAAGTGAAGATAAACCTTGAAGTAAGTTTTTTTGATTATTTTTTTATTAGCTTTCTTCCTTTTCTCTCGATTGATACCGATAATATGTTGAGAAAACGAAATCAGCTGAAAATATTCTCGATTTATGCCGATATTTTTTTTTGATTTGCTTCATTTACTCACTTTTGGTGTGTGGTTTGTCATACATATGGTTTCTGAGATATTCTATTTTGTAACTGATTTGTTTCTGAGATATTCTGTTTTATGTTTTTTTTATCATGTATTTTTTTGCCTCTGTAACTGATTTTTAATTGATTGCTAGTTAAAACCGTAAATGTGAATGCTCTTTTTTCTTCTACCTATGGCAATATGTGGACCTTTTCATTGAATAAGCACCAGAAAGGGAACAAAACAAAAAAAAGGAAAAAGATAGTGGGAAGCACGAGGAAAGGGGAAAGGTGTGGCTATGCAGATGCTAAAAGCTATTAGCTTAAGAAAGGGAAATGCAGTAAATCGAATTTAATGTTATACTAATGAGTAGATTTCAGTTCACAACCCATAGGGAAGATGATATTGTATTTCTTATCTACCACATGAGCTAGTTTTATGGAAACAAATGATTGCAGATAGGACTCATTTTATGAGACCTTTTCAATATTTTGTGTTTTGTGAATTTTTTATTGGATTATGTATATATAGGTTGATTGCGTGTAGTATATATTTTTCAGCCATATAAAATTATGGGAAGTTATTTTAAATTTTCTTATCAATTTTTATCTTCAAATCAATTACACCATGTCTGAAACACAAACTAATGCTAAGTGGGATAATGATGCTCATCTCAAATTTATAGAGTTATGTGAATTAGAGATTAGGAAAGGAAATAGACCAAACACTCATTTATCTAAAGATGGATGGAAAAATACGATTAAAGCATTCTATGAAAAAATGAAAAGACGTTATAAAAAATACAAATGAAAAACCATTGGGATGACATGAAAGCCGAGTGGACTTTTTTTAAGCAATTGATGAGAGGAGATACAAGTATAGGATGTGATGCCACTAAAAATACAATTTATGGCAGATGATGATTGGTGGAAGCGAAAAATTAAGGTACATTTTTCACGTTCTTTTATATACTTTTTTATTTATTTTAATGTTACATTTTTACTTACTTAAATTTGTTGTTTCATTTTTGTTATAGGAGGATGTTCGATATAGAAAATTTAGGAATAAGGATCTTTCTCTGACTTTCGTCGTGGTGCAACAAGTCAATTGCGTGAGCCAAGAGGACACATTAAAAAATTTAATTATATGCATTCTTCATGTAGAAATATAGTAGAGCGCACATTTGATGTTTGGAAAGCAAGGTGGTCTATTTTGCGAGATATGCCTTATTATAACATTGATACTCAAAGGGACATCGTACTTGCTACTATGGCCATTCACAATTATATTAAACAAAAATGCAATGTGGATGATGCATTTCAAACGGCTTAGGATGAGAGATATATTCCATCGGTTGACTCCGAATTTGGCACAAGTTCAAGCACTAACAATGAAGAAAACAATATGAAAGAACAAAATGATACTTATTGGATAGGGCTTCGTGACATGATTGCTAATGAAATTGGTAACGTTTGTTGTTTGTATTATTTTAGTTTTTCCACTTTTATGTTAGTGAATTGTTCTCTTTCATTTTGATATTTGTATTTGAATCAAACAACTTATTTTTGAAATATGAATTTATATTCCTCTTATAAGTAATTTGTGTTGATAAAGAAGTATGTGAATGATAGACAATTACTATTACTAATAAATGAAAATAAAATAAATCTTAAATCTTTCAAATGACCTATTCAAATTATATATTATTAAAATGTAAATAAGTTGCACATATATAATTAACTTAAATAAAAATTTATATTCTTCTTATAAATAATTTGTGATAATAAAAAAATATGTGAACGATACACAATTATTATTACTTATGGATGAAATTAAAATAAATCTTAAATCGTTCTTTGATCTATTCAAATTATATATCTTTAAAATCTATAATAAGTTTATATTCCTCTTATAAATAATTTGTGATGATAAAGAAATATGTGATGATAGTAAAATATAATTATTTATGGATGTAAAATATAAATTAATTAACTTTTATCATGTTAACAGCTTTTAAGGGTATTTCAGACATTTTGATTAAAAAAGCTGTTTATCAGCACTTATTTGCCAAACACATCAACAACTTTTTTTTTTTTAACTTCAGCACTTTTATCCAAACGCATAACTGCTTATTTTAAAAATAAGTTTCAGCACTTTCAAAAGTACTTTTTAAAAGTTGCTTTTTTTAAGCCCATCCAAACGGGCTCTTAATTATGATAAATCTAATATGGTAAATAATTTATGAATTTAGATTAAATTATTTACCATATTTCAGTCATTTTTCCTTGAAAATTTTTTATGCTTCTATAAAATTGAGAATTATTTCCTTGTACAATAATATATTATGTCCATAATATATTAGATTAAATTCTCTTTGTTATCCATCGTTGTTAAAGGTTTCTTTGTTAGTTTTTAATATAATACTTTAAAACTATCTTTATGATATTATTCTTATAACAAATATTTCATTATTAAATTGTATTTACCATTCTATTTTTGTAGTAGACATGCGTGAAAAATATCAATTAGACTTAAATCTTTAAACAAAATATAATAAGTTCTTAAATTACTTGGTTATTTGTGTCGTCGAACTAAATCTCATTAACATCCTTTCATTAAACTTTTACTATATTCCTATTCACATTTATTACTTGCTTAGATAATTAGAAACTAGTTGAAAGTATAAATAGTCAAGCTATTATAATTGTGAACACGTACGCTCAACTAATTCATAGAATTGAGACATACATTTTCTTTTGTCGATCATGTTTCATTTTTTAAAATAATTATCATTAACATGAATCATCAATATTATAATTCAATCTATCTTTTACTACTTACTATTGGCTGATAGAGGGTATTCTTGTCATAAAAAATATGGTTCTTTAAGATCTTAGAATAATTATGGATATCATTACTCTGATTTTTCTCTTAATATAAAAATATATGATTCTGTATAATTCCATATTTCATGGGATTTAAGTGATTCTATTCCACAATCTCTTATGTATATATAAAGACATGTATATGACATAGAAAAATATGAATGAAATTATTTAATAATCTTATGGTATCAGAGCTTTAGGTTTAATCCTGACCAATTTTATTCATTCTATCTTGACAAAATTCTATTTTGTTACCATGTCTAAAAATGAAACTGCCGCAAAGATTTCAGTCTCTGAAAAAATAATGATAAAGTAGATATAATTAGGCTAAAAGCAAATAAATAGATAAATTATTGTTGTTTTTATGAACAAAAAATGAGATTTATTTTTTACAATTCATTATTGTTTTGTTTGATTAGAAAATGTATTCTTACTTTTGACAATAATTTTAAGAGTAATAAAAGTATTAAAATAAAAAATAAAAAACATGAATATGATCCAAATTTTTATGCTACAATTTTAGTATTTTATTTTATTTTATTTTTCTTTATAGACTAAGTATTTTCTTTTAACATTAGATAAACTTTTAGGTACGTTAAAATTATTTGTTTCGATTAAAAATGCGGTTCCGCATCTTTTGAGATAATAAAAAAATCAAGGATGCAGTGATGCACCTTATCTACTAAGATAATTAATTTTTATTAATTTGAAGTAAAGACTTATAAATAAAACAAAGTTATTAAGTGTGATGCAAAGAAGACAATTATGTCTCTAAATGTCGAGAATGCAACTATGCATCTAGTTTTAAGACTGATAAGAAATTCAACAATAACGCACGAAAGAAATATGAAAGAAGTGAGAAATTCCTAAATGTTGTAGATTCTTCATCATAGATGTGGCGCGCTTCACATCGATGACTAATACTTTACAGACACGGCTTCATAGACTCCATAGGACTCTTGAACCTTGTGCACTGATACGAAGTTTGTCATGCTCCGAGCCTACACCCTCGACGTCACCGGCACTCGAAAATCTTTGCTGGACCAAGCGAACCCTTGACCTGGCTTTATTAACTCAGCGGAAGACTTAAAAACCAAAGAAACAACTCAAATAGAATAACATTAAAATAATACTAAGCCAAATAACAACTCAAGTCTTATCGTTTACAAAAGAAATGAAAAAACTAAATACACTAACTCTATCTATCTATGAAGCCTCTAAAATAAGGAGGGATGTTGGGACAGGACCCCCAATCATCCTAACAGATGAAAACTAAAAATTACAACTTGAATGATAAAGATGTCTTCCGCAATGAGGGAGGCTCACCAACTGACTCTGAGCTGCTCACTGGATCAACGGAGTGCCAAATGCTGATCCTAATTACCTGCGTCTGCATCATAATACGATGCAGATCAACTGACACCAGTACATTGAATGTAAGAGTATGCGAGTTGGAATTTTAAACAATAACTTAAGCTTAATAAGAATAAGAAAGAACACTTACCTTGGCTCTGCTCAACTCATTAATATAAAGAAAGTTTAAAGACATGAGCAATATAAAGAAAGTTGTTTAAAACATAGTTTTCAACTCTGTGTATGCAAATATACAATTGACTCTGAGATGTATGTAAAAATACAAAATAATCTTATGTAAACTCATAATCTTAATAATAAAACATATCATGTTTCCTCTCAAAGTCTACTCGTGCAATACATTAATGAAGTCCCATACCCCCGTTCATACTAAGCAGAACTTCTTGAGGAACCATGCAACTACTGCTGTGGGAGTTTCTCTAACCGACAACCATCACTTAATAATTATAGTGATGATATAACGTTTTACCTCACGCTGCCAAGGACCATCCTAACTTTGCCAGAGTATAAGACCTGAACTGCCTAATGAATCCACTAGTAAATTGTGAAAATGATTCATCTAAAAAATATGACCATTTTCTATCCATGATGGCTACATGGTTTTCATGTGGACTTGATTTAAGCTTAAATTCGCATTTCCACATCGGTGCTCAATACTACTCCCAAAAATATATTTATCTTGTATGTTTTTAAAACAATTTTTCTTGTGATTTGAGATTAGTGCTCAAAAACTTATCTCAAAGGCTATTGTGAAAATTTTAGTTTCCCTGCTTGCTTCATAAAGCTATAACTCTTTTATGAAAACTAGCCCGAAGGCTCTTTGGAAAACTTAGTTTCCTTACTTGTTTAAATGTGAAACTATTTTAAAATCTCTTTGGGGATACTTAGTCCCCCTATACTTTCGAAGAAAAGTACTTTAACTTAACTATTTACTCTTTACTTAGCTTGAAACTTGAGTCTTCATAAAACCTCTTTGGGAAATACTTCCTTATATTTCTTTAAAGGATGCACTTCAACTCATTAGGAAAATACTTAGTTCCCTTATACTTCTTTGAAGGAAAGACTTCAATTTTTACTCTTTCTTTAACTAGAAATTTGAACCTTAAAACGAAGTTAAAACGTTTAAATAAGACTCTTGAAACTTTAAGAAACTTTACTTTGTCTTACTTCTTAACCTTTAGACTTAACTCTTAGCTTCTTAGACTTTGATCTTAAATTTTCTTGAATTGGATTATGGATTCAAGGTTCATGATCTCATATTTATGGATGATTTCATGATCTTTAGACGTACCATAGAGTGTTGTAATCAACTACGAAGTGTGGGTACATCACATAGGAACTAGTACAAAAAGGTGGGGAATGAATGGGGTGAACTGGCGTCCTTGGCGCTCTGAGAGGCGTGGGGCGCCAGGTTCCAAACTTCAGAGGCCAAATTGGGGCGCTCTGGCTGGCGCGCCGCCCCAAGGCCCTATGGATAAAGACTGTCCTATGGGGCCATGGGAGGCGCGATGCCCCAAGGCCCTACGGACGCACGTTTTGACTTTTCTTCTCCATTTTTCATCTCTAAACCTTCTAAACTTTCATGGGTCTTTTTCAAAATACTTAGAATCATTAATACCTTAAATACCCAATAGATTAGACTAAAAAATTAACCCGAAAATACGAATCAAATCAACTCTAGGCATGCAACTACTCAACCGACAAGAATTCAACTATTGTTCTTCAAGAACTTCAAAGTTCATCATTCAATCTAATCAAAACTAGCTAAATTTAAAAAATTGGTGTGTGGGTGAACTAACCCAACATAGAAAGATCTCACATACATTTTGAGGGATCACCCCCGACGAATTCCACAAGCCGAACTTCGACGATCTTGAACGTTTCTTGCTTCCTCTTCTCTTTCTTTTCTCCTCTTCTTTTCTTTTCTCTCAAAACCCTAACTTGTTTTCTAAAAGCGTGAATTGAATAAGATCATTTTAGTCCCCAATTTATTACCCAAAAATGAAATAAAATAATTGGGTAAGGAAAAGACAACTTTGCCCTTCCCAAATTCGGATTGGACAATCTTTAATCCAACTGCCCAACTTTCGAAAGACATATCTCACTCATACGAAATCGAAATCGCGCAAACTCGACGGCGTTGGAAAGATCTCTCCAAGGTCTTTCAAACCATATAAAGAACTTCCTCTAAATCATCTTGAGCTAGAGATTATGATCGTCTGAAATTGACCAAAAACTCATTTTTGACCTAACTTAAGAAAATTTCCAGATTTTAATTCTTCCCAAAACTTACTATTTCAGCTTCTAAGCTTCTTCCTAGCTATCTCGATTTGCGAGATGTTACATTGATATTTTTTGTATTCATTGTGTTATATTTGTTGTATTTTATTTGATCTGATTTCTAAGTTACATTATGACATACTTCTGTATTTATGTGGTGTAGTTCCTAAGTTACATTATTGTATACTTTTTGTATTTATATGCTTTTTAAGTAAAATATTTTTTTTGCTTAATTCATACTGACTTTGCATGCAAAATCACTCAAGAATGTACTCCGCATGCAGTGCTATGTCAACAATGAACTTAAACGTCGTTTGACTGATCATCTTTTTTAGCATCAATATAGCTTGTTTTGTTATGCTTCGTTCATGTAATGAGTCGATAACTTCGATGCAATATTTATACGATCAAGATACACTGCACTTTTTTGAACTTATGGCCAACAGAAGAAAGATGTCGGAGCCATTATAGTACTGATTACAATTGGTTATGATTTGAAAATAAACTAAAACAAGTAGGAGGTCGTTAGTGTATGCATAAAATATTTTTGGTTCATCATAATTGTATATCAACTAGTTTTGTATTTTCTTTTGTTCATATTTAAGTTTTCACTTTTAATGTCGAAAAGGGTTCTAGTTCTTTTTAATTTTGTATTCATCCAAACGATATACAAACAAGGTTTGTATTTTATGTATTTAATTGTTTTAAAATTCAATTTTAAAATCATACAATTTTGTATATCTTCTAAATTAATTAGTCATCACAATTATATACCTTAAATTTTATATTTAACATATCATTGAGTTTCACATTTCACTATCAATATTTGTATTCAAGTTACAAAATGTATGTATTTGCTATCGTACTTGTATTCTTTTGATCAAAATTATATCCATTTCATTATAATTGTATTATGACCGCCTACACATTTGTATCCTTATCAAAAAAAAAATTAAAAAAATGATCTTCAACTAACTTCATTCATTTTTATTTTGTATCAACCAATTTAAAATTAAAACACTCCACCAAAATTAGTTTTTCTCTCTTTATTCATAATTCATACAATTTACAAGGAAATTAGATACGTTTTAAAATTTATAAAAAAATATCATACCCTTTCTATAATCACTTTGAGAACAGATTAAGGATCCAACATTTAACTAATTATACCTAGCTAAACTTGTGTGTCACCGATTATATCAAGAAAAAATTATTTGAATGGATAACTTTTAATAAATAATTACTGATTTTAACGATACTTTTTATTTATTACCATTTATAGCATTACATAATAATACTATGTTAAATCTGCAATATGTATTAAAAGTGAATTATGTATGCAATATATATGTTTTTTTTTTTTGAAATATATTATGTTTGTTTGGTAAGAATTTGACTCATTGTATTATAAGTGTATTAAATGTGTGATAAATGTATTATCCATCAATAAAACTTGTAATATATGTGAATAATAAAATTGTTCTTTGTAATATGTATTAAACTTGTAATATAAATGAATTAAAAGTGATCAAGTGAAAAAAAAATGTTATTAATTGTATATAATAGCAAACTAATAACCTAAAATAAAAGGAGTCTACGGTTTGATTTAATTGTGCTCCATAGCAAACGTTTGCCAAAGTTTGCCAGTCGCCTCTCTCTCAAAAATCTCGCTCGCCACTCTCGCTCTGCTCGCCTCTCTCTCTTTATACACAGAAGTGTATAAATTGTGTTTCTGTTTTGTATAAAGCGAGAGAGAATTGTATATACACATGCAAAAACATATATCTTCGTGCTATACACTTAATTATACAATTTGCAAATATTTTACTTCGATTCAATTGTAGACAAATGCAAATTTTATACAAATATTGCAGCGAAAAAGACCAACGAATTATACAATTGCGAATTATACAATTGCAGTGAAATACAATTTTCTCTCGCTTTATACAACAGAAGTGTATAAATTGTGTTTCTCTTTTTGTATAAAGCGAGAGAAAAATATATATCTTCTTCCTATACACTTATAATTATACAATATACAAACATTTTACTTCAATTCAATTGTACGCAAAAACAAATTTTATACAGATATTGCATCGAAATAGGCAGCTAATTATACAATTGCGCATTATACAATTGCAGTGAAATAGGTCAGCGAATTATACAATTGCAGCGAAATAGGCTAGGCCAGTGAATTATACAATTTAGGCCAACAATCATACAATTGTATATGTATAGCGAGGCCAGCGAATTATACAATTTAGGCCAGCGAATTATACAATTGTATATGTATAGCGAATTATACAGTTGTATGTTTGCTATGGATCGCAATTATGCAAACTTTGCTATAGCAAATATGATTTTTTTGTTTGCTATATGTGAAAGTTGCCCTTATTATAATGGTAAATATTTTTTAATTATAGTGTATTTATGTAAGTTTCCCTTATATCAAAGTCCTACTGGCAAATTCCTTTTACAAATTTGATTGTCTACTAACTTTGGACCTGTTTGTTTTTAAATTTTCTTCCCAAACAGAAATTATTCTTTTAAACGAATTGTCTTCATCAAAGATTGAGTATTATAAACTTAAACAATATTGATAAACTTTATCAATAAGGGGACGTTGCTTTGTTCTTTTTTTAAAAAATATTATCTTCTCTAAATTTAGACCTGTTTATTTTTAAATCTTCTTCCCAAATAAAAATTATTCTTTTAAACGAATTCTCTTTATCAAAGATTGAGTATTATAAACTTAAAAATCTATATTTATAAATTTTATCAACAAGGGAATGCTGCTCTGTTCCTCTTTTAAAAGATATTCTCTTTCTCTAAATTTCTCATTTCTATTAATAAATATTTATATCGTTTTATTAAAACATAATAAAAACACAATAAGATACGTAATAAATTAAAATATTGATATGTTTTTAATAAATATTGAAAGTGTGGCTTAAATACTAAAATATTTTTGAAAATTTACCTTTTTTTTTTCATTGGAGGATGCAAGCAATGATGAAGCAGAGGAATTTCCGAAAGAGAAGTAGAGTAGACGACGGGGAAGACGACTCAGCAACTAAGGATAACAACGGCTCCGACGACGAGCAAGAGAGGAGGTCAGTCAGTCAGTTCACTCTTCAATATAGCTTAGGGTTTTCAATTTTGTTTGGATTTCGTTAACGAGGATTTGAGATGACCAAGGCAGATTGGCTTTAGAGGAGGTGAAGTTTCTTCAAAAACAAAGAGAGAGGAAGCTAGGTGTACCAGCTGTATCCTCAACTACATCACAGGTTGCAGCAGGAGGAGGAGGAGGCGGCAGTAATAGCAGTGCAGGTGGTTTGGTTCGCAAGGTGAATGATAAGGGTGAAGGGGATGGAGAGAAGGATGAGTTGGTGTTGCAAGATACTTTTGCTCAGGAAACTGCTGTCATGGAAGAAGACCCTAACATGTAATGTCAATTGAGCTTTTTCAACCTTCATGTGTTATTCATTGCCTTAGTGTTGCTAAATGCCTCTGGTCACTGGAGGATGTAGCCTTAGTGCTTCGGATTCAATTGAAAACAAAATATGAAGCTAATAATTTTAATGGTTAAACTCATTAAGTCAAAATTGTAGATCGATATGGCACTAGGTTGATTGATAGATAGAATTACACTAGGTTGATGATTGATAGAATTACACTAGGTTACTCTTTCCTCTTTGAAGTTCTTTTTCAATCAAGTGTTGCCTTCATCTAGATACAGACTTAATAACCGTAACTATCAATTGGTTAGTGTTTCTCATCAATTGGAATTTGTCATTTTATTTGCATATGGAGCCAAAAATGACACTACTAGGCTAGATATTAGGCAATATCTCAACACTTTGCTATTCAAATTCCTTCTTGGCATGGTACTACTGGGTGAGTTCTATATTATTAGAGGTGTAATTGATGGTCAAGGAGGTTCCACTTTTTTTTTTTTTTAAATCATTAGTGAATATCTGCTTGTTGACATTGAAGTTTTGCATTGCAAAGGCATATCTTTATTCGGGCTAGGAGAAGAATCTTGGCTCCTCAATTTACCTGATTGTCAAGTTGACCCTGGTTTACCTTTTTTTTTTTTTTTTAAGAGAGAGAGCCTCGTTTACCTGTTTAATAAGGTTGGCAGTGGATTTGTTTCTCAAAAAAAAAAAAAAAGGTTGGCAGTGGACAAAGCCTTTTTATAACATAACATTTTGGGAAAGGCAAGGGCATTGTAGCTTCTCCACTACGCTCATTAAATCTTGGAGGGTATGGTCTCTGGTAATTCACTCAGCGATTTATGGCAAAAGGAGCACTAGTGCAAAGCAGATACATATTGGTCATGTGCCTATCTGAGTCCAACAACTTAAAGCAACAATTAGATGTAATTCAGAATTAAGTCCTCTCATTTATCACAACTTTTCTTTTGATACAACAATAAAAAGAGATTAAATGCATGGAATGCTGATTAAGACAGGAAACAGTCTCTCTAGATAAGTCGGTATTAAGGCGTTTGGCTCAACCCTATGGGCTTTGACTTGGGCTACTTCACGAGCCGCTACTAATAATCGAAAAGGTTCACAGCGAGTTCAGTCTATAGTGACAAAGGGAACGTTTCCGCCGGAGCCATGGAAAAAGTATTCACTACTGCTTACAGCGCCTTCATTCACTCGTCTTGCTACTTCGGAACTGTTCAGCGGACACGTGGAGTCGGACTTGGTTGTTCGGAAGAGCAATTAATTCGATCAGAATAGTGGAATGGAAGGCAGTAAAAGAATGAAATACTCCTTTCTTTTCCAATCGCCCCGCGAAGACAGACGCTCGGAAAGGTTCTCGACCCTGGCTGTGATCAAGAAGTCTGCAGCAAATTCGAGTTTAGGGGTCGCCAAAGCATTGAGAGATGGAAGGAATGCTCTGTCTAACCGCAATGCTTGTCTGGCCTCTCCAGCCAAATTGAGAAATTCACCCTTCGTTCTATCTTTTTTTTATGTTATGAAAGGCGGGCGTGCTATTGCGTGAAGCGGAAAGGGACAGCGGAAGACCACACCAGACAGGGAAAACGAGGATTAGATATTTCGTCAACCACCACTTGAGCGCGATTCGCTTATCTGTTGAAAAGTACCATCCAGACAGTAAACCTTTAGGGAAAGTGGGAAAAACTGAAAATTATTTTGAACTTGATTTAGTAGTTCTGTTATAGATAAATCATTCTAGAAAGAATGTACAATTTTTTTATTTATTTCACTTGCCTCTTTTCCATTAAAGCCTATGCACTATTTACACTTTGCGCTTAAAGCCTCGAAAGACATACACACCTTTTTTTTTCTTCACCACTCGCCTGTGATAACTCTGCTCATCATACCGCTGAAAACAAACTTATTTTCTTGATGCTAGGAAAGTTTTACGAGGAGCCGAAATGGGAGGTTTCTCTGCCATCTCATTGGTGATATTCATTATAATTTGTTTTGTAAATTAACTATTTTATTGATTTAATAAGGTCAACATCCGTATATAACATGTATGCAAAAGGTACAAAGTCTCTTTACAAAAAATAAATAAATAAAAGTGGCAGTGTCTCGTACAGAAACATGGTTCTATTTGAAATGCTCCAGCCTCCAGGTTCTCCAAAAATGTACAAAAGAACGTTATCAATTGCCTTTCTTACTACTAGTTGATGTCTTCGTTGAATTGTCCAAAAAATACGTAATCATAATGTGTCCTGTAAGGCAAACCAAAGTTCACACTCATCCTATTGGTAGCTGAGAGTTAGATGCTTTTGGGGCATTATGGTGCTTCTTTTCTACCTCCACGACGTAGTGGTAAGGTCAGACCCTATGTAGTGGGATTTCACAGGGTATGTTGTTGTTGCTATTGTGGTGTGGTGCTTCTTTTTAAGCTGAAACATGGGGAAGAACTTGGGTTTAGCAGGATTAAGTTCTGAATTTGGTTTTCAGGGGTTTCATATGCTGGATAAAACACTTACAAATTTGTGTAACGAAGAAACATGTTTGACTAGTTGAGGTTCAAGTTTTGGACCATGTTGGATCTGTTGACTATAAATTCTTGCTGGGGTTGCGGGAGCTGTCGACTTGATTATGGAGTGTTTAGTAGTTAGGACTTGGGTATAAAATAGATGTAGGTGATAGAAAGCGGCAAATCATATTTTAGAATGGCAGAAACATTTTTAAAAAGGATGCTGTAGGAATACTACCTAGAATGATGTTTGAATAACTATGTAGCATTGTAGTGTCAGGGTGTATAGACCCTGGTTTGAGCAGAGATTTAGATGTCAAACCATCAACCCTTTCCCTTACATTGAATCTACAGATAGGCCTAATAAGATTCCAGCTTTTCTACGAAGGATTGAAAATAAATAATTAAGCAAATCTATTACTCAGACTTCCAAAACCCGTCAGAGTCGAAGTGAGAAAGACAAAAAATCTTAATGCATTAGGATCTCACGTACTGGACCCATTGAAGCTTACTGTAAATAGTTAGTTATCACACATATATGTCCCCTCAGATACAAGTTTTTCTGACTGTTCCACTTGGTTGATTTTGCAACAGTCTACTCTAATATCAGAACAAAGAAGAAATGTTCCAAGTGTGGCCTGTGGAACTGAGAAGGTTTCCCTTTCTTGCTACTGTGTTCAGAATCATTAGGAAGTTAGTGTTTCAACAGAAAGTTGTGTTAATGCTCGGTTTCTTGGAGATGGCTTGCAAAACCAGAAAGTTGTACCATAACATTACTAAGTGGCATATGTCCTAGATCCATTTCCCTTGACTATATCAATCCCTCTTTTTTTTTTTTTTAAAATGATGATGTTGTATTCTTCAGCATCAAGGAGATTCTAGGGACCATATAAACTGAAAAAAATAAATACTTAAGCAGATCCTAAGAATTCTATAAACTGTTCTGAATCCTCTAGGCCTGATTCTTTACACCAAAAAAAAAAAAAAGATACAACACAGTTGCATTTAACTTTATGAATGGAACTGGATCTTCAAAATTTCTACTGCTTCTTTCTGTCCAAACTGTCCACCATCTGCTTTGTGGAATTAAACTCCACCATGTCTTTTGTCTCTTACTACCCCTTCTCCTAATCCAGCAGCTCAATATATCTGCAGTTTGTTCAGGCATGGTGCACCTAAAACCTGAACTGTTGAGGAGTATGGCCCATACTTGTGATGTGAAGCTGAATTGCAAGAATAGATGGATGGTGGTCTTTTCTGTCTTCCGACATAGTGAACATCAAGATAGTATGATCGTTCCTTTCTTCTTTAGAACTTCATGTGTCAAACATGCCCTTCTAACAACCAGCCAAGTAAAACATTTAACTTTGGTTGGTGCTGAATTTCCCCATACTTTTCTCCACAGGCTTTACTGATTGTTGCTCTGCTGGAGACTTTCCATCTTATATGCCCAGCCAACCGTGAAGACTCCATCCTCACTATGTGACCATCTCACAAAATCAGGCTCACTGTTGGTACCTGGAAAACCCCAATTTCTTCCAACAGTTTGGCAACTCTCTTTCTTTTCTCAATCGTTCAAAATATTCTAAAGGTTAGGTTCCAACCTTGTGCTGTCCAAAATTCATTAATCCATGCCTAAGGGTGGTTCATGATAAGAACAGATCTGGATAAGAGTCCTTCAAAGGCAACTGATTAGTCCAAATGTCCATCCAGAATCTAGTTCTCTTACCATCTCCCACCTTTATGTGCAGATTGACCTATACCCCCCCCCCCCACTCCACAAGTGTCAGTGCTGGCATTGCCCTACCAGTTTCCAGTTTCTCCATATTTGCATTTGATCATGTCCTTCCGCAGGTGCTTGCCCCTCCTCATTATACCTCCACAACCACTTCATCAGCAGACTATTCTTCTGCTTCCTCAAAACTCTAATGCCCAGGCCTCCTCTATCTCTGCTCCTCAGAGTTATTTTGACTAGGTTGTAGCCTTTAATCTCCTTGCATGCCAAAGAAAATCTCTTCTAAGCTTGTCCAGTTTTTGTGTTTTCTGTTTCTTTAATGTAATGTGCATCACGTGTAACGGGGGGTGGGGGTGGGGGGTATTTAAAAGAGAAATAGGTTCAAGAAGAGCTTTTGAATTTTGTAACTTCTATTAGATGTTATTCATTCTAGCAACCAAGGGTGTGGCCTAGTGATCAATAAAGTGAGAGGAGAACCATGAAGTCTCATGTTCAAATTCCACTGAAGGCAAAAAACACTAGGTGATTTTTTCCCATCCACCTAAGCCTCTATGGGCAGCGTTAATCAGTACTTATGCTGGTTGGAGACAGCAGGTATCCACGGGAATAATTGAGATGCATCGAAGTTGGCTCGGACATCACCATTTTGGGAAAAAATCATTCTGGACTAGTTTTTTTTAAAGAGGAATATGTATTCTTTTATTGTTTCTCAAATATTGATCATGCACATGCTTAGCTATATATGCTTACTGTATGCTTACTGCTTTCTTCCTTTTCTGCATTAAAATTTTGGCAGGTTGAGATATGTTGAGCAAGAGTTGGCCAAAAAAAGAGGCAAGAACGTTGATGTGGCTGATCAAGTTGAAAATGAGGTGAAGCGTGCAGAAGATGAACTTTACAAAATCCCAGAGCATCTTAAAGTGAGTAGTAGATTCATTATTCATATTAGTTCTTCTCCCCATCAAAATTGCAAAGGGAGCATATGTTCTCTTGCCTTTTTGGTTTAGCCTAATATAGTTATGTTAGTGTCTAACATAACTATATTTGATTTATATCTTTGAAAAAAGAGGCTATATTTTCTTGTAGGATCTAGCATCCTCACTTTTAATTTTTATTAGGTTCACTTTATCTATATTATGTCCATGTATTCATCTGGATATTTAATATTGCAGTTTTAATTTGCTCATTTAGGCCTCGTATCTTCTCGGCTATATTCATGTTATCATCTGGATCCTAATAAGCTGATATTTGGTAGACTATAGCCTAATTTTTCTATTTTTGATAATAGTAATGGTTTTATTGATAACTGAGAGAGTCCTCATTGTCAGAGTATAACACCTTCTGTTTGCAGTCGATACTCTGTTTTTTTTTATGTAGAGACAACAAATCTAAAATATGTAATTATGTGGTTCCAACTGTTCCAAGTAGATTGGGTACTAAGGATCATTTTAATGAAGGGAAAATAATTGCACCCTCAACTTGTCCTAACAAGTTTCATATGCACTCTTAACTTTGTGAGCTTCCCTTTTATACCCCCCTATTCTTGTTCGATGTAACTATACTCCTAAGAGGTGATGTGTAAAAGAAAAATTTTTACTCTCCTGTATGCGTGTGAGGAGCACAAAATGAGTTAAATAGTACAAATGGCATTTCTAATAGGAGACGTCACCCAAAAAGAAAATGGCATTTCTAATAGGAGATTATTTAATTAAGCTTACTTATTCTTTATGGGGGCTCTTTTCTTTTAACTTGATTTTTTTTTTCATTTACTTTTTTCTCCTTTCTCTTTCTTTTCTCTGGACATTGAAACCTCAATCAGCATGTATTGAGTTATCCAATCAGCAAGAAGTTCTTTTTACTGTTTTCATCTTTTATATGGAAGATCTACATAGAGGGCCGCTATGGAGCGTAACCCCCCATAATATTTTTAGAATATTAATTAAAAGGCGAAAAGCAGCTACTGCTGATAACAAGTATGTGAATTGTTCTAGCAATTCAGGAGCTAAAGGGCGGACGAATTATACATGAATTACTGTGATGTAGGAATTTTACTGCTTGTTAGCATAGTTCGGCTCTGAATATAGTGCCTACTACAGCAGTTCCTTTGGCTTTGTGGTTTAGAATTATTGTTATTTAGAATTAGTTTTACATTATTATTTTTTAGTTGTTCTAGCACTTCACTTTTTGATATTTTATTTCCCTTTAAGGATTCTTGTTATGAAGGATTAAGAGTTTAAATTGTTTAGAATTAGGCTAAATTTCATGTTTATCCCCATAGTAGCTGTTTTCCCCTGCTACACTTCAATAAATTATCAATCAATGAAATACGCTGCAAACCAAAATTTGTTGTTGTTAGCTATGTGAATCCTCTGTACTCTTTCTGCTCTTTCTGACATCTTTCCTTGTATTATTTTATTTTGTATTCATGAACTGGCCTTCTTTTTTCCGCAGGTGAAAAGGAGGAACTCAGAAGAGAGCTCTACTCAGTGGACTACTGGAATAGCTGAAATACAGCTCCCTATAGAGTATGCCAATTTATTTCTTATGGTGTAAAACATGGGTTTTATTAATTCAGTTTTTGGATGCTGATCAAATTTCTATTAACCTTTATCTAAATAAATAAAGGTTTGTATTTTGCTATAGGATTGAAGATCTTCCTTCCTACTACTCTCCACAATTGTAATTAGGAACCTGTAATTTGTTGTGGCAGGTTCTGGTTTTTTGTTTTGGAATAAAATACAAGTTGTTACCTTCTCAACAAAAATAAAATAAATAAAGGTTTGCTAGGAGATTTTTTTTCCTTTTAAGCTGGAATTTGCACTCTACTCCCAAGATGAATCTGAAGATCTTCCTGCGTATTGTTTTGAAAATAGGAAAACCTCACATTTTTTACTCTATTTATTTGTTAACATTAGAGCGTGAAATAGATCCATTCTTGCTTGTAGATTTGTACAATTTTCAGTTAATACGAAACCAATTTCGGATATATTGAATTTGAGCTCTGTAGCTAATTTTTTGATATTCCTTTTCATCATTTTACTGGTTGAAGGTACAAATTGAAAAATATCGAGGAGACAGAGGCTGCTAAAAAGCTCCTACAGGAGAAGAGGCTCATGGGGAGAGCCAGAACTGAATCTAGCATACCTTCAAGTTACTCTGCAGATTATTTCCAACGTGGCAAGGATTATGCTGAAAAACTCCGGAAAGGTAGGTTGCAATTGCTTCTTGTGATTAAGCTTGCTGAGTTGTTTGATAATAAAATTTCCTTTTGTGTGAAGTACAAACCTTAGATTAGACACCTTTGAATAATTTGGGAGAATAATTGTGTACACAGTTATCTTCACTTCATAGTTCCATGACTCTTTTTTTTTTGTTGTTGAGAAAGGTAACAATTGCGTAAATCAACAAAGGCTGTGCTGTTAGCCAATTATAGATTCCAAAAGGACTGCTAAAAACATGTGCTTATTCTTCTTACAAGGACTCTATGATGTCTAGTATGAATTCATCATCATTTACATAATTTTGTTTACACCTAAACAGAAAAAGCAGTATGCAATTTATCCTTACCCTCTGAACGGAACTTCTATTTTCAAAGCACCTAGCATTCCTTTCCTTCCAGAATGTTCTTCAGATGCAAGTAGGACCAAGTTTCACAGGTTCTTGTGTCTTACATGCCCTCTGAACTTTGGCACTGTCCACCCGAGTCCATCCATGCTGGAAAATAGTTGTCCGGTTAGTAGTCCACAGTGCAAAAAAAGATGGCTATTATTGTCTGACTCTGCACAACATAAGTAGCACCTGGAACTCATTTCCTCATTTCTTAAAGTTTTCCTGGGTTAAGCAAGCGCCTAGCCCCAACCACACAAAACAAGCTACTTTGAAAGGAGCCTTGATTTTCTAGATCTGCTTCCCAGGCCAGTTGTTGCCCACCCGACTGTTTCCTGAGAGTAAGGAATAAGCTGACTTCACTGTGAAAAGCTTACTGTTGGTCCTTTTCCTAGCTCCATGACTTTCAGTCTATGAGAATCATCACATGTTGTAACATAGGTTAGCCCCTGTTACAGGATACTGCAAATACCATCAATGCTTTCTGATTCAAGATGTGTTGTCACTCTGCGATACCCATTTCTGTTGAAATTTACCTTCATAGTACTTGATTTGATTACACATTTGACCCGAATGCCGCTCTTAGAGCCCACATATCTCATGCTTCTGGGAGAAGAGGACATGTTTAATATATTTCATCTTCCTCATAATTTATGTCAGCCTCTCAAATCTTTGATATCAATTGACAAATAAATCTTTGAGTATCTGATCTTCACACTATAAAGCTCGTATATTGGGTTTAAATTTCTCCTTTGGACCAAGGTTAGCCTCGGAATTGCATGCAATTTTGTAAATGGTTAGTTTTTTATTCCTCACTCTTTCCTTTATCACTAATGATGCAAAGTCTTATCTTTAACAGAACATCCTGATTTGTACAAGGATAAGAGTAAAGATACTGGAAATTCAGAATCCAAACCCCAAGATTCAACTTCAGATGGAGCCGTTAAAAGGCAAGCTGCGACTGATCAGTTCATGCTTGAGCGCTTCCGTAAAAGAGATCGCCATCGGGTGATGCGTAGATAATAGTGCATGAATATGGTTCTCCCACATAGTCAAGCTGTTTCTCAGTGAAAAGTACAACTGTGCTGTGAAAGCATAAGCTGTGTTGACTTGGAAGTATCTGTCATTTCAACTTCACCAGCCCCCATCTTAACATTTTGGTAAAGAACTTTTGCCAGCCCTATTTTATATGCAGGTTGATTTCCCTTCTATCTATTTTACTTTTCCTTGTCATTCATAGTGTTGCCTTTATGCCCCAAAAGGAAAAATGATCACTTGGTTTTAATTTGTTCTATTCATAAAAATGTGTATTATCTCATGGGGATTGCTAGGCTGTGATTTAACGTGCAATTTTATCTCATTCACGTGTTCATGTAATGACAGTTTTAATACCATTACTAAGAGATCACAGATTTGATTTAATTCAATTTGACGATCTCTACAACTATTAATTTTATGGTAAAAAGAGATTATTATAATGAATATTGAGTAAGAACTCTCTGACTGTTTTCACATGTCATTGTGTGAGTACATCTATTGGAGGATTCTTGACCACTTTTATCTTTGATTTTTAAGTGGGTAGTTTTATTTTTTTGCTGATATCAAAATATATAATAAAGAAAAGAAATCATTTTTTTGGCATAATACATAAATATGCCCTTTAACTTAGTTTCATTTCGCATTTATGTCTTCAAATTTTGGATCGTGCACAAATAGGAATTTTATAAAAGCTTAAGTGTTTACTTCTATATATATAAAGTTGAAAGGCATAAATGTGAAGTGAGGCTAAGTTAAATGGTTGGTTTATATATTATGCCTTATTTTTGTTGAGGAGTACAATTTCTTTTGCAAAAACAGCGAGTATTGGTTCTCTTTAATCTTTTTTTAAAAAATTCAATAAGTGAAGTTTCGTGATAATATCTTGAATTATTTGTGAAGTTTGAAACTCTACAACAGGTGATTATTTTTCAATTTATAAATTAAAATAATAATACATAAACATGTTTCTTAACTTGATTTCAGTGGATAACTATGGGAATTTTGAGTGTGCATAGTAGACTCTAAAACTTATATAAAATTGAACAAGTAGACACACGTGTCCTATATAGGATGCCATGTAGGACAAATTGCCATGTACGTATGATGTCATTAGGACGAATGTGGTCAATTTATTCAACTTTATGCTAGTTTAAGTACTTACTTATACATATTAAAAATTAAATGTCATAATTACCAACACCAAATTAATGATCATGTATTATGTAACAAAAAAAAAGGGCTATTTGTGGATTTCATACGTTAGAATTTCACAGTAATGATTTTTGTGGCCAAACGATGTAATTGAGCCTATTGAGAAAGTTGTTGTTTTGTTAATATTATCATTGTCATATTGATGTTATTTTACACTCAATTATCAGAAAGATAATGATATCTATTTATGGGGGCATCGTAACACATTAGATATGATGCATGAAGAGTAATCATTTCAACTTGTGCACAAAAAGACATGTACTAAAAAACAAATGAAGTTCCATTTACACATCGTTCGTGATACACGTTTGTAGTGGTGATTTTTGATTGAGATATTGAGTTCCTTTTATAATTAATACTTTATCCGTTAAATAACAGTTGTTATCTATACTATTTTAGGATATTTAATAATATTTGTCTACTTTATAAAATTAATGGATAATTTTACACTTATCCTAATTTATTCTTATCATTAATTATAGTCGTTTATTTATTACATTTAGGGGTGTTCGTAGTTCGATTTGGATCAGTTATTGGTTAAAATCAAAACCAAACCAAATGAAAAAAATAAACGTCAGTTGAATTATTGTCGGTTTGGTTCAGTTTTTTTTTTTTTTTCCAGTTTGAAAGTAATACTTTTTTGAGGACATACGTATTTCGATAGACATAAACATTTCGTACATGAACAATCCACAGGAAAGCTATCACCGGTTCAATTAAAAAATACTAGATTTATTATTACAAAAACAAAGTGATTCAGGTAAGACAAAGTGTGACTATCTTATGTGAAGCGGGGATTTTGATGGATTTGGACTTAGGATTGTAATAGTTTCATTAAAATTTAAGTGTCGGACTTGGGAAAATGATAATGTTAGACTTGCGTTAGTTAAATTTAATATTTATATTTTATTTATGAATAATATATAAATAATTATAAAATTTATATATTTAATTATCAGTTTGATTTGGTTATTTTTGCGGTTGTTTTTTAGTAAAATCAAAATCAAAACCAACCAAATAGTATCAGTTTTCAAAATTTAAACCAAATCTAACCAAATCAAATATCAGTTATTTTAATCTGTTTGGTCTGAATTGCAGACTAATTTAATTTTTTAACCATAACAATGAACATCCCTAATTACATTTCTCAAGGCATGTATTTATTATATTTAAATGGTGATATAGTTTCTTAGGAATTGTGCAAAGTCAATAGTGGACACGTACTGTTGGGTAGGAGTAATAGTTTAAAGTCTAAAGTCTAAAAAACTATTACTAAAAAATGCTTTTAGCAGCAATGCCAAACACTCTAAATATATATTGTTCGTTTGGTTATACAATAGATTATCTAAAAAATTAATTATCTCGAGATTGTTATCCTAATCCTTATTATAGGATAAAAATAACATTATAGTCATTGAATAACTAATTTTGAGATAAATTATTCTATGATTTTACCCCAACCAAGTATAAGATAAACTCATTCTAAAATTTATGTCGATATTAATTAGTTATCTCTTATTCCATATACTAAACAAGAACTCGTTTAATTGGTGAACAATTTAGGATTAGTTATCCTAAAATTGTTATTCCACCTTCAATGAGATAAAAATAACACTAACAATCCAGAATAACTAATAGCAAAATAAGTTATCCTATAATTTTGTCCCAACCCAAGCATAAAATAATACTACTTTCTTCGTCCACTTTTATTTGTCATATTGCGCTTTTCGAAAGTTAATTTAATCAATTTTAAAAGTTAAATTAGATTATATTAATTTGATATTTTAAACAAAAAATATAGATATTTAAAAACCATACAAAAAAAACTATAAATTATAACTTTTTACATATCAATATAATAAAAAAAACACATCGTATAATATGATTCAAATTTTTTATAATTTAACTCTAAAACAAAATATAAACAATTCAAAATAGATAAAAAATAATAACACCATTAATTAAGTTTGTATTTTATCTCTCGTACCAAACGAGCCAACAGATACCTAACAACCCCTTGTTTAGGTATATAGTAAATTTTTTTTTGTTTTTTTTAGGCCAATGAAACGGTGGACGGTGGGGACTAAATTGCATTATTCTCTCAAAATAAAGAACCAAAACTGCAATTTTTTAGTCATATTTTGCGCGTAACGTAAAAGCAGAGATGGCACTAAACTCACCCTTATTGGTTAAGGTCCTTCAATATACAGATGGATAAAATCACTACTGCTACTTCAACTTCTACTTACATTTTCCACCAATCCTTCCTCTTCCACAAGATCCGTCTGCGGTTTGGTTTTCATCTTCACTAAAACCACTGACCCCAATCAATTTTCAAGTTTCTACTTGTGTCAGTCTCTCGGGATTTGAGTTTGTTACTAGTAGTACTAGTACTGAGACTGACGCAATTTCGTTTCAATTCGGTGTTTTTTTTTTTTTTTTGATTGTAATCGGTGTATTTGGTTAAAGGGTGAAAAGGGTTTCCGTGATTATGCGATCCATGTCGATACCGAAGGAACCAGAGCAAGTGATGAAACAGAGAGATGGATCGGTTTTGGGGAAGAAGACGATTTTAAAGAGTGATCATTTTCCTGGATGTCAGAATAAACGATTGTCTCCTCATATCGATGGTGCTCCTAATTATCGAAAGGTAAGCTTGAATTGCTACATTCGTTTTTTACTTCAATAACATTTTCTTTATGTAACGCCCAAGTCAAACTTTGTATCCAGCCAAATTGTTTATGGGTACATTTTGTCGATCATAGCTATTTAAAACATATATCTTTTGATTAACTAAACCCCTAACTTCTACAGTGGTTTCACCTGGGGCATTTTGGGTGGTTGATGAATCATTGTAAGATTGGGTGAAGGTGCAATTTTGCGTAATTATACATGTATACAGAAGATTAATACTCTGGTTTTATGGTTTTTGTATTTTAGTGTAACCTACATGGTGTTAAAGATGAAATTAGTATGCTTGACTTTATAGGATTTTGTATTGGTGTAATCTTCTCTCTTTTGCTTTGTATAGAATTGCTCCAAATTTCAGTTCTTTGGTATTAACTTAGTGCCAAATTTCTGATTTAATACAGTTTACTACTTACCCGTACTTAATTTTACATGCAAAAGTTAACAATAAAGCTAATCATTCAGCTTGTTTATTTACTACTTTTTTATCTTGTTCGTTTTTTCTTGGTTAGCAGTGTTGGTTGAAATAAGTGTACGTCATTCTCCTGTTCATCAAATAGTAAAGGATATTAGAAAGTCGAAATTTAGGAGTTACATAATGCTAGATATTTACTTCCCTTCTTTAGATGCCTTTTTAGTTCTCTCTCTTTTGATAGGATAAAGATTGTATATCAGAATCATCTCCTGCTCCCTGAAAGCAAGTGTTAAGTGTCTTGAAATTCCTGTCCCTCATGCTGAAGTTGAATGTCTAGAATTCCACTATTTTTAGGTTAATGTTGTGGAAGCCAGCAAGCTCATTACAGGAAAATTCATTACAAATGAAATCTACTATTTCCTTTAAGTGAATTTACTATGCTTAGTGGACTCAAGATTGTGGTCTGTGATCTATTAGCTGCATTGTGCATGATTTCTTGAAGAAACATTCTGTAGTTGGAGGGGAATAAGCTAATGGAAGAGGATTAAAGATGATATAGACCATTATGGCTGGGAGGAATAGAGGAGCTTCTGGAGAATTCAGAATATACCTTCTCAAATGGAATTTATGTTATTATACACGTAGAAAATGTATTGTGCAGGACTCACATTTGGAAGAAAATTTCTGTATTGCGACAATGAAATGACTGATAGTTGCAGTAGAGAGGAAGAATATGTAATGTATGGTCTAACATATAACGATATATCAGGTCCATGGAACTTCATACTGATCTCGACTTGTTTAAGCTATAGTTAATCCACATTATGCAGCATTGTTGTTGTTGGGCGGTCAAATCAACTGGTATGCTCACGGGCATTGATTTCTTGCATTTGCTATGGTTTATATCATATAGCTCTTGGAATGGCTATGTTGGAGAGATATACTTGGCTATTTAAAGGGGCATACTTCTCTGTGACCTTCAATCTAGGTGATTTCATTTTTACATGCCTAAAATGAGATGTGCAATTTTTTTCAGGGATAAATGATGTCAGGTTTACTTACATTTGGTCCTTATAATTGTACTAAAAGTACATGCATAGATGGTCTCTTGTTTTACAATGATTTTGTGATGATTGCCTATGTTGTTTAGCTGATCATCCATATCAATGGACAATTCATTTATACAAATTTATCCTTGAAAGTTGAAATATATGTTAGTGACGAGGGTTGCAGGTTCATGATTATGTTTTGCCGTTTAAATATTTTGCACTCTCTAACTAAAGAATTTGCATTAGGCTGCCTCTTTGCATGTTCATGGTGTTGCTATTCCAACAGTTGAAGGTATCCAAAATGTTCTCGACCATATTGGAACTCAATTGAGTGGGAAGAAGACTCACATTCTCTGGATTAATCTTCGCGAGGAACCGGTAATAGTACTTCATTACATTTTTGCATCTGCATTTCATTGAATTGCTTCTGAACTTCTGTTTTATTTTATCACTTTCTTATAAGTGGTCATTGTTTCATTAATAACTGCAGTATAGTTTGGTAAAGAAATTTCTAGGACTTCTAACATATTCTTTTTATGAATTAAACGTATAGAATAATCTTATAGACAATGTTTGCATGTTGTGTTTCACCTTTAAATCTCATTATTTGCCATTCATACATCATACAACATAGTTCCATGATCCAAATTCTCTTTTTGTTGCTCATTGAACCTTCGAGTGCACATATTTTATCGCATTGTCTTTTATCAAACAAAAGACCATCATCTTTCTGTTTATCTGTCTGTCTCTGTCTCTGTCTCTCTCTCACCCTTTCCTTCTTTTTGTTTCTGTTTTCTTTTTTTCGGGGCAAGTTTGATGGAAGACTTTCCTTGTATACAGGCTTTCATTTAAAATAGTATAGACACTTCTCTAATCTACAGTTTTTTCTCTTTCATGCATTGGGTTGCATTATTATTAAAATAAGTGCTATTGCCTATCTTTAGATAGCTCTTGACTTTTTTGTTTTAAATGAACTTTGCTTAGATAATAGCAAACTACTTTTTACCATTCTCAACAAAAAAAAGGAATGCAAACTTATTTTCCATTAAATTGTTTGACATCATGTTCTATGATCAATTACCTAAGATTCTACTATTGATATCCATCTTCATGAAGTATATCTGTTAGTATTTGAATGAGCGAGCATATAGAGAAGGAAAAATTTGAAACTGATTGAAAGTTGAGCATTGGTATAAGCATTTGGTATGCAGTATGCTTGATCTCTCGAATGGCGTAACTAGATAAAACATGTATAGTGGTGTTAGTGTTTCTTTCTGGACAGAAACTTTTTGATCAAAGATGCTGCAATATTTCGATTCCTGAAAACTTTATCATGATTGTTTCTTTTCCAATCACGGAACAGGTGTTATATATTAATGGACGCCCATTTGTCTTGCGTGAAGTAGAAAGGCCCTTCTCAAATCTCGAATATACGGTGCGTCATGGTTACGATTGATTTTTCATTTTGACATATTGCATATTTTATTTTATCAATTGCTCATGTTGATTCTGTGGGATTAGGATATTGCACACTTCTCAGGATATTTTTTTGATCAAGTAAAAGTATTTTCATTCTTATTCATGACCAAACTGGCTGTATACAACGGATATACCAAAAGGTAAAGAATCTACAAAATATGATTTTCTACAAACTCCACCTAATCATCTATGCAACAAGGAGCTTTCTTTTAAAACCAAAAGAAAATAAGGGACTTGAGTGCAGAAACTCAACTCTACTCCTTCAAAGGCGCTCCTATTTCTCTCTTCATACCACCCACATTGACGCACACATTAACGCAAGCGGAACCACATTCCAAGTCCTTCGTTTTCTCCTCCTCACACTCTTTCAAATGAACAACAAATCTTTCACAGTACTTGACATTGCCCTAGGAGTGCAAATCCACTTGAACATATCCCACCATAATCTCATGGTAAGCTGGCAATGTAGAAGAAGGTCCTTGTCCGGGTTCTTGCACAGGTAAAATCAACTGAAGCAGACAACCTTCTGCTTTTTAAGATTTCCGCTATTAAAATCACCCCTCTAGTAGCTAGCCAAGTGAAAACACACACCTTCCTTGGCACTCTTGGGACCCATACACCTGTCAGGATTTATCAAAATAATGTCACAACGTATCCACACTAACAAGTTAAACACTTCTGATCATGGCATCAATGAGATATTATAAGATATATTTATTGGCATTTTCTTATACTTTTTGTTCTCAATGCAGCATTGGTTGTAGGACTTCTGTCTAGCACTTGCTGGGAATTCTTCCTTTCAGAGATTTATAAAAAGTTAGTAATATAAACATGAACATATTTAAAAAATATACAGGATTTATAGACAAGCAATTTTACCTTATTAGGATAGTAATGGCCCTTAATACTTGGGTTACCAAGCGAAGAATCTTGGCAAAGATTAACCTTCCTACTTTCCCACACGCCTGGAAGAATGTTCCCAGAAAAAAGCACCAATATTCTCTATTCTTCGATATGTTTCCTCACACTAAGGCCAAGAGGTGGAGGATTGGCTTTAGTAGTGCAGGGGCTTAAGCAAGCCATATTAGATTCTTTTAACATTCCTCCTAAGAAAATTGTCCTCCGTGTTGAACCTTCATAATGGTTTGCACATCAAAATTTTATTAGGGGACTTGAAACCTCTAGCTTCTATCTCCCGATCATAGCCAAATGCTTCGTTGATCTTTTCCACCAAAAGATCTCTCCTGTTTGGATATTTCATCCTCGTCCATTTGAAGACCTACTCTCTGAATCAAATCATCACCAGAGAGATTCCTTGTTTTTGCTTCACTGTTATACTTCAAGCATGTGAGATCTCAGTTTCCTCAAGTGCCTAAAAGAATTCAAGTTTCAGCAAGAATGAATGATCCTAGTGCTTCTTATTATGGGTAAAATCATTCTTCTGGCACTGCATATTGGTTTGCACCCTCATCTTGTGTAAACTTGCAACTTCTCTTTATCTGACATTTGTAAGGTTCTAATGCAAGTTTTTAACTTTCAGATCTTTTCCTAATATATCTGTAGATGTTCTTCTTTATATGAACTTAGATTTTATATTAAACAGGGAATTAACAGGACAAGAGTGGAGGAAATGGAGGATCGTTTGAAAGATGATGTTCTGCAAGAAGCTGCAAGGTTATTGTTTGCTCTATTTATTGTTCGTGAACGAATATCTTAGGGTTTTCACTAAGGGGTCGTTTGGTAGAGTGTATAAGAATAATGCTAAATAGAGTGTATTAGTAATGCTTACATCAGTAATACATGTATTACATGTATTAGTTATGCTTGCATTAATCATACATAGATTATTTTAATGCATTGTTTGGTTTGATACATTAAGAATAATATGTATTGCGATAAAAAAATTATTTACAAAGATACCCTTCACTTTATGGTGGAAAAGATGTAAAAAAGTTTTGAGGGACAACTGGGTCTTTTATCATTTTAATGCATGCATTAAAACCATTGTATTGCTAATACCTAGAAATCTACGGTATTAGCAAATGCACACCTTAATACACAATAGTGTATAACTAATGCAAGCGTTAGTTATACATAGGTTGAAAAATAGTACCAAACAAGGTACTAACACACAAATGTAAATACATGCATTATTTTTCCTAATACACTCTACCAAACGACCCCTAAATATTATGATGCTGATGCGATCAACATTTTATCTGAACTCTTCTATTTGATAAACAACAGATACGGAAATAAGATCCTTGTAACTGATGAGCTTCCTGATGGTCAGATGGTGGATCAATGGGAACCAGTAACATATGATTCTGTGAAAACACCCTTACAGGTTTCATGAGTTTACAAAAACTTTGTTGAAGTTGGAGTCAGAAAAGTTTGTATTGATTGCTCATTTTCATTTTGAACATTTCCTTAAGTTAGGTGTACGAGGAGCTGCAAACAAAGAGTACCTGGTGGAA